>JAPZDV010000025.1:20984225-21018424 GCA_029814665.1 Acanthurus lineatus
GAGACCGAGGCACATTGATCGGATTCAGAGGGGAAATTGGCAAAGAGGGGGGCTGTTTGCGCCCTCAGCTCAGCAGCGGCAGTTTGCCGAGCGTCATTATCATCATGATCATCATCAAAATTATTATTTCCACTTCCGTCACTAACTACAAGTGTGTCTTCATTAATCTCATCCTCACCACTATCATCATCATCCTCTCCCTCTTCCTCAGGGTTGCTTTCCTGAACAGAGCTAGCTGCGCGCTCTTTGCTGACATTTCCCCTTGCTTGGTGGGAGCTAGCAGCAGCAAGACACTTGCCGGACAAGAAGGGTTGAGTTGCTGAGAAAAAGTTTGTCAGCGGAACACAGGAGGCCACAAGATTCTTCCTCTGCTCTTGCTCCTTACGCTTTAGTGCGCCCGACTTGTTTTTTTTTCGTAATTAAGCCATTTAAACCAACACACACAGTAAGTAGCTACGGCTAACTACACACTCAGAGACCACGGTGAAAAAGACCGCGCACGCCCGTGCACGTCAATCAGATGTCACTTTCTGTCAAATGCGCGTACACGCACAGCGAGAGAGAGAGAGAGAGAGAAAGATTTCCAGACAGCGTAAGAAAGGTTGACATGGTAACTATGATGTCACATTAGGCTACCTCCTCATCCTATTTCAGAAAGGCTCTGATCTGGATTGTTTTTTCCACTTATTTACATTTATTCTTACACTTATATCCTTACAAATACAGCAGTAAGAGACTGACTTTCCGACTTTACGTTTTTGTTTTTTTCGCCATCGGTCTTGCGGTGGGCCCCTTCGTGACCGTGGGCCCGGGGCAGCCGCACCCTCTGCCCCCCCGCCGGCTCCGCTACTGGTCAAAAGTTAGATAATCACCCAAACAAGAGATACAAGCATAAATTTTAAGAACCGCCAATAGACGAGCTGGTGTAATAATGGAAACTGTGTGCAGATCAAATAATATCCCCAGCAGTCAGGCTATTTTTTTTGTGCTTTTATAACACAGGGTATAACAGTAAAAACATGAGGTGTCTTTCGACAATATTTTTCAAGTCTATGCTTTTAAAAACAAAGAAAATTGATACATTATGAAATCAGCAGGATATTTCTTAATCTGAACAGCTTCATGCAGTAAGCATTAATGACTAGGCTACGAAAACCAGAAACACAGAAAACTATCACAGATTCATTCACACAACACTGATAGAGAGAATTTGCAGGACAGAACAATAAACAAAATCCCTTCAGTGTGATGACAGAAACAGCAGGCTCTGCATAGATCAGGTCTGATTCCCAAATTTTATAGAATTCACCTTTTTTGGGATATTATACACAAGTAAATCACTTTAAGGGCAATAAGTCATACAACATTTGCTGCAAACTTTTCAAATTTTTATTCGATTTAACACATTTACTTTTAAAGGTCAAGAATTAAGGAAAGTGGGTCCATCTCTTGTTCCAAGTCCAGTATTTTTTTCTAATTCAGAACTCTCAATGGACAGAAACCTAGGGATGAATGACACAACTAAAGACGGTGAATTAGACAACAAGTACAAATATATATATTGCATTTAGGGCATATGGGGGAAAGAGCAGCATCAAAATTATGTCTACAGTTGGAGGTATGTGCATTCTGTAATGATCATAAACTATGCTGACAGAAATTGATTTAGCACATTTTCATATCTCTTTCCACTGTTCTTCATTAGTGACAGAGAGCTTCTTTTCTCTGTGGTGCCTTCAGTCCCCTATAGAGTCACGAGGGCTAAATGCATAGTCTCGTGTAATAGATTAACAGATATTTTTTCTGTCTTAGAAATAACCATTTTAGTGTGATAGTTTCCTAATCTTGACACATACTCAACTAAAAACTTACTCAACTAAAATGAAAGCTATGGCAATATGCTGATATTAGTAACCTAATTTATTTTTGACAAAATATGCTTAATCTGAAATTGATTTCAGGAACCTAGATTCCATGCATATACTCCAAATGGTTCAAGAACAGCTTTTATTTCACCTGGATATGCCTTATAGAGGCATTTAAGTGATTTATTTATGGAAGTGTTTTGCAAAAAGAAAAAAAAATTGTATGGTTTGAAGTTTATATCTTGCCAGTATGATGCAATACAACAATGGCAGCAGTGTTTAAAAAAAAGTGGAATCAAACTCTATCTGACATAATTTCAGTAAAAGTTACTCATTGTAAGTTTGTTTTAATTGTGAGACTTACTTGATTTGATCACATGAGATGGACAATTTAAGTTTGCAGCAGAAAAGTGCAGAAAAGCCTTAAACTGCCAGAACCAAGTATTTTGTGACACAGTTCAGGTCAGGTCGAATTTTTTTTTCAATTTTCCTCACCCTGGCATTTCTAATGATGCTGTCATCATCAGTGGGCAGCCATGACGGGAGAAAATGTGTCAAAAACAGCACAACCTTGGATCTGTTGCTTTTAAATGTAAACACTGTTAAAAAAAAAAAAAAAAAGCTGGTCTGTGGGGCTTCATGACTGCAATCTCCAAAGGACTGATTGGATGAACAAATATTTGAAGTGAATGTCTTTCCCCTTTGTTCCCCCTAGTCTTGTCAGTGCACTAAGCTAACCATGATCCAAAATCATTTGAAAGTATGTGTTGCTCCAGCAGAACAGCGGGAAATATTCACAGCAAGACACACATCTTTTGGTGTAATACCAATAATAATCAGTGCTTGTTCAGTGGAGAGAGCTGAGGTTTGATTCTGTGCCCAGACTCACATTGGCATAGACTGTTTTTCCCCACGCACCCGTCCCCACAGTGTGATCCGGTGAGGCTTTAGCCTTACAAATTTATTTTAAGTGCTGCCATAGATGAAGTGCAGAGTGAAGATTAGAGACCTCACTCTTATTTCAGAATTACAACCACATTATCATCCATCTCTTTTCTCAACATGGAAATTTCATTTTAATTCATGATAAGTTACTTAAAAGTAAAGTTCTTCAGAACCAAAAATCAAATGAGTGACTCAAAGTTCTGAAGAAATTTCAGCCATTATATACAAAAAAACAGAGGGAAGAGGAACCTTTCAGTAATTCATCCTGCCTCATGTAATCCCACCCGCTCATTTTCTTGTGATTTTAATGAAATAAACTGGGATGCTCAGATAACTAAAGAAGTCATAAGAACCTCTCAATCATTTTTTTTTTTAATTTAAGTAAATACAATACATAGAAACATGTGTTCAGACAGAATCAACTCATTCATAATTAACAGATATCTAGCTTGATCTGCCGTCAGTGATCTGTATGTCTGCATCAGATGGTGTCATTGGTGCACAGTGAGACTCTGCAGCTTGTTGAGGAGAAATAAAACTTAAATTTCATTGGCTGTGCTGTGGCAGTATTGGACAAACAGAGCTTGTTTTGGAGGCTGTGTTATTGAAGTTTAGTTTCAGTGTTTCTGAGCCCTGAGGGCTTGTTTGAAACAGTTTTCAGGTTTAGATGGAGTGTTCACAGTTCACAGTCATCTGGTTGTGCTGCTGACTCCCAAATGTGTAAATAGTTTGAACTCAAAGCTTAATCGTTCTTAGACTGTCAATCATGACTTAGGTTAAAAAAGCATTTTTGTCCTTGTGTGCTGCATCAAGGACTTTATGAGGCTGAATTTGTTAGAGTCAGAAAGAGGAGAGAGGGGACCTAGAAACACCAGGGCTGTATGCTTATTTTTGCTATCTTGCTATCTCCTATTTATTTAATTTTTTCTTATCAGATTGATACCAGTGTGTCATGTTACTCAAACAGCAATATTAAAAAAGAGAATGACCACTGACACATTTTGGTGATGTAGGTTTTAGGTCATATTGTCATGCTCTTAATTTGAATCGTGTATTTTATGTGTGTACGATCAACTGCTGCAGTTCATGACAGCACAAATGTGTGTTTTAGACCAGTAGAGTAGAGAGAAAAATTACAGCTGCCAAGTAGAATAGCCATGTATATTGATTCACCTCACACAAACAAGTGGCTGGGACTCACAGATGCAGCACAGTGCTGTTTTGCACAGCTGCTACTATGCTACTTTTATTCATTGCACAGACCCATTTTTGTGTAGCACCTGCATCATATAGGCCTCAGCCACACTGTATGGCCCTGAATAGACTAATTAACAGACTGATTAAAATAGACTGGTGATATGAGTCTCCCTTATTGTGCAGGGGAACTCGTGAGTAATGGGTCTGGGTTTGCACATTGAGAGAGAGTGAGGGTGGGTTTGCATTTCGAGTGTGTGAGAGGAGAGATGCAAACTGGCTTTATGTAGCAAACAGGGTATGTACTCCAGCCTCAGACTACATCAGTTTTACTGTATTGTCTCATTCTAGATCTCCTCTAAAAGTATATTGATATGTTTTATAAAGTGTGCAGATAAACTGCCCAGCCTCATGTTGGATTGACTTCAAATAAACTTACAATGTCTGTATTCATCATAATGATTAGAAATGTCAGCCAGTGCTTCAGTGTGATATGTTTTAATAGTCTCAATGGAACTCAAAGACATAGAAGAATAAGCTATATCAAGCTATTTGATGCACATAGTACTCATGAGGAGACACATTCATCGTGGGTTTTTGTCTTTTCATGGGATTTGTGATAGTAAGGAATAACTTAAAGATGTGTTTTCTCTTTCATGTGCTCATTCTTCATCTGTGCGTACACATTTGTAAATAATAACTTGACTTTAACTGGTCTTCACTGGTTGTTTCTCCTTCCAGCCTACAGCACTTTCTACATCGTTGGCCTGATCTTGTCCATGCAGATCCCCTTTGTGGGCTTTCAGCCAATCAGGACCAGTGAACACATGGCCGCAGCAGGTCAGTAACCACAAACCTGTTGTTTGGGTTTAAAGTGGAAACAGCACTGAAAATCAGTAATGTGTGTTTACTGCAGGCTAGTGCAGTAAATATTTGGTACAAAAATATGTAATTTTGAAACATAAATATAAAATTAAAGTTAGGTCTGTTGTCATGTATTACTTGCATGCCCATATTTACATTGTGTTATTATAAGATACATGCATGTGAGTGCAGTTTGAAGATGTACAAGGTGTAAACTTGTCCTTAAAAGTATTTGTGTATCACTTTTTAAAATTTCAATCTGGACCATCTGGATATCTGCTATGAAATTTGATCCTTAAATGAAATCTGTGTGTGAGCCCTCAAACCAGTGTATGTCATGATGATGAGTTAATCTTGAACCAATCACCTGAGACTGTTCTCATAATGTCTGTGCCCACAGCAGCTGTGCTGTGCCAGATTATCCATTGAGGACAGTGACAGCTCAGTGGAAATAAAGTCAAAGTGCAGACTCAAATAGGACCTGGGAGATGTTACAAACCATTTAGACATGCACAGAACTGAAACACTTAGTAAAGTCAAAGAGGATGTGATGCCTTCAATTGTTGATCAAATAAAAGTAATTGGTCCATATTTAAATAATATTGAAAGAGCATTTAAACGCACTTCAGTAATTAATATATAGTACATTAAAAACACAGTTCAAACTGAAAGGCTCATTATAAAAATACAAATTAATCATCCTTTCTCTGTAATATCCATTACCTTCATTTTAAAAACCAAATGAGTATTTTTCTTATCAGTGTTTAACAGTTATCTACACTGTATTTACTTTGAACAAAGAGTGTATTTCTGATCTTCTGTGTGCTGTGCCTCTGCAGGTGTGTTTGTGCTGCTTCAGGTCTACGCCTTCCTGCTGTACCTGAAGGACAGACTGACCAGGCAGGAGTTTCAGACTCTGTTCTTCCTGGGAGTCTCTGTGGCTGCTGGAGTGGTTTTCCTCTCTGTCATTTATTTGACATACACAGGTTGGTTCACATTGTCTCTAAAGGTGGCTCTCAAACACACTGACTGCTTTACCAAAAACAAGATTCAAACTAAGCAGCTGCATTTTTGTTTTTTTGTGAAGTTGCACAATAGAAAACTCAATATGCAAACCTCACTGTGAATGTTTACACAGGCTACAGTAAAGCTGGCCGGTCAGTTGGTTTCATATTCAGCTGAGTTTGCGAATTTGCTGTGCAAACAAAATGACTAATGTGGATTTGCATTTTCATTTTGGTATCAGTGGGAAAAAAAGAAACGATTCATACAAGCTGTGCTTAAATCAGCTTTAACCTGAAAAAGCTTAACATATTTTATGTTTTCATGTCATGACTGTTTGATTTTTACATGAACTGGCTGCTTATACAGAAACAAGTGCCAGGTGCTGCCTTTTGTACAGCATTGCACAGGAGTAAATTATTTATGGTGGATCAAATTTAGACTAAAAGGTTTCATTTTCTATGGAAGAGTCATGATTGGTATCAGGTATCAAGGTTTTAGTCACGCAGTACATTACTGTCGTGACATATCAGTGCTGTGGTTAGAGAGGCATTAAATGACTGCATAAGTCCTTATTGTATGATGGTTGGATTTATTTTAGACAGACACTGATACATTCAGATTACTCCATATAAAGCTTGTCATGATGGAACTGTTACTTCATCAGAGATAAAGGAAGCCTGTTTTCCGTAGATGAGTTGTAATCAAGGTGTAAACGTGATCGATGAAAATGCAGTATTAACATTAACAGCCTATCCTGGCACAGTTTGGAAGAATGGTACCCATGTGTTTTTATTAAAGGAAGTCTGGGTTTCTCGATGGTAACAACAAATCCCAAAACAACAATGTGGTGGTCGTTCTGTCAATACTTGAGCGTTGTTTCCTTTTTTAAACAGTCTCAGCAAGTTCCTCAAACCACTCGGCACTCTATATTTAACAAACTTCTCTCAAAATGAAGGAAATAGTTTGTTGAAGACTTTTTCTAGCTGGCACATTGATCCTCATTTGATTCTTTCGTGAGTATTTAGGGCAGCAGGAAGGTGTTCTTGGAATTGAGTCCAAATAAGCTACAGTGTGTGTGTTTATTGTAATGAAGGAAGATGCCAGCCAGTGTGTGGCTCATTGATGTGTTTTTGGACAACAGTGGAGCTCTGTGGCACAGAGGAGGAAGATGCATCAGGCTTTGATACACACACAATGCTTGTTAGGAGAATACAATAAATGTGGATTTGGACTTTTCAATATTCCAAGCCTCATCCATTCAAGTAGTGATGTAGCATTTTTATGCAAAGATATCCAGGAATATGAGACATTCTGAAGTTTTTTTTATCTATGCTGTGCTCTGTCACATTTTAATAAAATGTTCTGAAGCCATTTTGCTGGTCAGTCCACACATGACAGGAGACATTTGAGTGCTTTGATGAGTGTGTGGTCACTGTAATAAAACCCCTCCATGTCTCAGCAGCTTGGTAAAGAAATAGCTGTTATGATTAAAATTGGCCTTCCTCTGACATCACACATTCATCATCTACATGTGATAGGACCACCTGCTGGCTAACTAACAGCGGTGATTAGTTCCTGTGTTCTCATTTATTGTTGTGCTGCTGAGCTGAGTGGACGGCGGGCCAGAGAGGGCTCATTACAGCCACTCATAATGTGTTCAGCACAGCAGCACACAGCATCATGTGCATATTACAGCGATTTTATGATAAATACACGCAGGATGAACACTGCAAACCCATAACTCGTTCCACTGATGCATGACAGACTGTCCGCAGCAGTGTGTGTATTTATGCATGTTGGCGTTTTTTTGACTTTTTTGTTTAGATGGACTTGTGAGTACATTCTAACTGAGTCCATATGGTTTGTGTGTGTGTGTGTTTTACCTTCAGGGTACATCGCTCCATGGAGTGGGCGCTTCTACTCCCTCTGGGATACTGGGTAAGTCATTATAATTGATGTGTCATACTTCTGCAATAAATTTAAAGTACCTGAACGCAATGCTCATAAATAAGTGGATTTAAATTATGTACAGTAACATAATTACCTATAAATCTGTAAAACTATGCAAGACAGAAAGTGTCAGAGTGAAAGTAATTTTTCCTCAAAGATTTATTCCACCTCATCCAGTGTTTGATTTACTATGAAGTCTGGCTTTTAATTTATTCAGCTTTAGTCTATCTCAGAGCATGTGTTTAATAAAAGATCAGTGAGGTAATGATTTTTCCTGTGCACGGATGAAAGTTTTTACCTATTTTTATAAAAGGAGATCACTTTTCCTTTCTTTCCTCAATTAACATCCTGTGGTTTTAGACAGATCTCACAGACAATTTAAACATATCAAAGTTCCTTAGCTCTGCCTTGGCCTTCGTGTGACTGATTTAATGGTTTTTATGGTCAAACAGTGACTCAGGCCCATCATAAAATCCTGAAGACATAATGCTCCCATTCGCCCCTGCCAGTTTGGACTTGCAGAGAACTGCCAGACTGCATTATCAGCTGTAAATCTCTAAAACTTTTACTCAACGCATGTGCACATATATGTGTATGTGTTAGCAAGTAATGGTGCAGTGCAGTAAAAAAAGGAAGTCCCTCTTGGACCCAAGATGATTGACATCCGCTAAACTTGCCTTTCATCCAAATTTTAATAAGATCTCAAAGCTTTACTACTAATAAGAAGAGTTCATTTAAGGATATGTTAAGTGGCCCTTAAAGGGAAAAAAAGAACTATTATGTTTTTTTATCTTAAAGAAAAGTGTTGAGACAAAGACTTAAACAAAGACCTTTTTGTCTGCCTCCGCCCATCCCTATTCTTTCTGTGGTAACTAACCTCTCTCTGTCTTTCATGTAATCTACAGCTATGCCAAGATCCATATTCCCATTATAGCATCAGTATCTGAGCACCAGCCCACCACCTGGGTATCTTTCTTCTTTGACCTCCACATTCTCGTCTGCACCTTCCCAGCAGGCCTCTGGTTCTGCATTAAGAACATCAATGATGAACGTGTCTTTGGTAAGAGCAGTATCAAGGACTAATGTTTTTTTTTTATGTAAACATCTGAGCATTGTCATCAAATGAAGTCATGAAACTTATCGCAGTTGTGGTGAAGCTGAAGACAATATATGAAAATTTTGTCTTTTTACTGATCTCACTTCAATATTAAATTTATGATCAACAAAGTCATAGAGCTGACATTCAAACATTGGAAATCTTGCCTTTATCTTATGCTTTCTATGTGACATTTGAACATGAAAGTCCATTATTAAATCTCACAAAATGCAGTTTATCATATGACAGATGAAAAGAACTTTTATGAAGACGAAGGACCATACGCTCTTTTCCTCCTGAAATATGCTCTGTTTTATTAAATAATGTATTTTTAGTTTATACACCCATTGGTGATTTAAGCTACAGTGCCGAGCTCCAAAAGGTCAGTCCCTGTGATGTGACATTGCAACCGAGTCTGAAGCAAAAAGATACAGGTGAATGACTGAGAAGCACTGATATTTGTATCAAACTTTATCTTAAGCCAATGAGCCTCAGGTCATGTCCTGCTAGTTTTATGTTGTGATATCTTGAAATTACTACACTAACAGAAAGAGGACAGATTATGGTAAAATGGTAAAATGATAACTTCCTCTCTGTCAGGTGGTAAAACTGGTTTTAAAAATGCTTGTCTGGTTCAACATTAAAATGGTAAGACAGAATAAAAAGTTCCTAAAGGATGAACAATAATAATTTATCAGTAACAATTTATCTTTAGAGTGATCTTGGCGCTAATTTCTGAGTTTTTTTTTTTTACTTTGATTATTATTTGTTAGTATATTTTATGAGTTTGTCACTGAGTTATTTCTGCGATGGAGACGGACAACAGGCAACACTTTCAGACTCTAAGTCTAGCTGACAGAACATCATTGTGTGATGTGTGCTAAGAAAGGATTTTTTGTGTCAGTGAATGTGAAGGAAGTCCTGATCTCAGGCTCTTTCTGTTGCTTTTTCCTTCTCTGTTTGTCTTGCTGCAGTTTGTGAAACCAGTGCAAACCCTAGTCCTCTCATTTAGGCTGTCTCTTATCTTGATACAGCGTACCACACAGTGTCAGATTGGTCTTTTTTATGTGCTAAAACGTTGTCCTGACTGCGAGCATATTCACAGTCAGTTTTGGTAAAGCTTGGCACTGCACATTGTTATGTAGTTATCTGTCATAAACTGGTGCTCTATTTGGCTGATTTAACATTAAAACAACAGGAATGTTTTAGTTTTTTCTACTTTTTCACAAGGCAGTAAACAATCTACTTCCACTATGCTTTACAGGAAATAGATTGAAAAGTATTAATTCTTTTTATTGATTAGATTTATAAGAGTCCCTATAGTGCATCAACAAAGTAGAATGGCTGGCTTGTAATACCTGCATTATATATATATATATATTATTTAGAAAAATCAGAAAGTTAGTCAGAAAGGGAAAGTTGACTGGCTCTGTATAACATAAAATCTCCTATCATAAAAACAAGTTGTTCCCCTGGACTTCAAAACACCCCAGTCAGTGCAGGAGCCTCGTCATGTTGTATAATAACTGTTGTGACAGACTAGAGAGTGCTGGATGCGTTATTGTTTTGTTATTGTTATATTGTGTTTTTCAGCAGAATTCATCATAGGAGTGTTTTTTTATTTGCATCCACAGCAGTGAGCTGTAGCGATGGTACAGGGTTATTTTTCTTTAATACACGTCTCTAAAGGTGTCACATAATCTCATGTTCTTCCCATCTCTTCCATTTTATTTTCTGTTTATCCAACTGCCTCATTATCTTTGTTTGCCAGTAAACTTCACAGGAAATTGAATTAGTGTCAATAGCATCAGTAAACATTAAATGAAATAAAACAAAATAAATGTCAGATGAAAGGACAAAAATAACACATAAAAATGCAGCCAAATAAAAGTTTTGTTTTTATATCAGAACTGTAGGTTTAGACCATAACTGTTAGTTATGATAACCCTTAAATAATTCATTTAAATATGAAATATTGATAGGCAATAAAACAACTATGAAAATATCCTGTACATAATTAGATCTTTTTGTACAATTTTTGTTTGTACACTTTGTTTAGCTCTGGTCTCAGATTCTCTCCACCCTCCTACACTTTTATTTTGAGTGCAATTTATTTGCCAAAAAAGAGAAAAAACACACAATTAACAAAATAAACACATCTCTGCAGTTATGGTAATATTATCATAAATTCTTTAGGCCAAAATAATTGTGTTAAGAAAATCGGATATTTTTTCAGCCCTAATTAGAACTTTAAAAAAAAACACTTAACAGTATCTGAATTACTGTTATGCAGATAGGCCTGTTCTATTAGCATTTCTAGATGTTTGATTGGATTTTTTTAATAATGAATATTTTATCTCTTTGGTTTTATCGATCGCTCATTTCCTGGTTCTGTTTTGATCGGTTCAGTGCAAACCACAGAAAGTTTCTCTAGCCAAAATCACATTTTCGAGACGTATCTGTGGCATTTCTCTACTGTAATTTCCCACTTATCAGTTGACACTGCACTCCATAATGATACATTCAAGATGAGTTTAAATTGACCAGTAATAATGGGGTTGGTCTTTACTGGCCAACATAAAGTCCAGTGGTTTGCTGCTCTTCCTGGGCTAAATGCACCCTCTCCCTGCCCCCTCCTCCACCTCTTAGCTCTGCTTTTTTGTACACTTGCTTTTTCTGCTCAAGTTTATCTCAGTCAGTTTTTGTGTTTTCCTCTTTCTTGTTGTTTACCTGTTGGCTCCCACTCACTTCACGAGGCTTTTTGATCTCAGCTCAGCTGAAAAGACTCCATTAAAACGCTCCATTAATACAGCCATGCAGGGAAACACATTTAGCTTTGTGTTTGATTTTGAGTGCTTTTTTCTCTCTTGTTATTACCTGCCATTGAGATCTACCCTAAGCTTCAGCATTGTATTAGAGTAGAGAAAAGGAAGGCTTGAATTTCACATCAATGTCAGTTACCAGAGCAGAGAGGAGCTGCACCTGTAATATGACTCGATAGCGTTAAATTGAAGTTAAATGAGTAAATTAATTTATATTTCAAATTAAATTAAACTCATCAAGCTTAGATCATAACATCCTGGTCACCTGTAACCCCCTTATCCAGCTCTCTTTCCTCTTTGCTCTTCTCACACCAGTGGCCTTGTATGCCATCAGCGCTGTATACTTTGCCGGCGTCATGGTGCGTTTGATGCTGACTTTGACTCCAGTGGTTTGCATGCTGTCAGCGGTGGCCTTCTCCAGCGTCTTTGAACACTACCTGGGGGACGACATGAAGAGGCAGAGTCCGCCTGCAGAGGACAGCAGCGATGAAGACGACAGGAAGAATGCTGGAAACCTTTATGACAAGGTTAGTGGTCAGCAGAGCGTGAATGATGCACATGAAAAATAACTTTATTACACATGTGTTACATCACCAAAACAACACAAGGATTTATAATGAAAAGAAAAATCTCTCGATTGCTGTATGCAACATAAATAACTTAGAAAGCCTGTAAACCTAACACCATTTGAGTCTACACTGATCTGACCAGATAAAAATGAGTGAAATTCCACATCGGTGGGCTTGTCCTCTGGTAGGCCTACAGTACTTTTTTTTTTTTTTTTTTGAAAATTATATTTATTGGATTTTCATAATTAGAGGCTTCTTAACCAACATTCTGCTGAGGGAGGCTCAGTGCTCTTCCAAGAAGTTGCTATACAGTGTTTAGCCTGAAGTGAGCACAGAATGACCATCTTTTTATTTGCACCTGACACTCCTAACTCAGTTGGAAATAGTCCTAGGATAAATACCCGAGGGCTAACAGGCAGTTTGACAGATATAATATCAGATATAGTTTGAATGACTTTTCCCCAGAATGTTTTAATTTTGGGGCAACTCCACAGGCAGTAAAATAATGTACCTTCTTCTTCCCTGCATTTAATACAGAAATCAGAATTATAGTTATCAAAGCGATGTAACAGGGCAGGAGTAATGTATGTACGCATAATCCATTTAAATTGTAATAATTTCAATCTTGTGTTAATAGCCTGACTTTGTGCATCCTTACAAACTGTCTTCCAATCAAATTGAGAAATTTCTACATCCTAATCACTAGACCAAGCCAATCTTTTACTGTCCGAGGATTCTTTAGATGCATCTACAATCATTTTATACAGGAAGGATACCTGACCCCAGCCTCAAAGATGATCTAGTATGGTCTTCAAGACTAGACAGAGGGGGTTTATGAGGGGATTGTTTAAAGGCTGTTAGAATGTAATTCCTAACTTGTAAGTATTTAAAGAATTGTTTTCTCAGGATATTGTAAAATCTTCGCAAAACCTCAAAGCTTTAAAGAATATTGTTGTTGTTGTACATATCCATAACTTTGCTGATCCCCCTCTCTGCCCAGAGTTTAAAGCCAGGGTCACCTCTACCTGGTGAAGATCTGTGGTTTCCCCATATTGGTGTGAAACCCGATATATCTGACATTATGTTAAAGTGTGCTTGCTTTTTTTCAGCCTACAGTACTTTTATTTCTCTTTGGATCAAAACAAGTGCAGCTTGAACAAATGCAGAAACTGTTACTCTTGTTCAGAGCTGACAGCAGCGACTGTCATTAAAACAGTTTGTAAATAGCCTGAATATAAAACTGAACATTTTAAATCATTGTTGCTGCTTGCTTTTAGGCTGTCCAAACTTAAAAAACATGGGCCACTTTGAAACCTTTGTGTTTTCAACAAAAGAGAAACACAGTCTATTGATCTTATGTGTAAATAACCACATAAACATCCCAAGGTGAAACTGGGCTGAAAAGGCTCAAACAATCAAGCTGCCCACATAAGCACACATATCTGTGACAGCAGGACATTTAAAGGAGCTCTGACCCATAATGAGGACAGTGAATGTGTCTCTTCAGTGCAGACAGAAGGACTCAGATTCAACAAATTTATCAGCAACATCTTGAGGCTTTAAAACACAAACACAGACAGCAGAATCACACATTCAGTTTGACTTCCCCAAGTTTTTCAGGACGTCTCTTCACCAAACTCAAATGTGAGAGAAATTACTTGTAGTGACAAACCCTGAGACAATTATCACCATCAGCTCCATGCACCATTATAGTGTCTTTCAGCTCATTGCCTTAATTTTGTGGCCGTTAATGTTACTGTTTTGGTTCACTGTCACTGCTCTTATCAGCCTTCTTTCCAGCTGGAGCAGGAGGCAGCTGATTTTAGTGTAAAGCTCTAAAACCCACTGCACGCTGCACACTGCCTGACCACCGAACTTCAGCCAGACTAAGTTAGTGACTTGCATTCTCTCAGGAATATGTTAAGCACTTAATATATAAATTGACTGCAAAATAGCCAAAAGGAGGTTGAAAATTGAATCTACATTAACCAAATGTCCAGAGACAAAACTCCAGATGAAGGCTGAAGTTTCCTCATGTTGGCTGGATGTGTAATTTACAATTTGCTGACATGGTGGCAAAAACAACTTATAATATGTTAATGTTGCATTAACAACTTGTTCTGTTGATGCCAGGTGACCTAAGAAATCAGTTAATGCTGCTGTAAACACATGGTTTCAGGCAGACCTTAACATACACCTAAATATATAAAAAAGCTTCCACCATGATAAAATAATCATTTTCCAAAAAATAAAAACCCACGAATTTCATACTTTAATTTCCCCTCAAGATCAGTTTATTAATACAAAAGGCAAATCACATCATTAGTCATCAAACATTATTGTGTGTGGATTCATAGTCAGAATCTCCAATGACAAAAGTAAATTCTACATAAAGGCCTCAACATGACATTACCAAAGTAAAAGCATGACACATCACCATTTAAAGCCCCATTTTAATCTTTTTGGGGCAATTTGATTAGCACTTTTCTTGTTGGTTAGAACTTATGATAAAACTATATAATTCAAAATTAATGTGTTCTGGTGTTACTACAAAGTAGGCTGTATACTAATTGCTCTCCTTTTTTTTCAGGGAAACCCAATGCAGCACAATGTTTTTGCCAGCCTTTTGCTGCTTTTCTTACAAATTTATTCTCCGGAAATAATGTATGACCAACCTAACACAGGTCTCCTAAAGCGACACCATAAAACAG
Organism: Acanthurus lineatus; assembly: GCA_029814665.1. Lineage (NCBI taxonomy): Eukaryota > Metazoa > Chordata > Actinopteri > Acanthuriformes > Acanthuridae > Acanthurus > Acanthurus lineatus. The sequence continues at coordinate 20,999,247 of JAPZDV010000025.1, forward strand.
CTACAACAGTCACCATTGAGATTTCTCTCACCAAGCACAATTTAAAGTCCATCGGCTAATTTTTACAGCTCTCCTGTCTTGTTAGAGTTTTGGTAACCTTTACAAAAGGTATCCTGTCTGTGTGTTCTGTCTAATGCAGGCTGGTAAGGTGCGGAAACATGTATCAGAACAGGAGAAGGCTGAGGAGGGCCTGGGTCCCAACATCAAGTCTATAGTCACCATGCTGATGTTGATGCTGCTCATGATGTTTGCTGTCCACTGCACCTGGGTCACCAGCAACGCCTACTCAAGCCCCAGTGTCGTACTCGCCTCATACAACCATGATGGGTGAGAATAACACAGCACAACATGCATTTCTTGTGTGTTACATAAACTAAGGTGTTATCAGTTTTGATTTTAACAAACACCAGTATGTTTTGCATGAAAACTAATAATAGGACATTCTTATTGTCTTTAAGTTCCAGTATTTTCATGCCAAAACCCTGAATGGATTTTTGTCTGGCTGTAACTGTAACTGCTGTATTACTCACAAGAGCACAAGCTTGTGAAAAACAATCCAGACTGTCTGAGGACTCTAATGCCACTGACAGTTATACTAATGGGTTTCTTATAGGGTTAGCAGCTCTGCAGAGGGTCAGTTCACCTAAATTACAACAATTTTCCACTATCTCTTGTGCAGTGCAGGTAGTTTCTGTTTTCTTATTTCCAGGGTTTGACATACTGAACCCACGTCTGATATTTCTGACTCCACTCTAATGGAGTTTTTTTTTTTGATACTCACAGCAATGAAAACGACACTTAAAAAATTCAACACCAGCATCTTTCCTCAATCCGTGTTTCCATTAATCCACAGAGCATGTTGTCATCACTTTTCAGGGGAATTACTGAAGCAGAAGTCTCTTTCAGTCTCTGTCAGTACTGTAAGCTCGGATAGATTAGAAGACTTTGGGCTCCTGGTCACAGATGCATAAAAAGCCTCTTCTCCTACCTGGCACTTGGTTTAGCATCTTTTTTCTGTCTTAATATTTTTTTTTGTCGACTCCGAGGTTATCTCTAAAAGTTCTGCTGTTGGTTTAAACTATTTTGTTCAAACTGTAGATGAATAGAGGCTGTCTAAATCCTTTTCTGCCACCACAGATCCACTCCAACACTTGCTCTCCAAAGATATCACACAAAACACTGCAGCATAATACACAACATATAATAGACCACCATCAAACAGAAACGGTAATGCAGATTCTGTTTCCATCAAGCAGAGCCACTCTGCTGTCAGACATACTTAAACTGACTTAATAATACTATACACTGTACAGATGTATCAGAGGGAAATGGACATAAATATAATAACAGGAATTATCAGATCTGACTTGGCATCAGCAGATCCTCCTTTAAAGGATTAGGGTTTTAAAAAAAAGGACATAATTATTTTTGACTCAGCCATGAGACTTTCCAATAGCAGCACTTATAGCAGTCACTTTAAATAGAGGCTGTTTTTCATCTGCATAGGCAGAGACAGTTCTTATAAGACCTAAGCACATAAAGAAGAAAATGTCTGCATTAATAGATACCACCAGAGCTAAAGTGAGAGTGCCTTTCAGAATTTGAGTGAACTGACCTTTTAAGGCACAGTGATACATGTTTCATTGAAAAGTTTTACTGTTTATAAAAATCATACAGCCAGTCAGATAAAACTCTGTATATATTTTCGGGGCTAAATCTTGGTCTGATATTGATAGAATATATTCTCTTCAGATATTTATGACCTAACCTCCACCGTCCACTGTGGCATCTTATGGCTCATGAAACTTTCTTACCCAGCTCCCGTAACATCCTGGATGACTTCAGAGAGGCCTACTATTGGCTGAGGCAGAACACAGATGAGCATGCCAGAGTGATGTCCTGGTGGGACTACGGCTACCAGATAGCAGGCATGGCGAACAGAACCACGCTGGTGGACAACAATACGTGGAACAACAGTCACATAGCACTGGTGAGAGCTGCTGTAACACAGTTGACTGAGTTTAACCTCTGTCTCATGAAAACTGATGTAAATTAGTGAACGCACCACAGATTTTACATAAGGGTCAGTTTACTGGTCACAAGCCTGAGAAAAGAGATTTTTAATGTCACCTGTAGCACCTGATGAGCTTTGTGTGACAACAAAACAACCTGATTGTGTCAGATGGGATGATTTGATTCGGGTCCTGAAGATTACAGTTGTTAGTTTTAAGTGTAATAAAAAAGGTGCCATAAAACTTGTAATAGAAACCAGACAGGGTAGCACACAGCACTGACATGTCATTGGTTTTTAAGCAAATGTAGAGACATTTGCTTATTAATTAATTCAGTAGTAAAGGGTGAATTCAACATTATCATTTGTTTAGAGTTGGGGATTTTTATCCAACTGATAAATGTAAGTCCAACATGACATCCTTACTGACTCTTAGGCTGTTAAATTCTCCATTATGTTTACCAGCTAGTCCCAAACTGTGCTTTTCTGCTGGAAAGCTAAAAAAGCAGTGAGATCTGGAACTCCTTAAACATTGCAAATCAGTGTCTTTTATTGTTAAAAGCTAATTTGTTTGTATTTCTCATCAATTATAACTTTTCTTTTCCTTAACTATCTATGCTCACATGCCTTATAGTCTAATTAATTTTTTTCTAACCTGATAAAACTTAGAATGCATTTTTTTACCTTGGTGTATTGCACCACCGAGTGGACACCTTGCATCACTACACTACACTGCACATAAGTGAAAAAAGATCCTTATGAAGAATGGAGCAGCAAATACCAAGATATTCTGACTTTAAATCAGTAATGTTGGTCAGACTTGAACCCATACTTCTTACAAAGCAACTCGAAATTGACCCTGTGTGACAGGTGAGGGAGGTTCAATTGAAAAATACCATCATGATGACATCACTAGGGTTATTTTCTAAGCATAAGTTGAGCAGTGGCTATTGAGGAGTTTTGTCTAGTCCGAGTAGTATTGAAAACTGGTCTTAATGTGTGAAATGTTGTGATGTGGATTTCTCCTTTAATCTTTGTTTAGTTTTATACACAAGTTCTGTTGAATGGAAAATGAAATATAACACTCTGTGTTTGTACAGGTGGGCAAAGCCATGTCATCCAATGAGACTGCAGCTTATGAAATCATGAGGTCACTTGATGTCGACTATGTCCTGATCATCTTTGGAGGGGTGATTGGCTATTCAGGGGACGACATTAACAAGTTCCTGTGGATGGTGCGCATCGCAGAGGGGGAGCACCCAAGGGACATCAGGGTGAGAGAGACGTCACACGTCCTGTATTTCTGTCACTTTATTAGATAACTTTCGCCCTAAGAAACCAAAAGGAGGTGAGCTTACTGCAGTAGTAAAATATTTAACCCAGAGTTGATGGAGTGTCTGCAAAGTGGGACTCATATGAATGTTTGATGTGCTCTCTGAGAGAAGGAAATGCTGAGGGAATTCAAGCTACCAAATGTGCATTAAGTTGTTTCCCTGCAAACTGAATTAAACTGTGGATCAAAGTGTGTGCACTTCACTTATTCCTCCCTGCATCTGTCTCCCTCTCAACCCAGGAAAGTGACTACTTTACCCCGCAGGGAGAGTTTAGAGTGGACAAAGACGGGTCCCCCACCCTACTCAACTGCCTTATGTACAAAATGTCTTACTACCGCTTTGGAGAAATGCAGGTATGTACACTGATGGCAAAGCTACTTTATTAATTAGATTGAAAAAAAGAGTTTTCTAGTGGACAAATACAATTCAGACATAACTTCATCTGTCTTCATTTTCTGTTAAGTTGGACTTCCGGACACCACCAGGCTTCGACCGTACTCGCAATGCTGAGATTGGCAAAAAGGACATAAAGCTGAAGCACCTGGAGGAAGCCTTCACCTCAGAGCACTGGTTGGTCAGGATTTACAAGGTCAAAAAGCTGGAGAACAGAGACCGTGTAGAGCACAAGCTGCGGGGCACTGACACCACCAAGCAGAAGTACACTTCCAAAAAGGTAGGCTGGGATCCTCTGTGACCTCAAAGCTGTGTCTGGTCTCCCTTTGGCAGGAAACTCCAAAGAAAACTGAATTGAGCCTGTTCTTAGTAGAATAGCATAAACTCAAAGCAACTGTGTGTTTTTCATGGTATTGAAGACACCAGAGCGTAGAAGTCATTATGAGAGTGACTCAAGAATTAATCAAAGCAAACAGTAAAGCAAAAATTAACTGCCTGAAACCAGCCTCTTAACATTATTGACCAGCAGCGTGACAGTGTTCTGCAGACCAGCTCTAATGATCAGAGCCTAATGTGGGGCTTTGTTTAGCCTTGACATGCACTTTTTACATGTAAGAACACACACAATTAGATTTTCATTGGAGAGTACAGCCATGTTAACAGTGTATAATGTGTCATATCTGGTGTGGATGTAAACAGAAGCATTTTTCATGTATGATTATAAAATTGATGTTAACCAAATGTAAATAACATCACAGTAAAACTGCAAAAACTCTCTCTACACTGGTGTTTGAAAGCTCTTATTTTAACCTCGTGATCTGAATTAGAGCTCATCACAAAGTGTGACTTGGCAGTTAGGAACCATTGAAAGAGTGCAGGCTTACAGTTTCTTGCAGTCTTAATTGATTTGTTTCCTTACCGGAGTGTTTTTGGTCCTTCTTCCCCCTGCAGACGGCCAAGAGGAAGCGGGGCTACATCAAGAACAAGCTCTCCCTCAAGAAGGGCAAGAAACTGACCAAGAAATCTTTATAGAGAGTCGATCACCAACAGAGGCACATTGTGGATGGGAGAGAGGAAAATAATCTTAAACACAAAAACTTTCAACTAAAACAAGAAGCAGTAACAGTAAATCCACCAATCAAGATGAATAAGGAGCACCTGGAGGTTCAAGCTGGAAGTGTTACCATCACCTCAGAATGTGTTGAACCCCAGATGACCTTTGACCCGATAAGAGGGGTCAAGGAGGCGGAGACAGGGAGATGTTGGCTAGTCCAAGATTCTCCCCGCACTGGTTTTAACCTGAGGAACTGCTACCTTCGACCCACTTTTCTTTTTTGTACTTGAACGTGATAGGAGAGAGAGAGAGAGAATGAGATTAGCTGTCCTTAATCCAGGGCCTCAGCTTGGGACTGCTCTATGCATCGCATCATTCAGACAGAAATAACACACTGTAGAGGAGCCTAAACAAAACACCCCCCCGCTCTACCATGTCCCCAGTTCAGCACTGCAACCTTGCACCTGCTCAAATCCAGGCCAACAGTAAAGTCAAAGTGACTAGAGTGATGTTTTCTTCTTGTTGGATTTTTTCTTCATGTTTAATTCTTATCCAGTGTTCATGGAAAAGAATAGAAACAGAAATGAACCTGCTTCTTTAGTCCAAAACAACATTCAGTTACTGCACCTTTTAGAGGAATGAGTTTGGACATCTTGTTGTTGGAACATATTCACTATACTATTTTTATATTTCATTTCATTTCATTTACACTCTCCTGAGAATTCATTATTAACAGAAGTACAAATGCACACGTGCCAACAAGGAGCAACCATCACTCTATATACAAGCTCACATATCTAACAAGTAAACTGCACAGGCTGTTTAAAGAAAAAATCTCATTTATTTCAAACTGGGATTTATTTTTTGTAGTTTTTATCAGTAAAAATGACATTTCACTTACTATGGTAATATCTGAGACCTCAGTACACAGTGAGACAGCAGTGAAAAGAAGTCAGACTGGTCAAGAAACACAAGCAGTCCCGTTTCAAGAAACCTTCAGGTTAGGTTAACAGAATTGGAAATGAAAGGCCAGCTGTAAAATACTTACCCAAACTGTCCATTTTATATATCAATTATAATTCAGTTTTACTTCCTGTTTCAATTTTGGGTAAGGCTTTGCATTAAGGTACTGGTATTCAGTGTAAGCATGTTGACTATGAGCATGCAAATCAGTAGCATATTAGTCTTAAAGCACTTTTTAATGCCTTACTTTAGGGGATGAATGGTTATTAAGGGTTGGGGTTTACTTTTTGTTTGTTAACATCACAATTTATGTACAGCAGCTTGCCTACTCACAACATATACGCAGTCAATAAGATTTTATTATGGAAATTTTTTACAGTTGTACAATGTTCTCATGCAGAATAAGGCATTAACAAGTGCTTAATTATGATTAATTATCAAATATGCTACTTGTATGCATAACAAATAAGCAGCTGGTTATTGCTGATAATGTGTACCTTAATGGAAAATGTTACCCAATATTAATCCCCCCTACTTGCCTTAGTTGTGTGACAGTGAGGAAACAACACCATTTCAGGTGCCCTCTGCTGAAGTTGTACTTCAAAATCAAAGGGGCACACAACCTGTCTGATCATCACAGTGCTCGAGTTTCTTGCACCTTGACTCTTTGTTGTAGGGTGGTCACTGTGTTCCCAGACCTCAGCAAAGATGATCACAATATTTTCACAACTGATAAAAATGATAGCTGCAACTATGAAAATAAAACCTGAGTCAAAAAGGACTAGAATATTCCTTCAAGCAGTGTGCACTGTTCTTATCTGTTCATTCATTCATAGTTGGAGTGTGCTAAGTCAGAGCAGAGCAGGTCCATGAGAGACAGGATTAGTGTTTGGTTGCAGCGCAGTGGCTGAAACATATTAACATATCTTTGTTTTAAGATGCCAGGACATGCGCACAGGTCTACATTTTATCGCCTGATGATGATTGATGAATGAATTTGTGGCTCACACAGTCTCCAAGGAAGTGCATGCACATGTATTTCTGAGCTTTGAGATGAGAAAGCAAATGTAGACAAAAGAAGCAGTGAAATGAATGTGTGTGTGTGTGCGTGAGTGAGTGTGAGTGTGTGTGTGTTCAGTCTGTGTTTGTTTTTAATGAGAACTCTGGCTGCAGGTTTACCAAACAGCCTGATTTGCCTCAAAGTAAATTGAACTGAATCAGATTGAGTATCACTGGATGTGTGTGAGACTGTAATTTGTTTTGGAGTCACTACCACTTGAAAGTAAAAGAGTTCGTGTTCATGTTTTTCGTTGCCATTAGTTTATGCTAACGGGGGATGTCTGTGATGTCTGCCAGTGTGATCATTGAAAAGCCATTAGAGGTGTGACACTCATTTGCTCACATTTAAAACCCTTTCAGCTGTGGGTGCCCCGGAGCATTTAAAACACTCTGCTAGATCCAGTGTAAATGGAAAGCAGCTCTGTGCCAGGAGCAGTTTGTGGCGAACACACAGCTTTAGAGTTCCTCCACCTGACTTCCTGTCAGTCTGTCATGTGTCCACCTGGCCCCCCTTTGATCTCTTGTTAAATGTTGCACTGCACTCTGCAGACACCACACTGCTTCTGCCTCCACAGGTACAGTAACAGCATCACACACTCTGCTCCCACTGCTTATTCCCTCGTGAATTCAGGGAAAGTGTACTGAAGTCCTTTGAGCTGTCTGCAGGGGGAGGCTTTGAGGGGACTTTCTGGGGCTTTAAACAACATCACAACTCTAGTGCTTCTTTCTAATTGGCTGAATTTTCCTTATTTTTTTAATCTTTGCTAATGCGATCAGTGACAGAAAAGTGGCTGTTTCTTACACGTTTGTGATTTATTAAGATCTGAGTGTAATTTGTTCCCTCTGTGTTTCCCTATGATTTAATCCGCCTTATTCTTGTTTCTTGAAGAGATTCCAAGAAATGGATCCATCCTGCATCAGCCAACTTTGATTCTGTTTTGAGTTTTTGTCAGCAAAACGCCAGCTTATGTAAATCAAGGTGGAGAGGATAGCAAAGGCCTTAACACAAAAAATGTAAAAAAAAAAAAAAAAAAAAAGAACCATCATATCGTATCCTGGGCTTGACAGAGTCAGTGAGTGTATTTATTACATGGACGATGGAGGCTGCGAGGACTAAAGTGGGCGTAGCGTCCTATCACAAAATGCAAGGATTTTATTTTGTTTTGATTTTTCTAAGTCAAGGTTTCTTCCATCAATTGTAATGATCTGGATGCAGGTGTGAGAATGAAACATGCCTTTTTGAATAAAGAGGTTGAAATAACATGCTGGTTTTACTTCTTTTAGCTTATATTCACAAATAATGTCTCTTTAACATGCATCATTACCACATTAATGGTTTTCAGTGAGAGGTTTCAAAATTACACACATCAGTGTCACCTCTGGATGTCTGATTAGCCCTTTGACTAAAACATGATTATGTGTGGTTTAAAGTGTCTTGATATTGAGATAAAATGTAATTCACTTAAAGGAGAAGTTTGTAAGCAAATAGGTTCTTGTCAGCTGTTACAGAGGGGTGATTAAAAGCTTTAATATTGGAAACATCATGATTAAAACGACCCAGAACATCATCTGTGCCATCTGCGCAGCCTCTGAACTCACATTTAAAGATAGATTTATCAACCTGATATTTATCCATAAATATAATATTCTGTTTTTATAGAATGAAGGGACCACAAACAAATATTTTACAACCTTGTGTTGTAGAAAAATAATTTAGTCATCTTTTTTTTGGGATATTTATTCCCAAATGATGAGAGGACAGTACCACCTCTAACATACATGAGAGTGACTAGTTTCATAAAGCTTCACAATAAGGGGTATTTCCCAAAACGCTGACCTTTATCAAAATGTTTAAGAAGAAACATTTCCAAAACCTCAGGATGTTCAACATGGAGCTTGGTAAATTATTAGGTTCACAATACATCGATAACTGCAGCTTTACATTTTTAACTTCCTTTTAAGCAGAAAGCACAGCAGAGACTGGTGGAATTGTCAGTTTTGCAAGTGTTTGGTCATAAATTAAACAACTGACACAGTGAAAATAACGAGCTGCCAATACAGAATGTTGTCCAGCTGATTTAATGTTTTATAATTCACATGTTACAGCCACAATCATTCTCTAAAAATGCACAGAATAAAAACAAAAACCACATTTTAAAATCACAACTGCATTGACAAGAATGCATTGTTTGTACACAAACTGTTACAGCTCCATAGTCGAAGCTAGAATATATTCATACATTCAAAATATCATTGAATGTATTAAAAAATTTTACAATGAACACTTCCAAAATAACTTCAAACGCACATTTCTGATCACACCAAGGAGAGAAACGGATGAACAGGAGTTAGGGATTTAAACATAAGGACCTTTCTTATCGAGCAGGTGTTTAACTGTCAAAAGGGTTTGAATCCAGGTGTTAGAAGACTCTGTAGAAACATCAGGACACCAGAACTTATAGGGACCGGGGGGGTCAGTAACCTGGAACTGGAAGATTGCTTTGCTGAGGGCACTATGAGCACAGGGAAAAATTAATCAAAATTTTAATGGATTCCATCAGAATTCATAGCAATATTAAATGTTTGTTTAAAAAAAAGGCATGATTTTTTCCTTTTAATGGACTTTTGTTTAAAAAATAAAAGGCAGATTTCCTGTTTGCAATCATCTGGTTGACTGACCGTCCCTGTAAAATTATGTAAAAAAAAAATCAAACATAACTAATTCACTAGCCAATCGTGTTGCTTTTGTACCTGGTGTTTGCTGATTTAACTGATTAAGTTGCATAGTTTGTGTTGAACTGAGTGCCAATTCAATGTTTTTAGGAGCTCTTACAAACAGCAAAAGCACAGCCTTCAGAAAAAGCACCAACGTGAGGGTGTTAAGTTAGAGCACAGAAATGAAGCCCTACCAGTACAAATCACCTAAATTTTACATTTCTGTCAATTTCAAATGTTCAGGGGTTTTTAAGTGGACATCAAAGCCGACTTGTTGTCAACCTAAATGCTGTAGCTCCATATTTTAAAAATCGTCTTGGATTCTACAAAGTCGGACTAAATGTTTTTGCTTGAGGTAGGTCAAAAATCCAAGTGAATATTGCTTCAACCTTTTAGTAAAAATGGGCGTCAGTAGTCACTGAAAACTACTGAAACTGTTAGCTGGGACATTTCTGAAAAAAAAAACCTCACTGTAGGTGCATTATCCAACACTCATGCCATTGACAGACTCATGACATTTTAAATGCTAAAAGAGAGATTCATAAATGCGTTTTGTTTGTGTTCAGGATTAAATTTTCACACCATAAACAGGGAGAATCGATGCAGTGCTGTTGAAGCTAAGATTGAAATCCTAATTTCAATTAGTTCAATTTTCAAATAACAAGATTTTTGGAGATTTTTGGAAATTTTTGGAAGAAATTTCATTAATAACAAATTCTTTAAAATTCTGATTTCTATGAAACAAAGAGACAGTAAAAACATAGCAAATATCTAGAACAATGCAATTAAAACAGATATTCTAAAAATTCCCCCCATTTCCACAAATGACATAGAGGAAGAACTTGAAAAATATTTTTGGACACAAATAAACACAGGAGATGCATGTCAGACCCAGAAGCTGGCTCATCTGAATATTTTAACCAGCATCTCAAGAAAGAAAAAAAAGGTTGTTGAGATGTTAATTGTGATGGATTTCTTTTTTTCAGCTTTTTGAATCTCAGCAAGTTGATTTATACAGTGAACTGAAGTGAAGCCATCAGTAATAAAATGTATAGACTATCTGCAGTCAGTGGGTTCAGACATGCAAAAATAATGGCACTGTCCTTTCAAAAAGTTACGGATTAGACAGCGTGCTGCAGGGGAACTCCAAGCAGCATTTATTTAAGAGGAGGCATCTTTTAATTTGGCCCTCGCTCTTCTTTGTCAATATTATGAAACATTTAATCACTTATGTTCAAATGTCACTTTGATTTCTTTCTGTCACACAGATTAATGACAGTCTTAGTAACATTCTCAGTAACATTTAGTCCTCCTCCTCCTCCTCCTCATCCCCTCCAAATGACAGAAGGCTGTTATTTTTGACTTTCTTTCCAGGATTCACCTCCTTCTTCTCCTCCTCCTCCTTCTCTGCTCCATCACTCTTCTTCTTTTTGCTGGAGCTGGCGGTGATGCCCTGGAATTTGTCTGCAGAGGACCGCTTGGCTGGTTTCTTGAACAGGATTTTACCATCAGGAGGAGGATCATCGTCTGTGAGCAGGATAGGTGTATACAAAGTAATCAAAACACAAGAGTGAGCAAGAGAAGATTTTGTTTTAAATACAGGGGTCCACGACTCACGCTCACTCGGTCTTACCTTGGTCTGCACCTCCTCCTGAACGCATTTCTCCCTTGATCTTCTTCACGTCCTCTGCGGTCAGGTCTCCACTTTTTAAGACCACAACTTGAGGTAACTCGTCCTCTCGATCACTTCCGCTGTCATCATCAGGGGTTGGCATCACCTGGCGCTGAGAGGAGGACATGAGACATGGAGAATGAGGTTTTCTTTGCAAGACACTCACCCTGTTAGAGAAAAGACCCCCTTAAAAATGGTTTCATTCACTGCACTGAATGAACATCGCTGGATGACAGAGGTCACAGCTGGAAGGAGGGCGGTGTGGTTTGAATGAAGGGCTCGGTGTGAAAACTGTTTAATCTCATGCTAGTGAATCATTTATTCCACAAACAATCGTCACAGTCAAATTCGGCACAATAAAACTGGTAACAATTTAAAGAAAAAAAACGTCAGTAGCATTAATGTTCGTGTGTAACGTTAACGTTACCGGGGGGGTCTGGACAGTGATTAGCCATGCTAGCATCATGTACCTTGGTGTCAACAGTCGGACCTTCTTTGTAACCCACATCGGTTTTAAACTTCTTCAGGAAGGACGGCTCCTCTGGCTTCACCCATGAAACACTGCTGGCCTTGTTTTTGTTCATTTTAAAGAACTAATACAAACCAAACACTAAAAATGAATTAACGGCCTTTCGATACACACAAGACGGTTCACCAAAACATTACATACGTCATTAAGATGTGCCGCCGCGAGTCACATGACTTAAAGAGCTTCTGCGATTGGTGGATTACGAAACTAAAGTTAAGACGGCGAAAATGTAATCGTAAAAAAGGCTTTCACCTCCAATATAAAACTTACAATAAGTCAGAGTCAAAACCTAATCATTTTTGGCCAACCATAGTAAAATGTCAGGAGAACACTCATAAGGTAATTACTGTATATAGTTAGCTAGTTAGTTTATATAAGAGTTAACTGATTTTGAGTACGTAATTGCATTTTAATAGTATTTGGTTGCAATCTACACGCACTCAGGTATGGATTTCTCTTTAACTGCGCCCAAGGTTACGTCTTCGCAAGACTACGGACAAAATCATTTACTTCCTAAAAATACAAGTTTAAAGGGTTTGGGCCTGTCGCTTATTGTTCACGCACGAAGTTCAACCATTGACTTCACGTTTGACCATTAACCATTGAGTTCAACGAGCAGGTTTTTATTTTGAAAATTTGTACCACAGTCCGCCTCCCTTCTCTCTAACTTGAACTCGCTGTCAGTCGGTATCATGCCCTCTTGTTCCTGTTCCTGTGCTGTGTTTCATTCACATCAAACATGATATCAGGGTCTTTTTACGCGTTAGTGGCGGGGTTTTGGGGGGCCGCTGCCTCTTTGTCTGCCAAGCTGTCCCTCGGTGCAGATCATCTGAGAGACATGTGTGCGTCAGGACTCAGCGGCTGGACGGAGACACACGGTGGGACTCCTGTCTGTGACTGGGTGAGAACTTCTTCTTGGCTTCTGGTCCAAGTTAAGGAAGCTTCCTTTTTCTACTGGAAACTCTCACAATTACAGAGTTATTAAGAGTAATTACGACTTTTAGAGAGCTGATTAGCGGAGAAAATTACTTTTGCTTTCCAAGATTTGATCTTCAATTTTTGTATTATTATGATTATTTTGTCTTGCAGTCACAGGGATGCTGATTTACATAGTTTTAATGGAGTTCTTTTAACAGATAAAGGCTAAAGCAAAATCATTACAAACATAGAGTTGATGTAATTTTTTATTTTCAAATTAATAGAAAATCCTGGAGAACTTGATCTCAAACCAACCGAACAAATATGATATTTTTCCTTTTATGTGTGACCCGTGTTGAGCCACAGCTGTCTGCTGTTTCCTCATCTCACCTGTGTGTGTGCAGCTCCACATCCCCCTGCGGCTGCTGTGTGGGGGCCTGATGTTTGCCTGTAATGCCGTCATGTGGACCTTCTTCTCCAAGGCTCTCCGACACTGCTCCTCCTCAGCCAGAGCCACCGTCACTTCCACAGCATCCAACTTCATCTCCTCGGTAAGCTCCCAGCATCCCCTGCAGCACTCCAGCATCCACCTGCCTCACTCTGAACTGAGTCCATGAAAAGTGATGTTCTTTGCTGCAAAAGTTGTAGTTTTAGGCATTCAGACTCATGTTGTGTCTCTGTTTGTTGGTGTGTCCAGGCCATCTTTGGGAAGGTGTTTTTTGGAGAGACCCATGCAACTCTGTGGTGGGTGGGCATCTCTCTCACTCTGTGTGGACTGCTCATCCTTCATGGATCCTCACCTCAGACACTCCCACAGGAGGAGGGCAAGAAGGACAAGTAGCATGGCTTTGGCTCATCACAAACATGCAGCCACTGCTCTTCAGTCACTACGTCATGTGATAAGACTTTTAAGAGGTGCATGATGGAATTTTTCAGGTGCTTCAAACTGGAAATGTTGCTCTCAGGAACTCAGAGTGTTATGTGCAATTAAAACAGCAGACTGTTGCACAGAGCTGCTGCCACTCTCAGTGCCGTCAGCCCCAGGAACCACTTCAGTCATGTCTGAATGTGCACTGATTTGCTGATGCTTTCGCAGTCATATTTGTATTTATCATAAGTGAGAGTGTGTTGGTATACTGTGAAAAAAACGGTTGATATAAACACCCAAAAGTCTAAATTATCTTTAACTATGGGACTCAGGCAGATGCATGCAAGTATAAACTGGTTCAAGGGTTTGAGACCAAACTCCCTGCTCACCGCAATGACCCAGTCAGTTTCAAGGCTACACTGTAAGGAAAAAATCAAACTCAAGCTCTTGAGCTTTAAAATAAATTTTGAAAATGTTTTGCCAATCTGTAATCTTCTATTAAAATAATTTGAATTTATTCTATAAAAAACAAACAAATAAAAAAATTAATTAACTGATTTGTTTTTAAAAAGTGATCAGTGAGCTGTGAACCTGATTTGTCATTTGTCAACTCAAAAATTTAGAAGGACAGTTTTCTGTGAGTTTAAAATGAACTGGGTCATTGAGATGAGTAGGGAAACATTTTGGAGTTCAGAGTTCTACACACAGTTTGTCCTTTAACTCTTAAAAAATCGATGCATAAATCTTGCTGAGTCTCTGAAGTGAACATAAATAGTATGTGTGGAAGTAATATGGTAAAGGGACTGCATATAAACAGCCCCTGTTCAATCTTCTGACAGCTCAGACACTTTACACTGTATGTCAATATTCACTGACTTAAACAATAACAACAGGGGCTTCTATACACAATGGCCCCCTGCTCATCAGAAACAGACACATTTACACACTGATGGCAGAGTCATCAGGCAGTTTTTGACTCAGTATCTTGCTGAAGGACACTTCAGCATGCAGACTGGAGGAGCTGTGGCTCAAACCTTTTTGTGGGTTCTCAACAGAACTTTGATGCTCCGTACCAGCGAGCAGCGACGTGGAAAATTGCTATGATAGCAGCTTGTCTGGTGCACCACAGCTGAGGTCACTTTTTTTCCTTTTACTTCTGGAGTGAACACACAAAGAATGATCTTCAGAGTTAAATCTCTTAGTTTAAATATACTGGCATATCAATTTCTGACATGAACATAAACTATGCACATTTAGAGCATAAAGTGAGCCACACTGAGGTGATGTCATCATGCACTTTTGGTGATCTCTGGACTAATTATGATCCACATTTCAGCTCCTTGTTGTTCCTTTACTTACTGCCATTAGGACTGCTTCCTGCAGATACTCGTGTCTGTTCTGACCTGCTTGTATTCAAGGCGCCAGAAACAGGAAAACTAAAAGTGGCCCTGATGATTTATATATTCCAGCTCACTGAATTAAGATTTGGCCTAAACTGTATTTAGGACTTTTGGATGATCTGCCTAAAGACCCTGAATGGAAAGAGAGTCTTTTTGTATTGAAACTATATAAGGTATCTAACTCTGAAAAGTCATACTTGTTAGAAATGTTTGTCTAAAATCAGCTTGACAAAAGTTCCTGTTAACTTTTTGTATGTCAAATAAAACTGCAGATGACTTTGTAAGAATTTATTTGTCACTCATTTAATGGTCTTTCTTGGATTATTAACAGCAAAACTTCTAACAACAATTCAGTTTATGATGTGCCAACATGATATATTACCATGAATTTTAGATTTTAAGGATGGAACCCACAAAATGATGAAACAGTTTGGTAAAATAATGTAAACTGATGAAACATGAATGGTCCCATTAAACCCAGCACCCATTTTACAGTTAAAAGCCCTTATCTGACTGCTTATTCAATGACACAATAATCTCTTCCACATGAGGATGATTATCATCTATTTTTCATGTGCACATAAACATGAAAATGGAAATCATTTTGAATTGAACAGCTGAATACATGAACCATCTATCATACAAAGTGTTTTTCTCCACGCTGTGAGTCACGCTGAGACATTTGCTCATCAAGACAGATTAAGGCACGGGGTGAATCCAGATCCTCGCAATAAGGCATCAGAGACAGCAAAGTGGTTGGAAGCAGAGTGCTCATGCTTCAAGTGTCACATCAGTGCGACCGTTAGTGGTGTTCTCCTGAGACAGCTTAATGAGACGCCGCGAAATCCATCCTCTTTTTCACCTTCAGTCACAAACACTTTGGTTGCGCTAACAGGAGCTCTGAATCCTTCCAGCTCCTTCAATACACAGGATAGTTATAATATACAGTGATTTAAGGAAAATACTGCAGGTTTGGCAGCATGTGTAAAGTAAAAGAACATTTTAACATGATATTAGACTCCCTCATGATAAATGCAATGGCAGAACTTTCATAGGGCAAAGATGCTTCGGGTTGGTAGATGTATTCATAAAAGTTCAAAGCCCCATGTTCCTGATAAATAGCTGCAGTGACACTGGGATAAAAAGGTGGACAGGTCTCATATTTTCCTGTAGTCTTTAAGATAAAAAATATAAATAAAAATTCTGATTTGCAGTGGATTTTCACAAGGTTTTATCAGTTTGTAGATGCTGCCAGAGGAGAGGACCGTCCTCCTGACAGCAGGCAGGGCTAGTTCAGTGGTATCTCTATGACGTCCTCCTCGATGATCTCCCCCTGTGGGATGGTGACGTGCTCTGGGGGACTCCCACTGCAGCTCAGCCCTGCAAAAGGACTGCACCAGGACAGAGAAAAGGGGCCGCCGAACGCCATCTGCATGGCCTCCCAGCACGGCACCTTCCCCCACTTCCCCGTCTCCCCCTTCAGACGCTCGATTCCCTGAAGAAAACACAACAATGAGGGTCTGAGGTGAGAGCATCTGAGCCAAAAAGGATGGGATGTCTGGCTTTTTCTACATGCACTATCAATCACAGCTATGACACAAAGTTAATGACTCATTGCAACAACACTATGAATTTGCACTTTGGGCCTGTTGCTCAGAAAGAAAGAGACCTGTTCATATGTGGTATGTATTTAGAAGAGGTTATTAATCACTGTAATCATTCCTCCTGTCCATACTGGCCATCAAACAATTCCTCCTAGTGTTTTTACACTGTATGAAATTAATTGTGTGGAAACCACAAATCTTTTTGCACAAATATCCAGTAGATGGAGAGATATTTCCTTCAGTGGTGAGAAACTGGCCATCAGCTGGTGCAAGCTGAAGAGTCACCACCACACCCAAGTTCATTTATTTGTTTCATTCTTTGAGAGCCATGCCTGTCTGTAGAAACTTTCATGGGAAGTTCTCTCAGTTGTTAAGATAATTCACTGTAGACCGTAATGGTTCGACCAATTTTGTCCTGGAGCCACTCTGCTTGAGAGGCTAATATGTAGCTAACACGAGGCTTCAGCAGACTGAGCTACACAGAGTGAGTGGTTATCTTGGTCCTGGCAGTCACATGGAGATTTACTGAAACACCAGTTTCTGGTTGGGATTAGTTATGGCTAATTTATTAAGGTGAACGTTAGGTTACAGTTTGGCATCTGGATAAGGTGAGGAGGAACAAATCAGTGGGAAGGAGGACTTCAATACAACTACAACAACAAACTGGTCTGCCACAACTGAGCAAGGAAGAAAAGGGGGGAATTTTTCTAAGAAAAGGAAGAAAAAAAGTGACTTCTGAAAAGATACTTGGTTCGTCACTTTTTTATTTGAAATTCCAGAGACAGGTAAAACTTCAGAAAAAACATGAATTCTCACCCACTGAATGTTGGTCTGAGAGTGAATGTTTAGTAGCATTCAGGCTTCAACCCATTAAAGGAAAACTAATATTTAAAACAGTAAGAAAGCTTGCTGCCTTTTTGAACTGCAACTGCCTGCAGTAATGTTATTTTAATGACAAAACTAAAGTCAGTTAGCTTACAAGTCAACGAGGAAAACTGTTAACAAACAACAATATGAATTCTGCATTTATTGCACAATTTATCCACGTATGTTTGTTGCATTAAACCCAATAGTTAATTTGTTCAAACTTGTTTTTTTTAAAAATTGGCAGTTGTAGAAGATTACCACTTCATCTGTCTGACTCAGATGGTTGAAGCATTTTTTGCAGTGAAAGGAATCAGCCCCCTGTCTCATAACATGGAGCTGTGGAAGCATTGCTGCAGTCAGTATGGACAGGAGTGGTTACCACCAACTTCTTCAATGTACATGAGGCATTTGAGTGTTTTCTTACAGAGGCAACATCATACTTTCTTCAAGGTTTTTCCTGTTCTTAAGCATGGTAAATAGGTTGTTAATACAAAAAAGGCTGGAGATAGATCTGCTTTTATCTGTGTTTTTATGCCCATGACTGTTTTCTCACCCAACCTGAAGCAGTTTGGAGAAGTGCTTGTGTTCGTCCTCAACACTTTGTGTCCACAAGATGCAATACTCACATAAATAGTGACCAAGTCAGCAGTTGCTTGATTTGGGAATCTTACATCCAAACTACAATGGCTCTGCTGTTTTGCTGAAGGATCTTTATTAATATTTATGTGTTGCTGCTGCAGGTAAATTAACTTGAAAAGCCCTCAAGATTCCAATATAGCTGAGTGTGAATCAGGAATAGAAAAAAACTGCAGAAATGTATTTACTTAGCAGCTTTATGTAATATAATTAGCAAGCAACTAGCTTGCTCACACCACTGCATAGGTTGTTAGATAGCCACATAGGGTAGATAGTCTGAAGGGCAGCAAGTCTGATGCTAATATGGATCAGACTACAAACATGCAGAGGTAAAGTTTGGGGGTTTAGAAGCCGTCCTCCTGGTGTTATTGACAACAGAAGTGCAGCAGTGCAGTGAAATGTGCCTGCTCGTGCCTGTGTCAGCAGACTCGGTTTCTTTAGGGTGGACTAAGAAAGAAACGAAAAATAAATGTATGAACCTGAAAATAAGCATGTTATGGCCTCTTTAAATGCTTCTGAAGTCTATACTTTAAATAATTAAGTATCTGTTCTGATTGATTTGTTTTTCTAAGAAACATGCCCAAAATGTCAGAGAACACCATACAGAATGACTCACATGCACTTTATTTTTTATGAATAATCTCCTGTGGAAAAAGCAAACATGTCAAATGGTCAAAACAGTGCATGCATCCTGTTCCACACACACAACTCACTCATTCATCTATGATGCTTGGTTGAATTTTGAAACAGTGACAGAGACACAAAGCACACTTTGGCCTTCAGACTGATAACTGCATGCTAGTGGGGACGGCTGATGTGACCTCGTTTGTAAGCTTACCTCTCCTCAAGAATATAAAGGGTTGTATACTTCAGAAAGCTTTTGGCAGAATGAGTTATCAACCAAAGCAAATGCATGAGTGTGGGGAAAACATTGCAAGGGCAAGAGGTTGTAAAGCAGGAATAGAATGAAAGACAAGGACAGAGTGAAACTTGAACAATGCAGGGTGAAAAAGGACTGTATGCAGGGAGAGCAGCAACCTTTACTGTATTTAAACATAAAGAAAAGAGGCAAAAACACATAACTGGGTTTTGGAAGTGGGGGGGGGGGGGGGGGGGGGGGGGGGGGGGGGGGGGGGGGGGGGGGGGGGGGGGGGG
>JAPZDV010000025.1:21018761-21048779 GCA_029814665.1 Acanthurus lineatus
CCTGGGTTTTTTATTACACCCCCCCCCCCCCCCCCCCCCCCAAACACACACAAACATAATCAAAGAGAAATAAATACTTTAAAAAAGCGAGCAAACAGTTTTTGCATTGCAACTGAGAAGTATTTATTCTCTGTGCATGTGCTGAAATATTCTTAGAATATTTAGAAAGAATTAAAATTTCTGTAAAAAACAAATCATCTCCACCGTCACTCTCACCAGCGACACTTGGCACCAACATACCAGCATGTTTCACATACATCACTACACTAGCTTTCTCCTGCCTACCATGCATTCGGATAACAAAGGATACATACAATATTGTGTAAACAAAGAATAGAAGAATAAAATGCACACTTGAGAATAAAGCAGTTCACACAAAAGAAAATCTTAAATGATAAATACAAAGTGCGAATTAGCCTTTTTAGTACATGTGTAAATGTGAAGGATGAAAGTTAATACTTTGTTAAATGCTTTGACGTCATCTGAAATAGTGCAGAAATGCAGTCCAGCTGTTCGTCCTGCTGCTGCATGATGAGATGTATTATACATTTTCACATGGTGCCTCCTTTTTGACCCCAAACAGGACTAAAGAGGTTTTCACCAGCAGAGACAACTTTAAAGCTAAGCCACTGTCCTTTTTTTGAGGAAATTCATTTTGAAAGTGTTTTATCATTTAATCATCTCATTAATTGTGGGGTTTATTGAATTTAACACACGCTGACAACATCAAAACACCACATGGGCTCAGAGCACAGGGGCTCCTTCACTGGCAAGTGTTCATGCAACGGAGGGGAAGGTTGGTGTGACTGTAGGCGGTCAAACCTTTCCTCAAAAAAAGGAAAATGAGCATATAATATCTTTACAGCCTGATGAGCTGACTGGCACCATTTCAACAGCCATGTTTCACTAAAGATGTTTGCACTGACTGAAACCATTTCATTTCCTCTTTGAGCATTGCAAGAATAATTCAGCAAAACCTGGTGCGACCAAAGCAAGCCGGCATTTTGATTCTAGATTAATTCTGTTTGGTGGAACAGACAGAAACTTCCTGGCTTGTCTCTGTAAAGAAAACAAAAAAAAACAAATCTGCCCTTTAGCAAAGGCTTCGTTCATGTCACGCATGTATCAGAGAGGAATCAGGGACAATGTTCCACACTCGGGCAACACGTAGCTATCTGACTCATTTAAAACACATGATTTAACTGCAGTGTGAAGTTTTTGGTCTGATATGTGAGGCTCAAATACAACACTTTAAAGGATCCCTTTTTTTTCTCGATGATGAAATACTATCTACTTGATCTGTGTCAATAGACAGTTTGAACTCTATCCATCGATTTATCCATCAGTAACATTTTTAACATGATTTGTAGTCCTCTACTGTTTGGATTCTCTGGGATTTTCACTGGTGGATGAGCTCACCTTAAAATGACCGCAATGAGTTCCACACAGTGTGCTGTTCAGAGCACTGGTGATACACTAGAAATCCATGCCCTGAGTTAAGGTATCACAATTGGTATCAGGAGAAAAAAATGGGATCAGTGCATTGTAATCATAATCTTAAGAATGGGTGAAACAAGCCTTTACTTCAGCAGAAAAATAAGAAAATTGCAGAACAGAGTGCATTTAAACCATTTTTACAATTATAACCGACCACAAATTCACAATAATGATGGCAAACTGTTCTTTCGCGTGCTGTATTTGGCACCATTTAAAAGGATCGGCCTAAGAATGGATGTTTGCAGAATGGCTCATACAGGGAGTCACTGATTTTAGAGACTGAACCTACTGTAACTTCACCATTCACATAATCCATTCTAATGGGGACCAATGTAGACGGTTCTTTTGTTCACATCTGGAACACACTACTGTTTACTGTCTGACAAAAGGGAGGTTTAATGGGTCAAATCACCTTACAGTAGGACATATTTTTACACTCACCTCTCATGGTATGTAGCCATGCAGACAGGTTTGGTTTTATTTGCCAGGATTGAAATTTGCTGCGCTTGGCCTAGTGCAATGAAATTATATGGAACGGAAACTGAACAGCAAATTGTACACACAGAGGCAATAATCTGGTTAGTGTGAATGACCCAAAGATCCCACTGTCTACCAAAGGAACGCTCCCAGTGGAAACCGTTGAATAACTCTTTCTAATCAGAGAATATTGATTCTATGAAGTGAGTTTGCTGCCAAGTTTCTTTGTCTTCTTTAATGTTAGGCCAAAAATAAGAACTGAAAATTAATTCTTAACAACTTGATAGCTGTTTAAGTTAAATAAGAGGAAAAAATGTATATCAGGATTCAGGTTCTTCAATATGAATAATTGTTGGTTTTCTTAGTCTTCTATGATGTTTTTAGGCTTTAGAAACCTCAACATCCACAGTTTTAACTGAGAGTATGGCCAGACACCACTAGAGGTAAATGAGAAAATGTGTTTTCTGGAATTTAGCTGAACTAACACTTTCAGGAAAGCAAGAGTAAACACAGAGCAAGAAAAGAGAAGGCTTCAGATACAACAGAAATAGAAACAGCTCAGAAAAAAACAGGTTCATCACAGTGTTTGCAAACAGGATTCACAAACTGAAAGTGTTTTCTTTTTCTCTGCAACTCCACTCACTCAAGGCAGCACAAAAATAAACGTATAGGCGCACTTCAGTTGGCAACACAAAAAGCAGATGGAAAGCTGTCCATGGCTAGCGTGGGAGATACACTCTAAATCATGTTCAACATTGGGAGCAACAGACTGCCACAGCTGAGCTCTGAGGGGCTGGACAGGGCTTCCCACGTTAGATTTGACCCGGACGCCTTAATCTCTGCGCTGAGCTCTCACACCACATACTGGTAGGTCTCAGCCTTCCCATGGTCAGGGGTGGAGAAGGGACTAAACCACAATAAGGAGAAAGGGTGTCCAAATACCGCCCTCATGTTCATCCACTTAGTTTTTTTAGCCCATCTTCTCTCTTCCTTTTTCAACTGCTCTATGCCCTGAAAACGAGAGACAACCAAACTTCAGTTGGTGGACCTTTGTCACCAAGTCAGTAATCAAAAATACAACTTCCAAGTACTGATGTTGGGAAAATTTAAAAAACAAAAAACAGCAACTTTGCACAATTTCTGAAAACCTTCTGAGCCACAAATCTAGTATTTTAGTGGTTTCTCAGAATATGGCTGCTTGTGTGCTGTTTCCCTGTGTGTTGTGTCTCCAACATTTCTACTTGATAAATATCTCCCATATCTCACCTAGAGTTGCAGACAAAAAGAAGGTTGAGGCAGGAGAACAGTTTGGGTTTTTTTGAGCTCCAAAAAAAAGGCAGACCACAAGAATTAAGGGTGCTCCAACCAGGATTTTTGGGGGTGTTCACCAATCGCCAATGGCAGTATCATGTGCTGCCAATCTTTAATCAAAATTAAGTTTGTTGTTAGTTTGTTATTATCCATAGTTTTTAGTTCTCGTGACATTATTAATCACCTTAAAATATTAAAGAGGTAATGAATCATACTTATTTTGCTTGATTCGAAGAAATAAAGTAAACACTTGAAATTTATCTGGACACTCAAAAACAGAAGGTTAAAAAGGTATCAAATGTAGCAACAAAGAATTTGAAAAAAGTCCTGTGTCCCAGTCTTTATACTGCGGTGTATGTTCCTTGAAGCAACAACCCCATCACTTGATCTCTGCCTGTATCTGGTTTCCTTCATCACTGACAGAAGTTTGGTAAAATGTACACTGACATTAAGTGTTTGCAGTTCACTGTTAAACACCTCAAGTTCTTTTAAAAAGAAAACTCACAGCCCTGCTGAGTGTTCAGCTCTGTTACTCAAACACACTGCTGTTCTCTACTTTCTCATCGCTAACAGCTTACAGACATCGGATCAAATTATTGGAACGGATTGATGAGCGAATCAGTCGGAGCACCCTTAAAAAGAAATGATTCTAGGATGGCACCAAAAAACACATAGGGGAAACTGATTCCTTCTTCCACAGATACATGGACAAAATTACCTTCCACGAAACTACATTTGCATCTTGAAGTACATCACCATGAAGTTGACACGCTCACTACTTCTGTGGTGGCAGCAAAAACTGAAAACTCATGATTATAATATAATGAGCAGATTGTTCAAGCTTTGTCAAGATAAATACTGACACCTTCAAAGCTTACAGGTTCAATGAAGGTCTTTCACTACAATTTGTTTTAAACAAATGATGCTACCAGCACAAACAATTGGGTGACACAAATCAGGATTTTGGCAGACATAAATAGCCCTGTCAGTATATTCTAAAATCACATGCATATATGTAAAATTTAAAAGTTTGACTTGACAAAGACCTGTTTTTCTATGTTTTCAAACATACCTGCAAGTTCCCTGGACTAAACCTTTTTTATTAGAGGCCCTGGTGCCCCCTATAGAAGATTTGAGGAGCACCAGCATGAAATTAAGGTGCACCAATTACACTGAAAAACAGCACAACATATTCTTGTTTCGTAATGTGTAATGCTGATGAGTACTTTGCTAATAAAGGGACATCGTAAGAGATATAAACAGCGTGAAACAATGTGCTGTATATTTTAAAGGTAAGGTCACAAAGTAAAGTGATGTTTAAGGACCAAAAATTCTATATAGGAATGACAGCAGGTTCCAAAATGTTTTTATTGTGGTTGTGATAGGGCCCTATAATTTCCACGATCATGGATTCACAGAATTGGCCAGGAAAAATGGAATCTACTGTTAAATACGTAATATCTCAGAAATTACCATAATTTGACTGAAATTCTGTTTTGGGGAGAAAGAGGAACATGTACCTGGGAGAAAAAAAATCTGAGGGGGTTGCTAATGCATGAGACCACCCAAAGTCACATCACAACCCCCACTCAAAAACATGTTGAAGCGGCTGCCCCAGACGCCTGCTGACTCGGGCAGATTCAAAATACCTTGTATGCGTCAGGTGATAAACTGTTTTGCAAATTCTGTCAACATACTGTTGATTGGAACCGTAAAGATGCGTATGAAGACAGGAATAACCAATATTAGTGCAATGCTGCTTGCATAATTAAATTTACAGTTATTTCTTAAGAAAGTGTGGAAATTTTATTCATTCACATTAATAGCCCACTCTCTCTGAAGGTAAATCAGTTTAAAAGGTTGAAAAAACAGAATTATACTTGATTAAAATGGAAACAATGGAATTTGTAAAAACACAAAACAGATTTTATGGAGTCCTAGTTATGAGAGCACTTTTCTGTTGAAAGTGAAGAGCCTGACAAAGGCTTTACTGAATTTTTGCTATGCCCTTACACGAAGTTTATTTTAAGACACAATGACACAAATGTCAAATCTATGTCTGGGGTCTGCCTGCATTGCTTTATATAAATCAACTGACCCTCCTTCAGACCTCACTCGACTGCTGTCCAGCTTTGGTGACCTGTCTGATCTTACAGGCATGGATAAAATTTAATATTTCTTAAGCCTGCCAAGCTTTGAATCCTAATGTAATCAGTAGAAAGTTTTCCATGACATCAGTGACAGATTTGACACTAAAATATTCTCAGGAATAAGAAATATAAATGTGTCCTTGATACTAGGCAGCAGTAGACAAAAGCAGGGTGATTTCATAACCACTGTGCTGCTTCCATCCACACATGCAACACCTTCTTCCTCTGCAGAGGCACTTACCATCAGCATTGTGAATAGTAAACAGACACTACAGTTAACCTTTAGGCTGTTCTGTCATGGTGTTACTTTTTATACAAGTGTTTAGTCAAAGTATAGACTTAAAGGGCAATTATTGTGCTTTTTCTACATCAGGCTGCAGGCTGAGAGACATTACCTGTTTACTGTTAACAGTTTGAATCAAAAGTAGGCAGTCAAGAAAGAGCAAAGGGTGGCAGCAGCAGGGGGAGGAGCAGCAGGAAAACGTGAGATAAGGGGAATAGAAGGAGGATTTTGGTCACTTAATGGATCACTTACAGTCTCGTCGGTACAGATGGAGTGGACTTGGGTGCCGAACATCACAGAGGTGAAGATGAGGAAGAGGAGACCCTCAAAGCACAGGAGTATGAGGAGGATGACTGTTGCTGGAGGAGAAAAGGAACTGCACTCTAGGGTATGAAGGGACATGGAGGAAGAGAGGTGAAGGGCAAAAAAGATGGCCATATTATGAACAGCTACAGACTACGATCAAAAAACTAATGTACTCTACTGGCAACTCATCTGGAGGACTACAGTAAATATGCGGAGTGTTGAAGCAGTACTGTCAGCAGGTGTGTATATCTGTCACCTGCTGAGGATGCTTCAGTTCAAGGGGAAGGTTGGAGTGGTCAGGATCAAGAGGATTTGGTTGGATGGTAAAGCATTGTAACAGTAGGGTATATACATATTGGGACAAACAACCCCTAGCTGTGGGTTGGAAAATTTTCAGGTGTTTTCTGAAAGCTCAGTTCAAACAGGAAATTACAATGAAAATAGATTCCAAATCTAATGTCACAATTAATAGGTGATTGATTTTTTTGTTAACATCTTCAACCCAAATATCAACCTGTAACCTGTCACTCAGTGTCAGTCCTACACACTGTTCTGATGCTTTTGAGCCTTAGTTTTGACAACAACAAAAAAGGCAAAATACAACTGAAATGTTAAAAGAAGTCTGAGACAATTCATTACGCTACAACACATGAAGTTGCACGCTGCAACCATAGAACAAGTTTAGGAAATGTAAAGACCTCTATATGTGTTTCATGTCATTAACTGCACATTACCACAAAACCCAATGAAAATGTGGTTTGCATGCTGACTGTGTGTTCTCAGTCTACTCATGTGCTGACCAAGATAAGCTCATTTAGGTTCTCATTTTGCTGTGAAACCTGGTTACTCAAAAACACAACAGGAAAAGAAAGCATCGCTATAAAGACAAGAATGCAAATGTTTGCACAAAATTTCATTTTTAACCGTGAATTCTGCATTTTAAATAAATAAGGGAGGACCTAAAGGAAAACACTACAAAATTGCTACTGAGCATTCAGTGATCAATGTAATAATTTCTCTGTTTACTGCTATTCAATAGGTATCAAACACTAAAAGGGAAAGTTTTTTGTAATTTCTTTGTAATATGACATGCACGTGTGTTTCTACAGCATATAGAGAAGATAGTGGGTTAAGAATTTTGAGATCATAAAAACTGGGTAAATAAGATTTCTTTATAAGATAAAGCACATCATTTTATTTGCCTGATAGAAAATGTTAAAAACAAATTAAGGAAATGTCAAAGTAGAAATGCAGTTTTGAGTGTGTGAACAAAGCCTTTTCCTTTTTTAAGTGAATTAAGGGCAACAGAAGATTTAAAAAAAACTCACTTGTCCAATCATCTTCAAAGCAGTTGAGGAAATGGAAGACCACCATGATCAGAGCATGGAGAGAGATGAGTGCAATGTACATCTAGGTCAAACAAAAGGACGAAGCAATGAAGAACGATTCACTGCATACACTAGCTGCAAACACAGTGGAATTTACTGAGGTGTCCCTCTCAACTTCAGAGCTTTATAACAGAAACTACCACCTATTTCAAATGTGGCAACTCTATAAGAGACCTTATACAGTGTTGTAAAGATTAAAAAGTTAAATTTGTGACCTTGAAGTTAGCTATAATCTGCTGGCAACTTCTTATTGTCAAAGGCATAAAATTGTTTTTGGAAACCTTCTTCAGTTTATAATACCATAAAAAGTCATTATGAGAGACTCATTCATGAACTTACTGTGAAAAGCACAAAGTACTTTTGGTTATTCTCCCCAACGCAGTTATTGACCCAAGGGCAGTGGTGGTCCATCTTCCGTATGCAGCGTTTGCAAACACTGCGAGAAAAACAGCAGGTTGAGTGCAAAAGGCAACAGAGAGTGGAAGGCTCTGCTCTGGGAGACAGTATCTTTAATTAGACATACAAACCAGAGTCAGACTTTATGATATCAGCTTGACTGCACCAAACACTGCAGCTTTAAGAGTGAGACTTGTTTTGTGAATGCAGCAGTCAGATTTTCATGTCCTTTTTGCCCTACCTGCAGTGGTGTGCTCGGTCAGGCTTGATGCTGCAGCACTTGGGACATTTGTAGACCACCTGCCCTGGTTTCAGCTGAAGGCTTTCTATGTATTCCTTAGTAGCATTCCCTTTTGGCACTGCCCCCTAGCAAGAAACATGACCACACAGCGGATTAGGGCTGCCAGATATAAGGCAATGATTAAATTCAGCCACTGAGAAGATTCTGAGTTGAATTGCATTTTTTAGTCAGATCATTGCACTTCTGTTTTTTAGCTGTGTCACTGTACATAGAACACTGCAGAAGCATCAGCACAGTACGCTGTAAATTTAACAAACTGAGAATCAAAATGACCACAAAATATTGTGTGATCTGATGTGTGTGTGAAATCCAACACAAACACACATCATCATCATCATCACACTCTCGGAGTCACATGCAGTATGTGCCCAAGCAAGGTTGTTAAGTTAGTAAATGTCAGTGATGCTCAATAAAAGTCTCAAATGTAATTACAACAGATCATAGATATTTAAGGAACCCAACATGAGAAATACCACAGAAATACCTGTGATGGAAGCTGAAACATGGGGCAGAGAGACATCAAACAGCGTAAAGCAGGGCAGCGTGACTCTTGCCTGTTGGCTGCTCCGCGAGCCCTTTTCTAGCAATGAATGTTAGTGAAGTCAGCTAAACTATGTTCAAACCAGACAGTGATACCACCTTCTCTTCTGCTGTCTGCTGTAACTGACAGAACTATAAGCAGTCTGGCAAAAGAGAAACTCCTTGGTGTGCTGGGGCAAACCTGAACTATGAGTAGGCTGCACAGGTAAAACATTAGAGTCATGTAGGCCAATACATAAGTTTAGAAATTAAAAAAAGTAGCGACAAGTCAAATCTTTGTATTTAACAGCCAAATCCAGTTTGCCTAACAAAGTTCTAAGTTGGGTAGAGCCCCAAGACTAAACATTCTTTTATAATTCTACAGATGTTTAGTTAAATTAATCAGGACTGAATAAAGCTTAAGACCCTACACTTCTCATCATGACTCAGAGTTGAGGCATAATAGTCTGTCTCGTAATTTTCACTGTGTGTGTTCAAATAATACCAAACAGGTCCCACTTACAGGGTCAGTGCACATGGCCCTGAGGTGTGAGGCGAGGGCAAGGAAGGCCAGAGTGTTGAACAGGGCCCCATTCACAATGCTATACGTCAGATTCTTGGAGGGCAGCAGCATCACAAACAGCACCACAAACTCTGCATAAAACACCAGCAGCCAGGTGATGACAGCGCACACAATGCCGCAGGTGTCCCTGATGAACCACATAGCGGAGGCAGAGGAGGAGGTAATGACGTCTTTGGAGATAGGGATGCGCTGCTCGGCCTGTAAGCAGCTGGTTCCTGCCCCAGCCCCGCCATGCCCACGCCCGTGTTCCACATCCCTGCATCTGTGCACTGGGCTCTTCATCCTTCATCTAAGCTAGATGCCTCCTCCTGCTGCTGCTGCTGCTGCTGCTGCTGCTGCTGCTGGATCCACTGTGCCTTCAGGCCCCAATCTCAGTCATGGCATGCTAAAAAAAAGGGACAGGAGATTGGCAAGTTGGCCGAAAATCAAAGGTTTGGGGTTCTGAAGAAGCGTTTTATTAACAGTTGAGACTAAACAGTCAGTATAACAGAGTTAACAAATTAAGAAATAACAAATTCCCTTGGAGTGCAGATGGGTAGCCTTACCTGAAATAAAGATTAACTCAATTACTTAAAACTTGATACAAATACTAAAATGATATACTGGATATCAAGTATATGAAACAGTAACAGTTTATAAAAGACACAATCATTCGATAAAGGAAATCTCATTGAATTTTTCCTGTCAGTGTGCCATCACAGAAGACCTGTAGCCATACACCTAAAATATTATTTGGGTTCATAAAACATTGAAGATTGGTTATATAATATCACTAAAACAATTAAATGTCAAATTTTTTGCCAATTAACTTCCTGTCTATAAACTAACCACTGAGGCCAAAGGTCAAACACAGACATTGTTAGCCTTGCACTGAGTGCCTGTACAACCACAAAAACTTGGACCAATGAACTGCAATTAATTGTGAGCTTTGACCTGCAACATGTTTTACCTGAAATAAAGTATACAGCCCAGCTCTTTATTAGGAAGAAACCAGTTACACAGGAAATATTACCTGAAACTGAACTTTCCCGTTTTACAGTAAATCAGATCTGGTTGCCTGCCACTACAGAATCAGTGTACTGTAAACAGTAGGTTTGTTTAAACTTTAACCTCAATCTATGCTGTCTGATTGATTATCTAAGGTTTTAATAATTCCTTCTACTACATATTTCTGTCTTGTTTTATTCAAATGATTAAGTCTGTAAATGTAGTAAAATATACTAACTGAGAAGGACAAGATGTTAGGGTTATGAATTATCCTTGCTTGCAATTCATAACATAAGCTACTGCGTAACTGCAGATTTTCCATTATATGCTTCAGCTTGCGACAAGCCACAGCTGATAATGAGCACTATTTTGATGGAAGAGGAGATGCAGCCAGTGTAAAACAAGAGTTTTCACTAAAATAGGTTCAGGTTTTTGGATCAGATACATAATGAATTAAACATCGATTCTGTTAATTCACAATGTATTAATACTTACACTGCCCAGTGTTTAGCTGCTTGTGCCTAATGTTTTATTTTTTAACTAGTGGACTATTTATTAATGTTTATAGGGTTGGGAGAAATCTCAGCCCATTGCTTATATCTGGCAAGATAACGAAGATGTTATAAATGTAAGTTTGTCTATTTGCTTTGCTCCAGGTAGATGTAAATGAGTAAATGTATAACTTTCTTTCATGGGCACAATAGTCAGGGTAAGACGGGGTATACAAAAGTGGCCTTTGTCATCCACAGCAATTGCTGTTCAGCTGTGATGTAATTACTGCCATGAACAGACCTTTAATATATCTCTGCACCTCTCAGTTATTAAGGCTTAATTAGGGGCACGGTAAAAGATAATTAAAAATGTCATTATTATTATTCTACAATTCTTTAAAATATTGTGCTTGTCCTGAATAAAAAATTCAGGAATGTCACAAATTACAAGTGGCTGTTGCAAAATTTCCAAATTTATCTTGTTTGTTCAAAACAAACAAACAAACAAAAATCTAGTCAGGATATTGCCTTATAAAACATTTGTACCCTGATACTGACTGGTCTGCAACATTTTGCAAAAAGAGAGCTCGGAGTAGAACCCCTGCTCCTCCGCGTTGAGAGGAGCAAGATGAGGTGGCTTAGGCATCTAATTAGGACCCCTGGACCCCTCCCTGGTAAGGTGTTCAGGGCATGCCCCACCAGTAGGAGACCCCAGGGCAGACCCAGGACACGCTGGAGAGACTATGTCAGCTGGCCTGGGAACATCTCGGGATCCCCGGGGAAGAGCTGGACGACGTAGCTGGGGTGAGGGAAGTCTGGGCTTCCCTGCTTAGGCTGCTGCCCCCGCGACCCCAGATAAGCGGTAGAAGATGGATGGATGGGCCCACCACAACAGTATTAACATTGACAAACACAGATTTAAAAAAAATATATTTTTATTATTTTAAATGTTTTTCTTTTTTTGAATTTTAGAGTAGGGCACAGAGCACTGATTCCCTTAGTCCCTTCTTAGCTCTGTCTTTTACACAAACACAGTCTATGTAGCAGGACATCTGTGAAAAGCTGCTCACCTCCATGTACACAGTGAAATAAAATCTAATTATTGCCATCTAGTATTTTTTAATACTCAAAAGAGCTCATCCTGAGCTAAGTCAGTCTGGATAGGGTATTAGCTATGTAGAGCTCCTAGACACTTAGGCGAACAAACGTGAGAAAAAAAATGAATGAACACCAGTCTGATTGGCTATTCAGTTATTTTTTATGTAACGTTAAATGTTCTCAGGTATCAACCAGTGCTGATCTGGCAGCTGAAGCAGCAGAAAAGGTTTAGACAGGGATATCTGTAGCCATGAAGAGAGATAATCAGGAAGGGAGGACGGAGAGCCAGCTAAGGCAAAAGCAACAGGTGAGACCGAGATTTATAGATTCTTCAGTTGTTTTTCTTTAAAAAGTGCTTAGCGTTTAAAATGATTGTATGGGAGCTTCTTATACATGGCATATTGTCACTGTATGGATGGTTGTGTGGACATGTCCAAGCTTTGTCACTTGAGAGGTCAAACTGAGCAGTGAACAGCACAGTGCGGCATACCTCTGCAGTCTGACTCAATGCCACATTACCTGGAGCTGTGCGAGAGATCAGTGAGTGGAAGGAGAGGGCAGTGAAAGGTGCTAAACCGTGACCTGCTATCAGATCATCACAACCTGGCGCATAGCAACCATGAGAACGAAGACTTCTGTGACCTTCCAAGTCTGATATAAAGGCTTAAAATGTCAACGCTATTCATTTAACCATATGACATGTCGGAACAAAAAGTGGAGAACCAATAACCTATTACTTTGGCAAAAATGTGGATCACTGCTTCTAAAGGATGATTGGAAAAAGGCA
This sequence comes from Acanthurus lineatus, assembly GCA_029814665.1. Classification (NCBI taxonomy): domain Eukaryota; kingdom Metazoa; phylum Chordata; class Actinopteri; order Acanthuriformes; family Acanthuridae; genus Acanthurus; species Acanthurus lineatus. The sequence goes on from JAPZDV010000025.1 coordinate 21,031,336, forward strand.
CTGGGTTTCACCCTGTTCCAGCGGGTAAAACAGTTTCTGTCTCGCTGCTTGACAGACAAGCTAACATCGTTATTTTTGTGTCCAGACAAGTTAATAAAATGGAAGCTAACAATGAGAAATTCCATAACACCAACCAACTGCCAATTGTTAGGTCATACAGTTTATAGGCCCAACAACATGGTAATGAAACCTGGCTGTATTGAACACGAAGAGACATACGTTTATGTTAGCTAACGTCAGTTCGTTGTAGCTTAACCTAGCTGATAAGCTAGCGTTTAAGAATGAGCATTTACTGACCTGTTTGCATATTCCTACCCGCGTCCTTCCCTTCAGCTGTGAAGTGGTAGAAGCCCGGGAACGTCTGTCTCCTTTCCCCTTAGATTAATTATCATTATACCCCCCTGAATGGCACAGAAGTACGAGCATCCTCCAGACGCTTTCGCCGTCGCCGATGCTGCTGGTTGGTAGCTCCCCCTCTGTGTCCTGCTCCTGCCCCTCCGCCAACAACAAGACGTCATGACGTAAGAAAGCGAGCCAATGCGAACGTTAGAAAGTTTTTTAAGTCAGAGAATATGTCCAGGCACATGACCACATCTTTCTGTCTGTCTTTCTTTCCTTCTTTTCTTTCTTTCTTTTAGTCTTTCTTTCAGTCTGTCAGTCTGCCTATGAATTTACCTGCCATGTGTTTTTGATGTATCATCTCATTTTATTGTATTAATCAAATGATTTCATAGAATAAAAATGATGATTCCTATAAGGTGACACATTGCTTCATTTATTTCTTAGGTGATATAGAAAGCATCCTTTGGCAACAGCTCTGTTAACTTACAATCATATTGACAAAGAAACATCAAATGCACCACCAAGCATAATATTATTTTATCCACAGAAAAGGCACACTAAACACAAAAACATAAAATATATGCTATTTAGCTAATTGTCTTAGAGACTATTTGGCCAGAATGTTAAAAAAAAAGGTTTTTAAAAAAGTATATTAGATTTTCTAAACTTATTGCAACCCTCTTGCCTGGATCTACACCTTTGAACCACCCACTCCACTCACTTGAGGCAATGGATTCAGCAGTAAAAGAGGGGAAAAAACTGTAATAGGTCACAAAATTCCCTCTGATAGCAGGTAGGAAATCTTTATGTCAAGTAATTAGATATGTTCAGCCATATAAAAATTTTTAATGTCATTCCAGTCACATGTATGGATAGCTTAAGGCATAATGACACTGGAAAATATAGGTCTACTGATTACTGTGCATCCAAAAGCCAAAGGTCAGATTTATTGATAACCTACTTGTTTTTTAATGATTTATTAAAAAAATCCCTGCTGTACTAGAGGGCCCTGTTATTTTAGATGAAAAAATTGTATTGTATTGTTTTTTTGTAACATTTCTGCAGCGGTAAAAGATGGTTCTCTGCTAGAACTCTTGATCTCAAATTAGTCATCCAAATATTTTTGTAATGAAACCTGACTAAAACTGCAGAAATGTATCATGTCTACCTTATCTTGATATATTTTAGACAGTCAGGCTTTCTAGGGAAATGAAAATCTCTGCAGACAATGTGCCTTGTTTATTTGTCTCTTCTCCACTTAAGCTCAACAAGAAACTGTGAAAACAAAATGGATTTTTCCTCTAAAATGAAAGTAACTCTTGAAATTTCCCCCTTACTTAAGCAGTCAGACTGATGAAGCCTCATTTTATCTTACACAGAGCAAGGACGGTGGATTATTCCTTCATCACTCACTTAGAATTAAATTTGAAAAGACACATTTTCCTGCCACTATGTGAGAAGAAGAAGAATGCTGACCACAAACCTGAGAGAATGTTCATTTCAAAACCTTGTAGATTTATATAGACTGTATTAGAACCTGTCCATAACTAGTATTTTCTGTAAAAATGATGTTTATTATTTATCAATATTTATTATTTTCCATTAGGCTACTAATCACAACTATTTTTATACACTGTTTCTTATTTTGTAATTATTTGTTTCATTTTTAACATACACATTTGGCTCATTTTGTTTTGTTCATACATGTGCATTCAATTAGTAATTCAAAAGTTGCAGTTTGTTGTTGTTTATAAGCCATAGCATTGTTTAATAAAATGTAAAAAAAAAAGAAGAGAGACTAAAAAAGAGAAAAGACTCTACACTCCAGAATTCTTTAACAGCATCTTCATCACTAGAGGGCAGTGCCACACAGACAATTGTTCCTGTATGACTGCATGATTTAAATAAATTGTACACCAGCCTACACTGATTAGTTCTCATGTGGCTGTGGTTAAAGATTAACAACATGACTTGACATTTTCATTTGAAATTCAGAACAGGATTTTCATAATCCTTTCTTGCTTTTTGGATTGACTAGTAATCATACCTTTTTCCTCAAAAGTGCAGTTTTTGTACTAAAAACTATTAAGGAACTTGTACCTATCAGTCTACATAAATTAAACATAACATCATATAAGAGCTGTAGTCTAGATCACAGAATCTACATCAACCACCAGGACTGCAGCATGAATTCTGTCAATTTATTGTTATGTAACTGTAAAATTTGGACGGAGTCAATTGAGAGGGGAATATTGTGTAGGAGTCTTTATATGGATTCTTAAATATGCCTTATAAAACACAGAAAATCTCCTGCTCAGCTGAAAAAAAATAACCTTGAGGCTTAGAAAGGTATTTTACAATAAATCTTGAAGTGCAGTTAAATAAGTGCAGTTAAATAAAAAATGTGCAGAACATAATATCACAATATCTGTTTTTCACCTTAATCCACATTCTAAGTATTGCATTATCTATCTGCCCACATCCAGTATAAAACATCTGACATGTCACACAGTCATTTTCCTTCATCACAGCCTTGAGGCGGTGCCTGCTCCTTACAGTTCAGGTCAAAACAATCTCAAATTTATCTAGATTCAAATGGACTTACGCCCTCTCTCAAACACGGAAAAAGTTTTGGTTATAATGTGCTGGAACATGAACTTCCCATATCAGAACAAGTGGAAAAGGAAAGAAATACCTAAATGTCATTTTCCATCATAAACTGCATTTCTTTAAATCCCTGAGAGACAGCGTCAGTCTCAGGAGAGACATTTCAAATTTTCTCTCAACAACCGGATCAGCTTCTTTCTTTATATATCTTCCATAGTGCAGCATATGAATGAATTAACTACTGATTTATGTTATTTTAATTTTGTAAAAAAAAAAAAAAACATAAACCATGCACATAATGTAAATGACCATGTATTTAATAAGAAAATGGATATTTAAAAATCTGCTCCTCTAAAACAGCTGCAACAGGCCGGATACACTCTCACTGTCACTGTATGAGTAAGCAAACCTCAGCTGGTTCTTTCTGCTGGAAAGGACACATCTCAGTATCACAAAACAAATAGCCTTTAATTCTCTGGTCAGCCACTGAAAGGGTCCCCCCATTTTCCATTGCAGTGTGTTTTTTTTCCTGCCTATTATCCATGTCCAAATAGTTTTGTTTTGAGAAACTTCAATGACCCATTATGATCAGCAGCAGATCAAATAGGTGGTCTTTCACTAATTATTTTCTTATGAAGAAGCATTCAGAAGGCTATACAGACTCCCTCAAGGACCATTCCTACTTATTATTCTCCTAAGATTTGTTTAATTTTCTCCGCTTGATTTCTTAGTAGCCTCTCAAATATGGACTGCTTAGCAACGTTGTTAAGCATAAGAAGCCTTAGAAGGATATAACTGCTGCATAATTGTTTCAGTGGAGAGTTTTAATATCACCCAACCACACCAGTCTGAGAACAATTTCTCAGTGCTGCTTCACATGTTTTCTGTCTTTGCTGTGTCAGGGTGTGTTGTGGAATTCTTTACAGTACTGTATCATCTTTTGGTAAATTGTAGTTACAGGTGAAAAGACACTGCAATAAACGATCGAGTGGATGCTAGACTTTGATTTTGTTTTTTCAGTTTTGGGGTCCTGGGTTTGTGCATGCTGGCTCACTGTCACAATGTTATGACTTACCGAGAAATTTAACAGCAACAACATCTTGAAATATTAGAGCCATTCTTTTCAGCAAATTCAAAAAATACAGCAGATGACTGCACAGGACAGACACTGCAGGAGGCGTAGCCTTTTGGCTACGTAGTGAATGTGTAGGAGGTAGGGAGACACTGACTGTAGTTGACTAAACACTGCTCAGTTTAGCATAAGCAGCCCTTTAGAGCTTTGGAGCTGGTGGTCAGAGCTGATGTCCCCTGTCAGACCGTCTGTGTCCATGCATTAAACACAGAGTCTGCCCTAGCTTTGACAGTCACTAGAGGCCCAGTCATGGTGTTTGTATGTTTCTGTGTGGTATCAGTGTCGATAGCAAGGAGTTCAGAGAGGCTGAGAAACTCTTTGCTGTGTGTGTATGTGTGGGAGTGTCAGTATGTGGCAGAAGCCGTGCTGTTCATAATGAGATCATCAAGGGAAAGCAAGTAGTGATGCTTGTATAGCCATCAGATACACAAGTCTGAGCCAATGAGTCACAATGGAAACTAATTTGAGCCTATTAGCCGTAAATAGCAAAAACACATGTAAACAAGGATTCCTTCTCAAGGGTGGGGGGTCCACTCTCCTTTATGTGGAGAGCTTTACTATAATTATACATCTATATCTCTATATATATGACTGTTAATATATATAAATATATATATATGACTATAAATATATATATCCATGGCAGGTGGTGTTTCAGTCAGAACTTTTGGGTTTTTCAATTTGTTACACACCTGAATAAAAGACATAAAACACTCCCTAGACCAAGGTCTGGACCAAACAGCCAGATTTTGTTTTACCATTTGATGGGTCAACAAATTCCCAAACTGTAGGCAGGGGTTTTGAATCTGTGGGCATGGCACTGAATTGTTGGCATGGATTCCACATTCAAAGGCACTGTCCATAAAACATGCACATGCTAAATCACACAGGGCTTTTCCTTTCCACCTGGCACATAAAAGATCCTGGAATACATTTAAATCTTAGATTTGAGGGAAGCACACAGACATTTCTTCTTTCAGCATGTGAAAACTGCTCTTTTGTAACAATATTTTTGAACTGAGGAGATCTCGAGTGATTAGAAATGAATGAATAGTTGATGTGAAGAAGTTTCAGTGTTAATTAACTCATGAAAGAACAACTGATTAACGGATATGTCTTGTGATCTATATTTTTCTGATATTCACCAAACATCATGAAAAGACTCAAAACAACAAGGAATTTATCCTTCAAATAAGTATTGTGTGTGTATTCAAATCCCGATGTATTCACACTGTGTGATGTTCCTTGATTACATTTGTAAACACACACATTGTAGTTTACTTTGACTCAGTCCTGCATAAACCTTCTTTCTACCACAAACGCTCAGTTTAACATTGACTGTTCATTGATCTACAGCTAAAAATAGTCCTTAATAAGTCCAGACTTTACTACTGCTTCACCAGTGTTTGCTTTAGTTCCCAGCTTTAGAGTCTCTTTTTAAAAATTGGGTATTTTTTCAGCTAATTGCAGATTCATGTAGTGTCCAGTGGACTCGCAGCAGTGAGCAGTAAACAGACAGGGTGGGTCAGAAAGTCAGAAAGCAGGCCTAATTACCCTTGGCTAAACCCAATCCCTGCTTTGACCAGGGTCCAACAACTATACAGCTGCCATTAAAGGACCTCAATGCAGTTGTTTCAGATGTAATTCTATTTCACACTGTTTTTTTGTATATTGAGCTGGTGTTGTTAATTGTTATTCCTAAGGCATTTATAGTAGTAAAACTTGTTGTTTTCCAAACCAAAGTCAGAGGTCCATAAGTAAGCTGTGGATAAAACTGTATGATCATCCTCATTTCCTGTTGAACCCCTTAAAGATAAAACAGCGCACTAATGTCTGCTCAGCTGGCCTTAAAATAGCTGATGGACTGAGGCCATGTTGTGTTGTTTTTATTGGCAGATATTAGCTGGTTAACTAATTTACCAGTAGCTATGTTGGTAACAAGGTCAGCCAGTCTAAAGATAAACATCCTTTGACATCCTTTTTGTATCATTTGAGGAATATAAAGACAGTTCTATCTGCTTCTCGCTGAAATCTCTATTTTGTTTTTTCCAAGAATTAGTGAATATGTCTGAGAGTGTGTGCTTAAAGCACAGTTGGATAGAGGAGCAGGGTTTATTGAAGGATGAACTGAGAAACAGATTTGATGCATCGTTTGTTTTAGTCCTTTCATGGATTTTGTTTAAAATAACAAAAAAATGTAAAAACAAAACAAAAAAACCCAAAGCAAAATAACAAGAGCCTCTTCCTTTAAGATATTAGTTAGTATGTAGATTCATTGATTCTATCTGAACTACGAACTATTCTTTTCATATGTTGGAATGTAGTACCTGGAAATTTGATTTTCCCTCCAAACCATTGCTCCAGGTTCAGTGTTCCTGCACCGATGTCATAATAGCATATAAAATACCCACATATGCATGCTACACATCTATTTTCAGCTTTGATTGTGGCCAATTAGAGTTAGCTTTGGCCCAGCCCACTCCCCTGAGTGGACTTTTTTCTCTTGGCCTGGCATTGCACTATGAAACTGTGATTTCTTCCATTGAAAAAGCAATTGTCCAATAAGAGCCTGGGATTGGGAGCCACTGGTGGAACTTACACAGCATTGAAGCTCTGCGACAGAACTGAAAAGGAGTAAACATAATAATAATGGTGATCGCTACAGATGAGATTAATGCTGCTATCTAAACGACACATATTGTTGATATTGATCAACATTGTTAATTTCAGTCAGTTGTACGGCTCAGAAAAAGCCGAATAACACACATATTGATTAATAATGACGTCGGACTCAGGTATGCAAATTGATCCGGTAAAAATTTCACATCTCCTCCCTCCACAATTGCTCATAGTGGAGGCAACGTCAGATCAAGAGAGCAGAGATACTACATTTACGATAATACACTGTAGACTGCGCCACGGTTACCCTTCCTGTCTCCTAAGTAGGCTTCACCTCTCCCTCGGATCAGACAGTATGTTCCTCTTTTTTGTGTGCAGCAAAAAAAGGTGTAATAACAGAGAGAATGTCTTGTCATTCCCGAAGAGAGCAGACAGGTAGGCTAGTGCCACTAGTGCCATAGCGTCCATCTGTTTTTTATACAAAAGAAACACATTGTCAGCTGTCTGCTTTTGTCTTGTGCATTCCTCTTGTTCTATAGGATGTCTTTGTATCTTGTGTGTAGATAAAACTACAACTTCATCTTGCTAAATGAAATAATGAAACACACCTTCAACATCTTAATCAAACTAAATACCTGTATCTCATGGCACCTAAAAAATTCATTTGCTGCAATGCTGGTTACTTTACCTTTAATTAGTGAGAATGCCAGTCATCATTGTTCTCTAAATGAATTTAAAATGAGAAAATCTAAGCATTCATGTGTTGAACCCCTGCCAGGGAAGAAAACCTTTCTAACGCCAACACACAACTCTCTGCAAGGCCGAAATGTCACTCCGGGAGGGGTTTATGACATGAGTCTATTTAAATTCACCTGTCTGTTCACTTAGTCAAGCAGGGGGAGATATTCATCATCAAAGGTTTTTTTTTGCTTTTATCTGTGATAGGTCTGCCGAACTCAAATGAGTGGTGTGACTTCTGACCATGCATGGATCAAGGCTGAGGCAGATATGATGTGACGTTGGCAGAGTGTTCGTCTAATGAATGAAGAATGACCTGGTGATGACTCACCAGAGCTCATACTAAACCACTTTCTGATCCTGTCGACCTCACTGGCTGCCTTCAATCTCCAGCTCTCACATGCTTCAAATTGACTGTCACTTTATACAGTATCTGCTATTATCTGTGCCTGTCTACCTCAACCTTTTTGTCCCTCGTTACCTGTCTCTCAGCCTCTCTATTCTATCTGACCTCGCAAACACTCCAAAACAGACTCTGCTTACAATTTTTACACTGCAATCTCTGCAATGCACATCAGCTATGTTGAGGTAATTTCTACAATAATGTGTGTGATGCTTCATCTTCTGCAGGGAATCTAACACTACCAATAACAGTCGATAAAAATGAAGGCAGCAATAAAAATAACAATAGAAACAGTACAAAAGAGCAAGATGACTCTCCTAAGAAATAAAATAAAGTTAATAATGAGACATGGCGGGGGGTGGGGGGGTGGGGGGGGAATTAATTAAGCATATTAAATCACAAACACTTTCCTATAAAAGAAAGTTTAAAGTCGAGATTTAAATGATGCTATGGCAGATGTAGCCTTTCCGATATAAATTGATAGAAAGTTCCACAATCTAGGGACCCAAAGGCCCAGTCACCCTTATGCTTCATATGTTTACATAAAAGTACTTAATCCATTTACCTTGAAAGTCAGAGCAGGGAAGAACTTCACATCCGAGTAGACCATGTTTCAGTACAACAAGCTGAAGAGACACAGGGTGGGAGAAGTGAGTTTGTTCCAGCAAAGTTAGCTGTTGTAAGCAAGATTAGTTAATTAGTTTTTAAAAAATTTGTGAAATCCACTCTTTGGCATCCTCAAGACTGTCCAAACTGCTTGAATAACCAGATAAAAGAGGAACATACTGTCATTCTCAAAACAGTTTTGGAATGGTGTTGATGGTTTTGAATGCACTTGCTGAGGGACAGCATGAACACTGAAAATAACAGAGGCCCAAGAACAGACCCCTGAGAAACCCCACAGCTAAAATAAGCAACTGAAGAACAGTTATTTTCTTCAACAGCAGCAAAAGTTCTCAAAGGAAAGTCAGATGAGATGGAGCAAGAAAACAGTGATTGACTGTGTTGAGGGTTGCACTCAAATCTTAAAGCCTATGGACTGCAAAGCTGAAGGTGAAAGTATGTTGTTGGTGGCCTTCATGGGGCTGTCTCAGCTCTGCTGTGAGCTTTGAAACCTTATGGAAAACTATTTAAAATATAATTATCAATTTTATTAGATGAGATACTTTGATTGACATTACTTTCTCCAACACCTTGGATAAAAACAGTGATTTGGAAATTATTCAGAAATTGTTGCAAAAAAGCCCCAAAATTTGTTGAATTAAGGACCACCAGTGGGGAACATCTGTTAAATAGTCTTAATTAGGATTTTTGGGTCATGGTTATTCTTGGATATTGTGTCCAAGAAACACGCTGAATTCACCATTAGTAAAATTGCAAGACTGATGGTGTGAGGTTTTGGAAGAGAGGAAGAGAATAGAGGAGCTTAAAATGTAACTGCCCTCTGGTCTGTCCTCTGGATACGAAGACATCTGCTACCTCTGCATATGTGAGCAGAGACCACAAAAGAGCATCAAGTCAAGGATATGACTACTTAATGTATGGGATCTTTCACTAGTTGTAGTAGATTGAATGATTTGATAAGATCTAGAAAGTCCCTTGAAAATAGTTATGAGGAGCCACATACATGAATATTAAAAAGCACCCAGAATGAGGACTCATACAAGCAGTCAGCTTACTTGAATAAAACTAAAAGATCAGGAAATTTTGTAAGTTGTGCCTTGGAGGGCTAAAAACTAAGAAACTCAGTAAGGAACTGAAGTAATAAAGCATTTGACTTTGAATGGAAAAAAATGGAATTGTAAAAGCACTAAAAACATAACTTGTAACAAATAGCTTAATAACTGCCTCTTCCAGTGGAAATGGTTACAACATAGACGACAACATCCAGCTCAGTCCAGTGGGGGAGATAAGTGGGAGCATTTAAGCAGAAGTGTAACAGCAGAGACTTCTTGTACACTGCTATCAGCAGACGAAGGTAGGGGTGTGTAGAGACTGTTACCCAGTAACAAGGCAGAATTTGATTCACTTCTGGTAAGAACAGCCATGCAAAGCTGAAAGATTTCAAAGTGGGATTAAAAGAAGAAACTAAAGGCAATTAAATAAAAGGCACATTAAAACCAAAGTCATTAGGTACAGGCAGCACAGTGCACTGGTGCACAGCTGTTGGAAATTTGACTTTTACTAATTTACATTTATATCCCACATTATGTAGAGAAACGACATAATCCTGCAAGCATCTGCAGCCACAGTTTGGGCACATCTGTTACTGTAGGTCACATTAGTGTCAAGAGGGAAATTTGAAGCTGAAGATACAGCACATACAGCAATGAAGCTAATAGAAAAATATCACATTAAGTATTTTGCAGATATACTACTTCATTAAAAATGCTCAGTATTTCCTTCTGTGTAACGGATGTTAACTTTAACTTTAGTTTCAGGACAGTCACTTACCTTTTTGTAACACCCTAGTCTGAGTTAAAACCATGATTCTTATTGGCTGTAGGGTGTTTTTTTCTTGGCAAGTTGCCCAAGTATAAGATGGATAATGCCCATCCAGGTGTCCATAAACAATTCCTGCTAACAAATAACTTGTTGGATACTACAAAATTCAACACATTTGTAACATCAAAATATTTTGCAATAACTTTCCACCTGTGGAATTTCATGGTCTGTTGATTTTTACTTACATTTCTTACAATAAAACATCCAAAAATCAGTGCAAAAGCCTAATTTTCACTATGAAATGGGTTAAAATCCCGCTGCAAGGTGGTGATGACAGAGATGGAGCTCAAAAGTAGACATGTATATGATCTACATATGTATTGTGTCTATGGAAGCACAATGGATGGGGTGCTTCTCAAGTTTAATTCCCTCAACCCAAGTAACTAAAGTGAGGAGAAACCTAATTAGCCAGACATACTAACAATTAATGCAACAAACGCACCGGATAAAGAGTTGCATTAAATCACTCTTACTACAATCCCATGCACACCACTGTGGCATGTGGGCAAACCCAAAACTTGACAGACCTCCTGAATGTAATTACAGTTGCTAAGATACTGGACAATAGTTGTTTGGTAGGGAGAAGTTTAGCAAATGGTCAAGTGGCAGATTAAACAAAGAGTGTCAAAACATACCATCGCAGAAACACCAGTGAAAACATTGCATTGATTCTGAGATGTGTGGATCCTACTTTCCACAATTAGACTAATAGCCTTGTAATATCATTTAGTGGTATTTATTTCTAAAATAAAACTTGATTATATATTTGTATTTAATTGTTTTGACAGGTATACAGGACAGAGAGGTAAGGTGGGGGTCTGTACACTGGGTGACTGTCCTTGTGCTGTTATCATAAATGGACATGCTGACGAAAAAGAAAAATAGAGAAATGGATGAAATAACATGTCTCAGCCTTGGTGAGGCAGCCTTCCGAGGTTACAAAAACAGGGTTTCCTGTCGCTACACCCATTAGCTGCATAAAAACCACTTGAATAGGCTCACTAAGGCTTTTATTTTAGTGTTTTTTGATGGAACACAACAAATATGATGACTAAAAAGACAATCATCTTCTAAAAGGCTTCTAAATAAGAAGGTCGTTTAAGCAGCTGGCAACAAAGGGAAGAACAAGTAAGGCTTTTTACATGATTCTTTATTTAACTTAAGGTTTTACATCCACAATTTCCTATCAGAGTTTCAACAAAGACATTAAAACTAAGTTTATCTTTATCTTTTTATAATACTAAACACAGGAGAGTGTAATTTTCACTTCATGTTTATTTAGGTATACTGTATGTTCCAGAAACCCCATGTGCTGAGCTTTTAAAGCCTTAAATACCAATATACTTAAGTGTTCAGATTGGTATGGTTAGTATCTGGCTGTGGCTTTGAGTGAAAAGGGAGAAAAAGCCAATTAAGGTTACATTAAGAGAATCTATTGCTGAGAAACCTTTTACCTTAAAGCACAAGGTGAAGCTAAGATCTGAGGTTACTGTGCAAAAGAACGACTGCAAGCCGAGGTGGATAAGGCTAACTCTCTCCACCTGCAACCATTTCTGTCACCACTCTGTGTGATTCTGACTGAATCATAAGACTCTGATCAGTGCAAACTCACTGTGGTTATGGTTCTTCTATTGTCAGGGCACGCATTTTCTTAAATAGAAGCCATGATAAATTTCAAAGAAATGAGAAGGACTTGGGTACAAAAATGACACAGACTTTTGTACTTTAACGCTTTCCTTTGAAGTGTCTCACTCTTAAGAAGACTATATCCAAACTTGTGTTATCAGAGATAATTAGCCTCACCCCAAGTCATATATTTGTAATTTGACCCATTTTACCTCATTATCATGTCCATTTCTTCAGAACTGTAGTTTGCATATATTTTTCCCCAAAATTCCAATCAATGACATATATGTAGCATGTGTGTTGTGCACAAATATTTTTAATTTTTCTAGCAAATAATATTGTGTGACCAAAAAAAATAAATAAATAAAAACCCTGCTGCTGATCCCAAAGCATGTCATTTAAGTGTTTGTGCTACGCATACTAATGCCTTTGTCTTCCACGCAGCATGGGAGGAGGCCATTCAATAGTATGTGAGTGTTGGTGAGCTAGATGTTTGATCTTAAACACTTGAAAATAATGGAGTAGAGAGTCTGGTGTGAAAGGCAGTGCAGATAAGATGTATGTGAGTTTAGCTATTGTAGAGAAGAGACTGAAAAAAGCCATCAAGGAAAGAACGTGTTTGCACAAGTAGTACTGGTTAATAAGCTGATCACATGTGTTTTATTTATTGTTTAAGCCTTGCTTATATCATGCTTAATCATTACTAGCTGTGACCTACTGGCCTGTGTAATATAGCATGGAGACAAATGTCATGTGACCAAAATGTACGGACTTCCAATTAAGTAAGGTCACCTTTGCACATGTGCTTCTTGTCTGGGTTGTTTAATGGGTCGGGCAAGGCTCCAATGAACAGTAAATATAATGCTCCAACATAAAGTGATTGTGTTCTCCAGCTTTGTGGCTTCAGCTTGGGGAAAACCCTTTCCTTTCTCATTTCAACATGACAACTCATCCAACAACACGTCCAACTGCTAAAACCGTCAGCAGGCTTCAGAGAAAGAGCTTGTTGAACCTTCTAACATCTCTTACCATTGCTGTCAAGTGTCACATTAATAATGGAGTATAACACCACGAGTGCTTTTGAGGATAGACCTCCCCTGACCTCAATCTGAGCAATTTTTGCATCTCATCATGAGCAGCTTTAAAAACATCAGCAATGGTTAAAGGACATGTGGTATGAACTACTTTACATCGAGCATATCACCCCAAACTCTATTACCTTTGAATTAATTCTCAGTGTTTCGACATAAATTACATTATAACCATCAGTAATAGTCATCTTAGCTCAGTACACGATGCTATTGACAGTACTTGACCCAAACTTTGTGGCAAAAGTTTGGTGAAGGCCCTTTTTAACCATTGCATAATAAGGAGGGCTTCTTCTGAGACCCGTAACGTTCTAAAATAGACAGTTTGTCAATCAGGTGTACAGAGGTGTGGAAAATAAGGCCCAGTTTGAACTTCTCTCTCATATATACCTTGTCAATTGTCATGAGAAAAATCTCAAATACCTTTAAGGAGAGACTTCCAAAAATATATGCTGTATCCTTAATCTGAACCATCATTGCATCCTTTACAACCACAGTTTTTGTGTCTTTTACTATCAACCCCCTCCCCTCTACAACAACACATAATTGTTTTTTGATCAGCAGCAATAACATCATTTGTCTGAGCCTTCCAAAATGGTTAAAGATCAATGTTGAAAAATAAATCTGTTTCAGGAAATACCATCACCGTTGTTATGCTTTGGTTTGATTTGGTTACAAAAACCCACACTACAGCAAAGTGTTTTAACATTTGATTAAACTACTCTCCTCTCTGTAATTGAAGTTAAAATGTCCATAAAAGCATTTCATGTCAAAACTGTATTCTGATATTCAGAATCATAATCATAAATACTAATCCTAAGGGTTAGTTTTGTGTTTGAACTCAAAGGCAGTGGCACAGATAAAGATGATTTATTCGAACAAGAAAAGGAAATGAAAGCCAGTGGTGGTGGAGGTCAAGCAGGCTCAAGGTGGAGTGATGGCGGAAATAGAGGAATGGTTTTACCAGGGTTGAAAGGACAATGAGGTCTGACAAGTAGCACTGGAGTCATTGGAGTGAGTCAGTAAAGGTGGTAAGCTGAATGAAGGGATGCTGAGGCACCTGAGCAGAAGGCTTTATTGAAAAATTAGGATCACAGGAGTGACACCAGAGATAATTTCAGAAGAGAAATCAATGCAGTAGAAAGTTACAAAAGGTGAACCACGAGTGTGTACCACTGGAGATGGAACAATGTGGAAAAGGAGTTGTGTGGAGACTAGAGATAGACCGATATGTTTTTTCAGGGCTGATACCGATTATAAGCAGTCAAGGATGCCGATAACCGATACTTGGAGCTGATATTCATATCTGCTCTCCGCAGCTTCTCTGCTCGGCAAAACTTTCTCTTCTCTGCCATGTGTGTAAGCACTGTGCGTGCACAGCTTTCACTGCTGATTGGCTGTTATTCATGCCATGGCTCTGCATGTAACCAATCAGATGGTTCTGTGGGTGGGACAATGCTGGAGACAGTGTAGTGACTGCAGACAGAGAGGCACGGCTGCATCAGGGCCAAAATAACCCAGTTTTAAATTGATCTCTTATCGGCCATCGGATTAAAAAAAAAGGCCGATGCTGATATGCGTTAAAATGCCGGCACCAATAATCGGTCTATCCCTAGTGGAGACCCCAGTGTTGATAATAAAGAGTTGATAAAAATACTGGTACGCTCCTCCTCTGCAGCTGGAAAGCATGAGCCAGGTCTCCCTCACACACACACTCACACACAAACACGCACACACACACACACACACACACAAACACATACACACAAACTAGAGGACACAGGAGGAGGAAGACAGAAACAACACAAAACAGAACAACCAAAATATCAAAGGTGGCACCATGACTCTTAATGGTAAAACTGCATTTCATGATGATCTACAATGTTGATTGTTACTAAACTTAAGCTATTTAAAAATCCCTAAAAAGTATCAAGTTTTATGTTAACACTTAGTTGCTATGGATGTTTATTGCAGACACTGTCAGACTGAACCACAGGCTTGCACCCAAAATGCAGACACCAACTCCTAGTAGGGGTACAAAAAAACTGTATCACCCAAAAACAAACAGTTAGGTAACAATACCAAAAAGGAGCAGGATAAGACTAGATACAAAAACGAGGCAGAGATCATAAACTACAAGTACACTCACATAAGGAAAGGCTGGGAAACTATTATGATGAGAACAAGACAGACTGGCACAGAAGGAAGGAAGCACTGAGACTATGTACTCGAGGGAGCCCATGGGACACAGGTGCAACACGTTAGGGCTGGGCAAGTAATCACACAGGAGGGCAGGAAGTGAGGTGATCCGAAACAGGATCACTTCTGAGTTTTCAAAGTTAAACAGGAAACACAACACAACATCAGTATTCTTGAAAAAAAATGACCTTACTTTGCCTTTAATGAATGTTGGATTTTCAATTTCAGATATCCACAGTTCTTTTTTCTAAAATCAATAATAAATGTTGTACATATTTGCAAAAGAAGTTTAACCTGACAAACTGTCATTAGTCATAACTAATGTGAGCCATTTTGGCAATTTAATTATTATTTTTAAAATGCTACTGCAGATATCCAGAGTAAGATCAAGAATCATTTAATATTTGCAATTGCATTTTTCTTATCATAATATTAAATGAAGATATGTGAAACTGCATTTCTATTGGTCATAAAGCCCGTTGTGTATATCCTAATTGATATTTTTATGAAGTCCATATAATGACAGTTTTATGTGTCACGATGTATTTATTCCAAATTTCATTATCGATATCTGGAATGGTTTTTCATTTTGGATATTACTAAAACGGTTATTTCAGATATGTCAGATCTTCAAATAGAAATGTGACTTGAAACAATGTAATTGCAGATGCCAACTCATGTCCTGAGATATCTGAGACTGGAAGCCCATTTTACCTGTATGGTCAAATTAAATGTCATTGCAGATATCTGAAATATTGTTTTTGGATGTAACAATGAAATCTACAGTATACATCCAGTCTAGCTATAAAGTGTTAAAAACAGCCTACAATACATGAATGTCCTCTCGTCAGAATTACTAAAGCTGCCAGAGGGTTTTGTCAAATCTAAATAAGAGGAACAGCTATCACACATTTGTACGAGTTACGCATGGCAAGAAATTACATGCCAGTACTAATAACACATGTAGCTAAATACATTTACAACAAACTGAAACGCTGACTGTGAACCACATCTCATCACTTGAAATCAGTTGTGCATGTTAAGACCTCACCAATCCACGATTGGCTAAATGGGAAGAAAATCCCTGCATCCAGGTTTATCATCTAGAGGGGACCAGAAAAGAGAAAACTGGACACTTCAGCAGCAAATTAATGCTTTAAGTTCATGTTTCTGGAGGTCATGTTCAACTATTTCCCACCACTCTATGAGTGAGTTCACTTCACTTTTTTTAAGTAATTGCCCTTACTTGACAGTTCTGAGAAGGAAGTTCTGAGAATTTATTTGGTCATTAAATTCAGTACAAATTGGGTACATTTGCAGCTTATTTAATAAGGAAAATTAAAGTGTTTTAAGCCTCCATTTTAAGGGAAAATCTCCAAGAAAACAGATTCCACATGTTGTTCTCTCATCTTGAAGAGTTTAGGGTTAAATTTTTGGTCACACACATAATATGTTATGAGGAAAACAGATGAAACTTTAATGATCCCTGTGGCAAATAAAACTGCAATTCAAAGGCAGAGGATATACAAAGAATGCAAATGTGATGAGGAAATTGAATAATAGAGCCCACATTTTAGAGGTGGATGTGCATGAATGAATAATTAAGTGTTCAGTTTAATGAGTAGGTAGATGAGGAGCAGACTGTATTGGCATGTAGAGGATATCTGCAGATTTTGCCAGTGTTAACTGACAATGACAACGTTATTTAGACAGGAAGCACAGGAAAGACATAAATGAGGGATTGATCTGCTTCATGTGGGTTAAATCAGCGTTATTTCATAACTTAATCAATAACCTGCCAAGTCGCTGCCAATTTTATCCTGAAGCTTAAACTGACCTTAAGTTGTTTGACATTTGGATATTGACAATGTGCCAGGGGAACATACAACACACATGAAGATTTGTATTACATTGTTGCCTTTACACATGTCTTTTGATTTGCATTCATTTCATATTCTTGTATTTTTTAGTATTATTTAGCATTATGTTATACTAGTAGGGTTTAAAATATGTCCTTTACAAAGTATTTCTGTTTACTGATACTTGGTTTAAATTCCAAACATGTGCTTTAATTAAAAACTGGTAACTTAAGCAGAATATCAAACAGGAGTGTACACACACACACACACACACACACACACACACACACACACACACACACACACACACACACACACACACACAC
>JAPZDV010000025.1:21048879-21059147 GCA_029814665.1 Acanthurus lineatus
ACACACACACACACAAACACACACACACACACACTCACACACACACACACACCATACACAAATGATGAAATTATTTCCTGGACTGTTTGCACCACCAGTAGAGGTAATTACAGCCTTTGTCATGCTGTTGTCAATAACTCCCTTTGAGTCTGGGAACAATTCAGATGGTAATATGAACAGACCTTTTCAAATACAATGCCTGTCAGGACCTTTTGTTATTGGTGTAGCTGTTTTTTATGTTGGACTGAAGAACTGAGCATGGGATTTGCACTTTTGGCTGGAGCTCATGAGTCAGAGCAGGTGGACTCTAATAATAACAAAATGGTCTAAATTTGACTAAAGATGCAGCAGGGCTGTTTGAAAGTCTTTCAATCACTGCTTTAGTCCAGACTGAAACATCTTGACTATAAAAAATGACTATCTCTGATACAGAACTCTGCTATAGAAAAAAAAACCCCACAGGATGAATATAAATAACTTTGTTTTTAACTTTTTCATCTTCATCATTAGTGTTATCATTTTGCAGAGGCATCATCTCTGCATCCTGGGCATTGTGCAGCCTAAGATGAATTTGATTGGTTTATAGACACACAAACAAGCCAAAAGCCTTTTTTCCCCTATAGCAGAATGATAATCAGTGCAGACCTTCCTCGAGTGCTGACACAGCTCTGTGGATAGAGAGCTGGCCGGTGGCATGCTAAAAGTCTGCTGTGAAAAGCATCTGTTTCCCAGAATCAACACATATAAGCTCTCCATTAGGGTGACATTTCATCACCTTTGTTTCCAGGATTGGCACCTTACTACTGTATCCTCACTACTTTTACTGGTGCTACAGCCAGCATTAATTACTGCTTTTCAAATAATATTGTCATAACTGTGAACTCAGTCCTAGAATGAGAGGCAGCCCCCCTCCTGCCAAAGTGAGTCAGAGAGCTCTGACAGAACTAAGGAGGCAAACAACAGACTTCTGCAGGGATTCCTTGTTATGACTGCAAATTTATCTGAAGCCACAGTAAAATCAGATTACAGCTTCACTTTTGCACTTCTGCTTTTGTATGATATTTCCACAATTTAGAAGTTATTCAAAGCCAACATAATTGGAGCCTATAAAGTCAGCAAAGTTACAAAGCTCTTTTATTTGATTTAATTCAGCACCTTTGATAATTCTGAAAACATTGAGACTGCTGGGCTTGACAAGTAAAGAGGGGATCAGAGGGTTTGAGTAAAGCTTGGTGTAATTATTCTAACTATCCTTACTACAGCCCAGCTGGAATTCAGACTCAAAGCCCAGATCACAGACTAATTCCTTCATTAATTATGATTATGGTGACCAGAAAACGTGCTTTTGTAAATGTTTCAGAACCACAAGACCGTTGTACAATAACAAAGTGTAACTGACTGTTTTCAAGTTGAAGGGTAAAATCTTCTACCAGATGAGCTGTGAGACCTTGGATGAAAGGTCACACAACTCATCAAAGAAAAAATACAGTTGTAGTGAAAATGATGAACTCCAAACCCTACAGGATTCATACTGAATCAGTCTGTGAAACATTTGGGATTTTAATAACTTGTCTTTTCACAGGTTATACAGCAAGCAAATATGCTTACTGATCTTTAAGAGAAAGCAGACAGGAACAACATCAATCTAAACCACTGCACAGCAATCTCATGTTAACCGCTTTTGCATTAACTGTGTGTCTGTAAACTCTGGACAAACACTGCCTGTCTAACAAAAAAAAAAAACCCACATCCTTGCTGTTTACACATGTCCCTTGTGTAAACAGCAGGAGAGAGACAGACAGACCGACATGGCCAAAGATCATGACTGAGTCATGTCAAAACCACCAACCCCCCACCATCTGAAAATAAATCTGATGTGAAAAGGACATTCTGTGATAAGTGACAATCTGTCCGCAGGGATTAGTCTGTAGTCCGCTTTTATGTGTGTGTTTCCTGAAGTTTGACTGCAGCTAAAGGGACTACTTTGCACTATATGACACTGTATGAGCTGAGAACACAGACACCATTTAAGATTGGATTAATTTTCCGGTCATATTACAGTAAACCGGACTGCGCATGGAGTAGAAGATCAAGGTGAAGTTTAAAAACTGAATGTGATAGCCGAGGCTAACCTCGAAACAAACTTGGGCTAGCTGCAGTTTAACATAGTTCACACACTTTTTTGCATGTGCAACTTTTACCTTAAAGCAACAATATGTAACTTTTAGACCTTGAAATAATAATTTCAAAATCATTTTAATGGTAACAGGCTGACTGGGCTCTCTGCTTCAGCTACTCAGCCCTCTTGTAGCTTGTTACTGTGTAACTTTGAGCCGTGGGCTGTGAATTTGAAATCAGAACTTACTAATGCACATCTCACTAAGCAGTAATTTTAGTGAAACGGGGTCATATTTTATTGAGGAAAAAGGCCCCCTGGTTTTCCTTCTGATGTCCTACAACTACTCTGCCTCAACTCTGTGATTGCATGTGAAAGCATGCAGGCTCTGTAGCTAGGTTATGCAGTAGTGTTGCCTTTCTCTTCCCGGCAGAGGTTTAGTTGTTGGCCACAGTTACGCTAAAGAAAAGGCTATGGACAGACACAAAACTGGACTTGTTGCTGTTGACCAGTAAATAGCTGCTTGTTTAGGTACGTGTGTTGTGGCTCTTGCTAGATGTTTGGCTGTGTCAGAAATTATGTCTGCTTG
This sequence comes from Acanthurus lineatus, assembly GCA_029814665.1. NCBI lineage: Eukaryota > Metazoa > Chordata > Actinopteri > Acanthuriformes > Acanthuridae > Acanthurus > Acanthurus lineatus. The sequence continues at coordinate 21,051,585 of JAPZDV010000025.1, forward strand.
CTAGTTTTTGAAGCCAAATCTGCCTGTTTTGACAGAGCTTCAGCTGGTAACATGATACCCTAAGTGGGTATCTTCCTAGTTTAGGTTGCGCTGGCTTAGCGTGCTGAGCTGCATTTCCACCATAATACTATTGTTGTTTTGAGTTGTGTGTAGGGCTTGGTCAAACTTTTTGACACATGAAGGAAAAAACAAGTAATTTTGCGGGGATGCTAAATTTCACAGAACAAATTCTGTCATAGTGCTGCTTTGAGGGGTTTCCAAAATCTTGAGAACTGAACATTGTTGTCAAGTGTTCTGTAGTTTCCATGTTAATTATTTCTCTTTAATATTTACAGAACACCCACCTGGCTAACTATGAATGCTACCTCAGTGAACAAGTCCGACTGCCCCGAGGTGCAGATCCCCTTTCCTCTCTTCTTCACCATTGGTGTAGTCAGCCTGGCCGAGAACCTGCTGGTTGTAGTGGCCGTCATTCGGAACAGGAAGCTCCATTCGCCCATGTACTGCTTCATCTGCAGCCTGGCGGCTTTTAACACTTTAGCCAGCCTCTCCAAAACCTGTGAGAACGTGATGATTGTAGTTGCTGACATTGGACAGCTGGAGAAGAAAGGTTTCTCAATGAGGAAGCTGGACGATGTGGTGGACACCTTGCTGTGTATGTCGTTTGTGGGCTCAATTTTTAGCTTCCTGGCTATTGCTGTGGACCGGTATGTATGTATGGCTTAGATTAGTACACAGAAAAGTTATAGATCAGTGTTTGTCAACAGCCCAGATCTGACTGCCCTTACTTCAGGTTTTCAAAGTTTTTTTCAAAGTGTTCAAAGTCTTACAAGAGTTCTATCTTTTGCTTTTTTTCTAGCATAAATTTATTTCTATTCACATGCAACAGAGGACATTAGCACCAACCACCTGCCAAACACAGGGTAGATATCACCTGTGGCAAGGAAAAAATTTAGGTCACCTTACACCATGGGAGCAAGGTTTATTTTATGTACATTATTTCAAAATGCAACTCTTACAAGTGAATAGTCAGGGTTAGGGTGATAATGCAATGTATTTGATAAATCTGTTCCCTAGGTAGCAGTGACTAAGTGTTTACAGTGCGAAAACCTTTTACACAGACTTCAGACACTCCTGAAAAAAAAAACTGAGCTGTGGTGGATCAAGAAAAAACATAATTTGAGATCACTCAGTGTGTTTTTTTGCTCCCTGGGAAACTAATGACAGGACTAGTGAATCAATTCTTGTTGACATTCAGTGACATTTTTATAAACAGAGAAGGCTGAACAATAATCTACATAAATATTCATGGAAGGAAAGTAGCTTTCATTTTATTTGAGGAGGTTGTTAAAAGGGGGTGCTGGCAGAAAATTGAGAAGTGTTGTTAAAGATTAACATCTACAATGTTTTTAAACTGTATTTTTCACAGAGTGAAGGCTGGGTTTGCAGTATTAATGTTTTTCACCAGAATCCCCATTTCACAGCCATGATAATGATCAAAACTGTCACTGATGCCAGTTTAAATCAAAGGACTAGCTGGCATCAGTGACAGTGAGGACCAGAGCCATGGTGACCATATTGTTGATTGTGAAACAAAGAATCAAGTAGTTAATTTGGTTTGTTTACTGCTGTTTTGGACTGTTTCTTTTGGACTGTGGGCCCTACAGCCAGTTGTCCATTGCCCATATTAAAAATCAAAGCAAAGGTTTCAAAGGTTTCACTAACTAGGACTCTGGGGAGGATTTGGAAAAACTTTTCTCTGAACTCGAACTCATACATCCACAGCTTATTAAAGCCAGTGGTTCTGCATGTTTTAGCACAAGTCTGGTGTATTTTATATTACTGTCATGGTACTTTTTTTTTTTTTTTTTTTTTTTTACAATTTTAAGGCTGTGATTTATTTCAGAACAAGTCAAGTATCTTTAAGCCTTTATGCAGAGGCCGGTGCATAATTGTCCATCTTAAGTCAAGTTTTTCTGGTTTAAAGATTTTGTTTAAACTGACACCAATATGGACTATGAGGCAGGGCTCATTCTAGGATCACATCTTTAGGTAACTTCAGCCCAGTGCATGTTAAAATCTGTGGTGAATGAGATGCTTTTCTCAGCTATACAGTCCCTGTTTTACCACAACAAAACAGCTGCCCTTCCCTCGTTACACTGACAATCGAACACAAACATGCTGTATGCAGCTAGAGAGTGACATATACTCTGATAAATGAAAAAATAAATGAAGCAACTTAAACAGCACTTATGACATGACTAAATGTAAAAGGAGGCTGGGGAGAATCCACATTTTATAACACTATATCAATATACTGCTTAGTGATGCAAAATCATTGTGGAGTCCACTGCAATGAGCGTGCACACTCAGTATCTCACCTGTCATTACAACTTAATGGTCTTGACTACCAGTTCAACTTTTTGGCTGCTTCTCTCTGTCTTTCTCCCAGTACTGACTCAGCCCTATTTTCTCTTTTTTTCTCCCTCTCTGTCCTCTAATCCTCTTTGTACTGTCAATCAAAGAACAGCAGTTACAAACATGAAGTATTTATAACATAGGAAGTGGTAGAATAGGGAGAATCCATATTCATTACAACATTATTTGAAGTGAATACTGTGTTGCTGTGTGCAATACAGACAAGTAACATCTTTCTAACTTCACTCCACCTGAACCTGATGAGAGAGTACCAATACGTACATCCATCTATGGAAAAATACACATTTTTTTAGAGCTATACACAAAGTGAAAAAGGGCTTTGGCATAGCCAAGGTCTTTTCAGTCTCTACAGGTTTCTGCTGCATCTTAAACAAAACCAAACAGGGACGTTTTATCAGGTTCCAGTGCTTCAATTCACTATCTGTAAATATATTGCAAATGTACCATAAGACCCACTTCTATCAGAATAAGAAACACTGACTTCTTTAATTAAAATGATAATGTACATCAATACGTTCGTTGGCAGGCAAGCAGATAGAGAGCTTAACATTAATCTCTAAGCCAGGAAGCAAACATCATCAGCTTATAACATCCTTCAGGGACAAAGTTACACCATGAAACTATAAGTAGAGACTCTTCAGTCAGTACCTCCCCTTCCATTGCCTTGTTGGAAAGCAGGCCACCCCGAAAGAAACACAATACATTATTTATGCTATTTACCAAAGAGATTAGTGTAGTTACAGCTTATTATGAAAGTCTTTAATGCATTTGATGTCATTTATTGTTGCTTCTCTTTCCCTGCTCATATTCTGACATTGACTTGTGATGTAACTGGAAATGTATTAAATCCCCATCCAGCGAAAATCAAATCTGTAACCATCTCAAAAGTGAAAAAAAGGTGTTTAAATAAGGTTAAAATTAGCAGACAGTGCCATGGCTGTGAACTTCCACCTTAGAACTTCAGTGTATTAATGACTCTAAAAAAGGCTGATTTAAACAAGAGAGGTTTGATATGTCATAAAACTTAGAAATAAATCCTGTCAACATAGGGGTGCAGAGATGGGGAGGGGTGGTGCTGTTGGCACATGTATTGGATCAACAAAGGAAATTCATTAATAAAACGGTCAAGACAAATATTCAGGCATATATCTCTGTGTTCTTATACCATGAAACTTGAACCTAGTCAAAAAATATTTTTTTAGAGGTGCTAAGTTAAAAATTCTGTGTGCTTGAGACCCCTAAAAACAGCCTAAAACTGCCTGAGCAATTAAGTAGGAATGCAAATAATATATATGGTGGGCTTTAAATAGTGGTCCCCAGCAATGTGATGTGTACCTTTCATGAAGTTAAACTGATTATCAGTCCTTACATACATTTTGCTGTTCCTGACCTGAACCAACTAATAGCGTATTACTTTTTGGTCGAATCAGGTTTTGGCTAATTTTAATAAAATATTTTATGCTTTCACTCTAGCAGAGCAAATAGTGTGTGTTAATCATGTCATGTGCTGAGCGGAGACACAAATACTGACAAACCTTCCATTCAGGTACACAGCATCTGAACCTTGGTAGCTTAATACTTCAGGCTACTTGTTATTTGCTTTTAAATAAAAAGAGATTTTTTATTTTAACCTGAGCCTTGAAGAATCACTTGATCTGAAGTGTCAGTGTCAAACTCTCACTTTAGATTCTTTAAAGTGAACTAGTCCTGATTATTGTTATCACTTTTAAGATCAGGGAAGATAATGCAACTATACCAGTAAAAAATGTCAGGTATTTTTCTTGAATGTGGTAAAATTCTATGTAGGTTTAAGTCAACATACACACACACACAAAAACACGCACACACACACACACACACACACACACACACACACACACACACACTGAGTATATACATATATAGAAAATATGGCAAAATAACAAAACAGTCAAGCTACAATAGTGAAATTATCTCATAAGAAACGCAGCTATATTTACAACAGCTCATTTTTTTTAACTAATATTAGACAATATTTCATTGAATTTGTTTTATTGAAGCAATTAAATTAGGTTTTAGTGATTGCATGGATACAAATCTTTGGAAAATTGTCTCAGCTGCAGCTTTGATGCAATGTTTATAAGGAAGAAAGTGGAAGAGGTTGATGCAATTGTGACATGAAGCAAAGCAATAAATAAAGCAAGCTGTGGATTAGTTCAGGTTTTTGAGTCTCAAATTTGGCAATACAGGTCAGTCAAATGAGGTTTTAAACATGAAGGCACCTGCTACTTCATGTCTTCACTTGTTTTTACCATAAAACCAAATCAATTAGCTAAAAGAAGTAAAAATCTGTAAAGAGTTGAGAAAAAAGCACAAATGTGTAGAGTTAAATGTAAAAATATAAAATGTATCAAAAATGTATCAAATGACAATGTGTTATGTGTTGTACTTAGTGATTAACCCACTGAGAATTAGAATTATCATCTCAACATGCAGCTCCCTCTGACTTTATGGAGCGTTATAGTGACTTTTAGCAAATTGTTTTACTGAAAAGAAAAAATTTTAAAGAATCCAGAAGAAACTTGAGAAACTAAATCTAGTTTGAGCAGATGATAAAATGATCTCTTCTCACTTTCAGTTACATCACCATCTTCCATGCACTGCGATACCACAACATCATGACAATGCGGCGTGCAGGGGTGATCTTGGGTGTCATCTGGACGATATGTGGGGTTTCAGCTGTGCTCATGGTCAGATTCTTTGAATCCAAGTTCATCAAGACCTGCTTTGTCATCTTTTATTTTGTCTCCTTAGCGGTTATTTGCTTCCTCTATGTTTACATGTTCATGCTGGCACGCATCCATGCCAGGAACATCGCTGCACTGCCCACCAGTGACCGTGGGAGGCGCCGGCATCATCGGGGCAACAGTATGAGAGGGGCCCTGACCCTCACCATCTTGTTTGGGGCATTTGTGGTGTGTTGGACTCCGTTTTTCTTCCACCTAGTTCTCATCATGGTGTGCCCCAATAACCCGTACTGCGAGTGTTACCGATCGCTGTTCCAGCTGCATGTTGTGCTGCTGATGAGCCACGCCCTCATCGACCCAGCCATCTACGCCTTCCGCCTTGCTGAGCTCAGACACACCTTCAGGAAGATGCTTCTGTGTTCAAAGTGGAGGCAGTGCTCGTGAAGATTACCTGTTAGCACTTTTTTTTCAGACTTTATTTATCCAGCAGGTACATGCATGTAAAGCAGGACTACTCTCCATGCATGGAGTCATTTACACCTTGGGGCCAACAAACATTGTTCCATGAAGGACCTCTGGGTGTTCAAGGTCATCATGAGGCATTTGGTTTACTTTGTGTTTTACATAAATGTGTGTGACTGTTCATGTTTGTTTGAATGAACATCTACAAAAACTGAGTGCTTTTGTGTGGGTTTTTTTCATGAGAAAACTGCCATCTGTTCATCTTCTCTCTGACTTGTTGACTATCTAGCCATCCATCCATCTCTTCTCCATCTTGTTTTTCTCAGGATTTAGAGCAAATCTGGTTTCAACCAGAGTTTTTATTCTCAAGAAATTCTGCTTACAGGTACCCAACTGCAACATTTACGTGAAACACATGTTTTACATAACTTGTTTTTCTCAAAGAGCATGGTATTTTTAAATGGATTGAGTCATTGTGTTTTCCATCATTCATGCAAACAATAATCTGAAAACAACTTGTCACTCCACCTTTTGCTTTTATTCAGACACATAAATAAAATAATTACATTTATTCAACATGGCCAACACTGACATCAGTCATTTCACCTGAAGCTCACATGTATGTTTTTGCATGCCATCACTTTACCATTAACTAACATGTAATATGTCCCCACAGCTGGTACATAAACACAGGACTGAGCATGCAGTTAGCATGTGGGCTGCACCTCTGCCCAGTGTCACAGCACATTCAGTGTTTCTGTGGGAGCAACAACTGAGAACTCCACAATCGGCACAAACAGTGAATCAGAGATTTGTCATGTTGAGGTTAAACAAACAGTGAGCCAACTGTATTCTTTTCTTCAAATTAACATCAAAAGAAAAAGAAAAACAACAAATATCAAACACTTTTCCATGTAGGAACATGATTGTATGTACTATTGTGAGTATATTCTTATTTTCTTCTTTTGATTTCATAATTGCAAAGCAGGTGTATTAAACATTATTGTAAACTACAGCAAGACAAGTTCAACACAGTATTAAAAAAAAAAAACATCTTTTAACACTGTTTTCTGTTTGTTAATATTGTGTTTGTTCATCCTGCTTTCCAGCATAACAAATGCTATGATCAGTCTGAGGATAGATAATATGGCCTGCTTTTTACTATGTAACACATTTTCACCACAAAGGACTGTTTTTTAATGTCTCTTGTTCTTATGAAAAGCTGTTTTAGCAGATGGTTGCATTATGATTCGGTCAAGCTTCTCAGTTGGGAGGTAGGCACCACTTACACAATCTTACAGAGAGCACTTTGAAGCTATTTGTACATTCATTTTTACATTTCAAGTGTAACCAAATGCATCTTTACATAGTTTAGTACAGACTGCTGGGCAAGGAGGCGGTCTGAAGGGATCACCAAGGGTCACACTGACAGAAAAAAACAGCTATAATTGCATGTTACATAAAAATACAAGATACACACACTAGTGACTCTGTATTAAAATTGTAGCAGAAGCAACTGTACCACTGAGAACTGGATTCAAGGAAGCTGCTCATTATCTGTAGCAATAATGCAGCAGCAGGGAAAGTGGAGGCATACAGCAGTGAAAGAACGCTGGCTGAGGTAATCCTAAAGTACAGCAGCCTGCCTGTCCACACTAACAGATAACAAAGAAGGTAACGCATAAGTGAGGCCACCAGACATGTTACCTTTTAGTTTTTAGAGGTGTAAAAACATAATCCACCAGAGACGGTCTGTTAGGTACATTCAGAGGAATGTGATCTGTTCAAAAGTAAATCCTAACCCAATTCAAAATGCACTGTGCATTTAATTGTCCTACTGAACACAAGGTTGCACTGTCAAATACAGTTGCAGCCCCTTTTTCTCTGTGATTATATTATATTATATTATATTATATTATATTATATTATATTATAT
>JAPZDV010000025.1:21070704-21158049 GCA_029814665.1 Acanthurus lineatus
TGGAGCTCATGCCCTATATTGATTATTATTATTATTATTATTATTATTATTATTATTATTATTATTATAAACGGGCATTATTAAATATGTGAGTGGCCTACAAATACTTACAAAGTTATTCTTAAAAACAATTGAGAGAGATACCCCTGAAGGTCGTCAGTGCCACATTATACAAGATAAAAAAAAACACTGACCGCCAATACCGGTATCTCTGGCCAAGAAGTTGACTTTGCGCTAGGCAAACTGGGAAATGGATTTCTTGCACGTCTTGGGGCATTTCACAGCCGAGTTTATTCAAACTACATTCCCCACAAGTCTTTGCGAGGCGAACTTAGGTTAACATGCTGCTCCCCACCAGTCCGTGTTGTGGCAGCGGTAAATGTGGTCCTTGAACGGCACATAGCCCAGGCTCATTCGCATGGCCCAGAGGGGCTACGGGTTTATTTTGACCTCAACACGTAACTTCCAGCGTAAGTGTAGTCTGCTTTTCATTCTCTGCTTTAGTATGTTTTACTTCAATAGTGACAGCTAATATTTCTGCCCGCAAGGGTTAGCAGTGCAGCCAGCTAGCATGCTGCTAGCTAACGTCAGTTTCTAGCCTGAGTTGGCAGCACTTTAGAGGTTGGCCTTGACAAATCAGCCTGTTAATCAGTGTTCAATGTAAAACCACTGTCTGCTTTAATAAGATAAAACCCTGTTTGTTTCAACTTCCGTTATTGCTCTGGCAACCCTCCTCCTCCTTGTCCTCTAGACAAAACTGGCCAATGTCAACTAGCCTAAAATAGTACCTATGAAAAGCTAGCACGATTTAAGCGTTACGTTTCCGGTTGAAAATACACCAGGAAATATTTCAACACTTTCTTTTTCCTACAGTTCGTTTTGGGACTTTTATTTTGAAGACAAACGTATGGCTTTCCTGTCTCAATGTTGAAGTTCTCATAGCTCTTGTATTAATTTGTGTAGCTACTTGTATATTTGCTAGAAGTGAAACCTGATTGTAAACACCGCGTTTTTTTTTTTTCAGTAATAGCGTGTGTTCACTGCCGTTACCTTCTTAGAGCAAAATTTGAATTAGATTTATGTGTCTGTTACGAACATTCTTAAACTTTCTGCGTAAAACTCTTAGCACCAGTTTGTTTGTTTACTTCAGGTGCAGCATTTATGTTTGTACAGTCATAACAGAAGGTATGTCCAGGACCTCTGCCCTGTCATAAAACTTGTAGGATGCAAAGGAGTTGACGTTTCCAGAGTAATTCAGAGGGGGATTTTTCAAATATGCCCGTTTGGTCCTGATTTTTATATCTTCAATGATTCAGAGTAAATTAAGGAACAATAATCAAGCTTAAAGAATTACTTGATTGAAAGAAAATAAAATGGGTACAAATAAACAAATTGCTAATCATTTTAGCCATATTTTAAGTTAAATGTCAAGGTTTTCTTTTTTCAAAAGTCAATATTGACAGGGGTAATAAATTTATGATCATAATTTACATATTAGGCAGCTCACAGACATTACCTTGGACTCATAAGGCATGTGGTTAGCATTACTTTCTGACATTTTACACAATTTGACTAATCATGAAATAATGGGCAAGTTGATATGACATTAAATGTTGTGTAAACAAGAACATAGTAATGAAATATGTGACTGTCTAAATTTGGTCATTATCTGTGACTTCTTTGTCTCACCTTAGTCTGTATTTAAACTTCACAGCAGCAAAGGGTAGAGGAAGAGGATGATAATGCAGCGCATCCTAAGTCATGGGACCCTGCAGCGGTTGGCAGCAGCACGCCCACTGCTTTTGGGTGTCACCGTCCCCGAGCCACCAGTAGCATTATGTTGCTGTGCTGTCCGCCTGTCACTCCCATCACACATAGGCAAGCACTGGCTGTCAACCTCCTCCTCCAGCAGGGCAGAACATCAGCCAAAACTCCAGCAACCACAGAAGGAACCACAGTCCAGCTCCACACCTCAAACACAGCAGGACCAGACAGAGGAAGCTAGTGCTGAAGTGGACCCCCTGCAGGACAAGTCTATTGGTCTGTTCCAGAGGTTTAAGAAGACTTTCAAACAATATGGGAAGGTGATGATCCCTGTCCATCTTGTGACGTCCTCAGTTTGGTTTGGAACCTTCTATTATGCTGCTATGAAGTGAGTCTTTTTGTGAGTTTTGTTGAGTCTTTGCAATTGACCCCCCATTAATATATTAATATATAAGCCTGATTCCAAAAAAGCTGAGACACTGTCGAAGACGTGTAAAACATAATTAAAAACAAAAGCAAGGATGCTATTCTGATAATTTGCTTTGTTATATATTTCATTAAAAACAGTACAAAAGCTATAAAATTAAAGTTTTACCTCATGAACTTAATTAATTTGGTAAATATATGCCTATTGTGAGGGTGATGAAATAAGTTGGGACAGGTTTAAAGGTGAAAAGACTGAGAAAGTTTTGGAATTCTCCAAAATCATCTCTTTGGAATAATCCACAGCTGAACAAGTTTATTGGTAGCTGTTGGTAAACACAGTTTATTTGCAAATAATTGTATTCTTTGTTTTGCCTAATTTTTCACAGTGTCCTTTTTGGAATCAGGGTAGTTAGATCATATTGACATGTTTGATTTATTCCATGTCTGGGTGAATAATAGATCCTGACTGGCTCCAGGCTGTCCATCAATTTCTCATATAATCACCTGCTAAGAAGCTCCAGTCAGAACTGTCTGTTTGCTGCTTAAAATCAGTGGCCGAGCCTTACATCCCATTCACAGTGTAGCTACCTACCTCAGGCTGTAGGTGACAGTACACAGTGATTGCCTGTTATTTGTTTGTGAAAATTTTTGTATTGATTTGGGGACTTTTCTCTTAATAAAATTAAAAAGATAATTTTTTCAAAAGCCATTTTTATACAACACAGTATCATTAACACAGCATTGCATAGTTTTATTTATTATGTCTTTTTTCCTCCCCCAGAGGTGTGAATGTAGTGCCATTCCTGGAGGTGATTGGTCTACCAGAGTCAGTCGTTGGACTTTTAAGAGACTCCTCTAGTGGCTATGCTCTGACTGCATATGCCATGTACAAGGTAAATCCAGCCAGGATTTTTCACATTTTGCTGATTTCTTGAACAACTTAGACTAGCACGTCTCATTTACTCTGTTAGCAGATATAGCGTCTCAACAAGTAATAGTAAGTAATGGATACAGGCCTTTATGTTGTCCTGCTGATTAGCCAGTGTGGTTTTTCTTTGTTTTCCTGCAGATTGCAACCCCTGCTAGATATACAGTGACTCTGGGTGGCACGTCACTATCTGTTCAATATCTCCGCAAGCACGGCTATTTATCAACACCACCACCAGTTAAAGAATACTTTCAGGACAAAATGGAGGAGACAAAGGAGAAACTGACAGAAAAGATGGAGGAAACAAAGGAGAGATTTTCAGAGAAAATGGAGGAAACAAAAGAACGAATCTCTGAGAAAATGGAAGAGACTAAGGACAAGTTTTCTGAGAAACTGCAAGAAACCAAAGACAGAGTCTCTGAGAGTAAAGCGTTTTTTAGAAAGAAAAATGATTAGCAAATCACATTTACAGATGGTGCCTCTGAAAAAATAATCCTATTTTGATCTTGGTAAGTAATCAGTGTGTTTGGGGCAAGTAACAGAAGGCACTTCTGAGTGTTTGAAAAGAAGAGAGACATCACACCATCCTCGTCCTCAAGTTGCACAGCACAAATTTCAGTTGTCACCTGTTGTCTAAGTGTCCAAATTCAGTCCCAGATTGTCCAAACTCTGCCACTGTAAGTATAGACTAGACAGCAGCTTAGCAGACTCCTGGCAACGCTACATCCTGGCTCATCCCAGACTGGATTTACTCAGGCTCAAGTGAACAGGACTTTAACTCTTGGTTGACTGTAAGTTGACTGTTTGAAGAGAAGCTGTGGTCCATTTTCTCTTCTCATACATAAGATTAAAAAAAGGCCCGGGCTTCTAAGGGATACAAAATCAAAATGCCTGTAAAAACAGCATGCACTTAATACTGATGGGAGAGAGAGCCGTGCTAATCCTTGTGATTGTTAGGAAAATAAAACTTGAAGCTCATGATAACCTATGTGTACTAGTCCATTAAAGCCTTTCAGAAGGCTGTCACCTTGTGTCTTTTCTATTGCAACAGAAATTAATTTTTTAATGAAATTTTTATCCAATAGTCCAAGCTAATCTATAGCATTACTGTACCACTTTAATGCACTGACTGAAAGTTGTGTAAGACATGACGAAGTCTGATGGCTGTTTGAGAGCTGTGCTTGGAGCAGCTGAAGTCAAAGTATACATCAGTTTACATGTGATGAGTTGTCAGTTATCCATGGAAACGTGCAGTGGGTTCAACATGTATGACTAGTAGACGCACTGTAATACAAGGGCAAATAAAATATCTTTGGTAAATAGACAAATGTTCTTTGTTGTCAGAAATGTAAACAGATGTCTGATTAAAACCACAGCTGATTAAAGCCAAATGCTAATAATCACATTTTGTATGCTGCTTTTGTAGGAGTGGGACATCAAAACAAGAAAAGAAAGACTTCTTCATACTGTGAAGTAAACTGTACATAACTTGTGAAAAAAAGTTTAGCTCATAATAAAACAGTCTTATTAGACTGTATAAATTGGTCTGATATGACTAGAAGCTTATGGTGGCCAATGATAGGAAATTGAAGGTAGGCATTATGTAATCCACATTTTACTTTAGCAGCCTCATGACTTTTTGACTCATCTTTCAGTGTGTCTGTTACACTGTGTTGTAAACATTTGCAGTTATATCCTGTATATCAGATGATGTAGACTTCCAGACCTCACAAAAGTGTCCAAAAATGTTACTTTTTACATATTGAGAAACAAATATTGAGATCCCATATCTAACTCAAAGTAGCAATAACCTTAAACATCCTACATTCCTGCATTTGAAATCTTATTCAAGGAAAAGTAGCAATGCGTTAGTGGCTTAATATTGCTAATTGTAGCAATTAATTTTTTTGATGATAAAACATGACAGAGGGTGTGTAGTACTGACACACCCACTGGAAATTATCAGCAGATTGTGCAGTTCCCTGCAGCTGTACAGAGCCCCCACATTTCAGTTCAATCCTTTGGTTCCACCGCTCATCCATTTGTGTTAAGTTCAGCTTGTCCAGCTGTCATTGGTGTAGCATCATACTGCAGGTGTTTCTTAGTTAAAAGCTTTAGATAAAAGCTACTTTCCACCAGTTGTCCAGCACCAAATAGCAGGGTACATTGTCTTTAGTTGTCTTTAACTGCATCCCCATTGTCCCTCTCTGATGACTCAGTCCCTACCAACAAGGGTGCAAGACAGACACATGCTGTATAATGGACTTATATAGACAGTTAAGCAGGTGTAAAGAATTATCTGTAATCATGTGGGGTCATGCATCTGACAGCCTGATTAATGAACAGTAAGTCTCTCTCTCCATCAGCTCTTTCTGTGACACCTCCTGAGAAAACTGTCTTTTTAGCTGCTAAATGTGTCACTATGTTCACCAGCTTGTCTGTTTGTGTGTGTTGTAGACTTTTGCCCCCAAGTGGCCAGAAGTGAGCACTGCAGCTGAAGGTTTCATCATGGAACTCCTGATCTATTATTGGATATAACAGTGTTGTTGTTTTTTTAAAGATTTTATATATTTCTTGGTAGTATCAGTTATAATAGTGTATCATTATGATTATACCCTGGAAATATCTGCCTCTGAAGATGTCTGGACCTTTCCTCATTATCTTTGGAATGAAAACTCATAACAACAGACTGCAGCCCTCACTCCTGTTCCCTTGAAATGTTTCACTGTTCATTACTTTGGTAATCTATCTCTCAAAGTAGTCTGTACTACCTAAAAAATAGAAAATGTGGCCCTGGAATCTGCTGAAGTACAACTATGAAATATAAGACAGAAACACAATTTACACTACAAGTACCTTGACATTGTACCAAGAGCAGCATCATTACATTTTGCCACTGGGGGAGAGCAGAGTAAACTCACATAATTCTCCCTTACAAAGTTAATCTGACCAATGTGATCAACTCACCTACTAACACATTCAGCAGACAGAGCAGCACAAATGTTTGGAGTCACGTCCCCGTCCTGTCAAATAGAGGTTGAATATCTATTTGGTTTCACTCACCAAAAACATGAAACAAATGGTGTTTATCTGCAAAATGCTCCACTGTGACGCACAATCTAGCCCTAAAATTTGTCTACAGTTTATTACAAAGTTTATCAGAGCATATTGATGAAAAACAACTTTAATGAAAGGAGTGACATTGAATGAGCTGAAAGACCAAACAAAGCTGAGGAAAACTGAAGAGTTGGATACCAATTTTATAAGACTTCATCACTAGAGTGACAGCTTTTCATTAAGCTTTTATTTGATCCACTCTGAATATTGAAACATTGATAAGTGCAGTTTTAAAAACTATTTGAGTCCAACTTAAAAGTCACCCTTATTAAATACTTTGTATTCAGATTTAGTAAAAAAAAATCACCTGCTCTGTGTGATTTCAGAAGAGTTTTTCAATCACATTGCTGGATATTTGTTCCCCTAAGATAAGAGCACTGGTAAGCTGTGGGTAGCACAACAGGAAGTGCTCAGCAGGTTAAGGTCAACGTACACACCGGTTAACGAAGAGTCGGGATGGTCTCAGAATTAGTTTTCTTAGCTGTCAGTGCCCAGAAAGGCTAAATACATTTCAACATCACGCTGTCAGACCCTGGACGTTCTCCAGCCTGCCTCCTTCATTATGAATCTTATCTATATGTAAATATGATAGTGTTGCTCGCCGTTGATGGGAAGTGTGTGTGAGTTACAATGACCTCTGCTGTCCAAACTAATGAACAACTGTTTATGCAGTCCATGGCCCCTCACACAAGCACCTGTCTGTTCTCCCACAGGGAGTATGACACAGAGGACGGAGCGGCGCTGCGACTCCTGAAACAATTTCAGTGTAAAGACAATCTGTGTTCCTCAGGTGTGTGTCGGTGGCTGAACATGACTCAAGTGTCAAGATGCCTTTGGGAAACCTGAGGTGAAGCACGGGTCAAAACTGTCCGAACTGTCTGAAGTCTGAATTTTTTCTCTACTTAACAAAATTTCTTCCTAGAGGTCAGTGGAATCGACTTTGATGAAGATGACTGTGTGTGTGTGTGTGTACATTAAGAAGTTTCAGTGAAGGTCACATTTTCTGAAATAGTTTGTGCATAAAGCTTTGTTTATAGTCTTTGAGTGGAATAATTAAAATGTTACAAATCAAACTTTTATTTGAAATCTTATAATATTTAAAGGAATCTACCAAAAACAAATGACCAAAGTTCCATATGGGATCTACATCTTGTTGGTTAAAGGTCAGTTTTATTTACTCTGTTAGCATCGGTTGTATCTTAGCTGGAGGTAAGTTTTAGTGTTACCTGGCTGAGTTTTGGGATGCCTCTCTGAGATTCACCTCAATTGTCTTGAGGACCTTCACTTTAATGCAATGGCGGCACCATCATGTGGTGCTCAGAGCATTGAAAAATGACATTTATTAAGTGGCAGCAACATGTCTGTCCAGTATTGTAATCTTCATTTTTACAGTTTTTAAAAGAACCGTTTCTCCTGCAGACAGTAGTTTGTGTTCAAACTGGTTATCAGAGTGGAGGGGGCAAAGGCTCATGAAAGCAAAGTTCCTGGTGAATATTTTAAACATCAGGTGTAAAATTTTATCAATGACTGACCATGGGAACAAACCTTAGACACAAAAACAAACAAACAAATGAAAAAAAGAAAAAAAATGACCAGAAGTTCCACTTACCAGCTCTTTTACATCTCCTTTTACAACCTTACCAGGTTGTAAAAGAGACTTCTTAGTTGTCGCCCCAGAACACACACACTGTATAACTTTGGTCAGTAACAGTCAGTTGCATAGAGCGGGTCAGGTATGAGTCAGATTCCTTTTATTGTGATTTTTATGGTGAAACATAAAAACAAAATACAGTTTCTTGTCTTAAACTGGCAAAATTAAAAGTTCGTAGTATAGTTAAATTATCCAGTGCAATAAAACCTTTTAAAGCTTTAATGTGTCCTACAAAAGATGGTTTCTAGGAAGTAACTAAATAAGATTACAGAGGTTTTCATGAACTTTCAGCATCATTACAACAAAAAGGTAAGTAATCTACTTGCCAGTTGCCTTGTTGTGTTTGTACTCATACTCAAAAAAACTAGCCAACTTGTCGTGTCCAACTTGTTGACTATATGTAGCTCAGTGATGGTCGCACTGAGGTCATGTGACTGTGGTGTAGTTTGTGTGTAGTTTAACAGTGGCTTTTACCTCTGATGATTACATTCATGCTCCAAAAGTCATTACAGTGTTTATGTGAGGATCATCTTGCTGACAAAATATCTAAATATCCTCCAGGTTTGTTTGCCAGAGCTTGTTTTCTTCAAGAATATGAAATCTAACAGAAATATCCCTTTGTTTTGGGGTTTATCTTGTGAGTCTTTGTTATTAGTTAAGGGGTTTTGGGTAAATTTCTAGATTGGCCCACAAAATAGTTCATTCCTTTGAAAGCCAATGGTGAGAGAGGGTAACAAATTCAGATTTCCCACAATGGGCTGATGGAAGCTGGGAGTCCCTGTTGAAGATTCTGACAGTCCAGCCACATAAAGGAGTCACGCTGGGAACACTTGCACTGGCACTCCCTTTTTTAAATGTCATTTTTAAATCTGTGAGTCGCACAAAGAAGGAGGAATAAATCTCAGATAAATATCTCAAAACCCAGACAGATAAGATTCCTAAAAATCAGGCTTCCACTGGCTCTCCGTTAAGAAATGCTGTCATTCATGGCCTGTTCATGACATCATCTGGGTTATTTGCTCAGGCCTGACAGGACCCACAAAGGACATTATATACCTGTTTTTCAGGTTGGGTCGCACAATTTTTGAGAAGCAAACCGATTGTGTTAAAAGAAGGTATGTTTAAATGATCTTGGTCTTAACAGGTTTGAATGTTGTATGTTCTAGTGGAGCAGAGACGGCATATAAAACCCTGTATCTCAGAGACTACAGTAGCTCACTAACTCAGAGACTCAGTGAAGTGTGTCCAGAGATTCATAGCAATTTAAATCAGCTAGATCTGATTTCAAATGAAGCAGTATTGCCTCAGCTGAAGCTCACCGCGGCAGCGTTTCCCTCAAACCAGTTTCCATACAAGAGTGAACATTTAGGCACTGCTTCCTGATAAAATATGGAGGTGAAATACTTCGTACTAGAAAGCAGCCCCCCCCGCCCTCCTCTGTTTCCTGTTGGATGCTAAAAGCCTGGGAGGGGTTCAGACTGAAGCAGCATTATGGTCTCATCTCTGAGCAAACTGCAGCTGATGTATGCATGACTTCCCCTGCCTGGCCTTAGCCAGTCTGCCAGCTCTCGAGATGTGTGCGAGCGCAGTCTGAAGAAAGTGAGTCAGTCATGTGAACAGTATCGGGACGGTTGTGCTCCTTGCAGCGTTTTGCAGCAGGAGGTTCATAGAAAGGACAAGAGGCGGGGGCTCCGGGGCTCACCCTCCCTCTGCACTTGTCAGTGAGGCTAAGTGCTTTGAACATTAGCTTTGTATTACTCCTGCGAATGTTATGACAAGTTACCAGATGGGGTCTGTCTATAAATAAACCGGTCTTGCTAAAATATACAGAAACTTTTGTTTTATGCATTTCATTACTTTGCAGGGCTGAGGGAGTCATTTGCTCCTGGCTCCTGAGAATCTTTGCCAATGGCTCCTTAACAGAGAACATCAATGGAGGAAGAGAGGGATTTTGACCTGAATCTGAACTTTCTTGTGCTGCTTTAACGATGGAAAAGATTTGGGTGATGGGGGCTAGAACCTTGTAAAGTATTTCTGCAAAGCCATCGTTTTATATGTGGTCATCTTCTCCCGCTGTTTGCTTTGGCTGAACTGCAGCTGCTGAGTAAAAACACAGCGCAACTGGTCATTTCCTATTATCTGGCTTATTGAGAGAAAATTCAGACCTTGTTCTTTCCCCCACAGCAGCCATTAAACTCTTCAAATGACACTGTTTGGTTTAAATAAAGGTGCAGTCCGTAGATGTTACACATAAGAATGAGGCTTGTGTTAAACTGGGTGCATTTAAGTTCCAAACTCATGGGTATTAACCAGCGTAGAGGATTTAAATCCTGCTCCACTTGCATTGTGGGAACTGTTCTGTTTATTGAGGTCGATTCATAAACGAAGCGTAATACTTTCATGTCTTATTAAAGTGACTATAAATCATCTTTTCAGACTTTTAGTGGCGTAATAACTAGGAAATTCAGATTGTTTGACAGCCCTTATGCATTAGAGTTGTTGTTCTAAATTTCAGTAAACATGAACTCTTCATTTCATCCAAAGTGACCAATTAACATAAAGGAGCACAAGTGTAATGCAAAGTGACACACTGTAGGTGCTGTTCTTTCAGTCCTCACACAACCAGCAACCCTGTGATGTATCATGAGTATTTGCCAGTCATAAGGAAGTGAATCTCCCAAGTTATGTGAACACAACAGAAAAGTTAGGATGTCTCTGCTGTTTAAAATATCTCAAAAACTACCAAATCCATTACCATGAAATTGGATTCAGACATTAATTTTCCAGTCAGAATGAATTGAAGTCACTATGGTGATTCTCTGCCCTTCTGCTTTCTCCATCATCATGCAGGTTGAAACGTTTTATCCTGTATTCTGATTTTTTACTGAAACAAAAAAGGGCTGCAACAAAAGGCTGAAGGGACCATTTAGAAGTTCCTGGGAATAATTGTTCCAAATACTTTGGGTAAAAATGGAGCTAAGATGGTGATCATGGTAAACATTGTAAATCATATCATATCATATCATTGTAAATATATTAGCATTCTTACATTAGCAATTATCTCAAAGTGCTGCAGTGGCTGAGTACTTAGTCCTCTCGTCAGGCTTAAGAACGGTTACTGTGTGTTTTTTGTTGTTTGTATCTGATAACTTATGTAATGTGTTTGCTAGTTTCTCTTGGTTTGATTTCATTTTCACTTGTTCCACTTTGTGATGTTTCATTCAGGACTTTGTTATGTATTCTGCGCA
Source organism: Acanthurus lineatus (assembly GCA_029814665.1). Taxonomy (NCBI): domain Eukaryota; kingdom Metazoa; phylum Chordata; class Actinopteri; order Acanthuriformes; family Acanthuridae; genus Acanthurus; species Acanthurus lineatus. The sequence goes on from JAPZDV010000025.1 coordinate 21,081,839, forward strand.
TTGTAATTAATACATTGTATGCACTAAGGAGTCCAGAAAAACTTTGTCTTTTGATTAGTGCTTACTTGAGAAAGTGGCCTTTTTTTTTTTTTTTTTTTTTTAAGAAAATAAAACAGGCAACACATTGATACAGTCCCAAAACACAAGCAGAGCTCCACATGGCCACAAGGCTACATGTAGCCAACACCTTCAACATGGAGTAGAGCTCAGTTGGAAAGCACATTAGGCTTGCCCACACTGAATTGTGTTACATAAATATAATTGCCTTACCTTAATAGCCTCAAAGCAGCCAATTAACCCACTCAGACTGTTTGGCATGTTGGCGCATCAGATCAGGCCTCAACCTGCATCACCAAGCTAACAAGCTGCTGATCTGCCCGAAATCCTGCTTATGTTACTTGGCTGCATTAGTGAGGACAGACGGAGAGCTACGTGGCACCGACTCCAGTAATCACATTACAAAACCTCATTACATATATAACAGTGAGGGAAAAAATTACAGGGAGAACACCAGAGTAATCACTTTTAAAGTTTTATTCATTACGCTGCAGTTTGACTACAGCATAAGTACAAGCATAAAATCTTTGACTACAACAGCACTTAGAGCAACATTTTTTGATTTTTTTTTCTTTTCTGTAAAAGTATTGCAATAACAGACCTTAGGCCTAAAACCTATTACATCACAATTGCTTAAATAAAAAGAGGCAAAAATACACAACAATTTTACCTCTGTGTTTGGATATATATATACTGTATGGTTACTGAACACAGTCATATATATATCTAGATTTCAGCACAGAGGGGGGAGGGGAACGAGAAGGATTCATTTTGTAAATAAAGCAAACCGATGTTACAAAACCCATGATGGAAGCAGTCCTATGGTAACTGTCAAGACAGAGAGAATACCAAACTGTTGAGACGTTATCATTGTTATTATTATCATCATTATTATTAAAATCTGGAACGATAAAAACAGCTACTTGTTGTCAGCAGTTGAGTACAGACTTCTGATAAGTGGAAAGAGGGAGCGCGCTGCAGGGGCAGAAATCAAATTTAAAAAAAAAAAAAAAATCAGTCTGAGCCCAAGTTAGTTCTTCAAGCTAGTGCAGGAAACAAAAAAAAAGGTCTATTAAGAAGAAGGAGAGCCGAGCGGCGCTCCAGCCAAAGTTACAATAGAGACTTTTCCAAATTAAAACTACACAACTGCCACTTATTTGGTGCTTTGAAGAGAAAATGGCGCGTTGCTATGTACATCGTCTATAGATAAGAATGAACATGCTCTGCGGTTATTGTACAGTGTTATGAGTTATTTTCAGTACATACTGTAAATAAATGATTGCAGATTAAACATGACTTTTGTTTCAATATACTGTGCCACATATAACATTGTAATGTAGAAAACAAAACGAAACAAATTATAATAATAAAGAGAGAAAAAGTGAAATGACAGTTTTAACGGCGTTTTTCACTCGTTTCACGCTGGTGCAACTTTCCAATCATGACCAAAAAAGGGAATGAGCATTTTTTTGTCATTTAATGTTTACACTCTTCCTGTTCAACATTAATGTGATCAAAAGTCAGTGATCCTCCTGTAACGGAGCTGAAATGCTTTAACCGGAGCCCAGCACCCAGTCACATGTATAGCAGGGCTGAGCGTGCTCGACAGATTTATACTTTGGCAGATATACAAAATTACAGCTGAAATGAACCAAAATATAGTGAAGATCTATGAGTCCAGATAAATATTCTTCCTTTTATGGAAGTGCTGACGGCTCTTGTGTGCAGTGGCCATGTGACACGTCTCCCAAACTAAACAGCTTCTGCAATTTAGAGAAGGACATGAGATTTGACCTGGGCGTTTACTGATGTGTGTGTGATTTATGCTTTCTTAAAAGATCTGTGTAATAGAACTATACATTTGTTATTCGATTGTGGTGAACATAAAACCAACAGCCAGTACCCAAATGATGGCAAGCACTGTGAAGGCTTGTTTATAGATGATCCAATAAACAAGTGAAAATATCTTTTCTCAACAACTTCCTTAGTCAAGAGTTTATCTCATCCTTATCATAACAGACCATTATTTATAGCAAAATATTATAAGTAGTAATTTGTATTTGTGTTGCAACCATATTCTAAGCATACTTTGCAAACCATGTTTTCTCATAAAAAAAAAAAGACAAAGCACGTTTTTAACTGTAGGCATTTACAAATTTGATGCTGCCTTCTTAAAATTCTTATATTGTCTATACATTATATTACATTATTCACAACATTTTTTGTGGTTTCTACCCATTGGGTAGGATATGTGCATAATATATTCAAGTTATATACAGCACCTTACAAACAAACATAAAGAAAGACAGACTACTGAAAAAAGCACCGTTGGAAGTGAGGCACAACGAAGGTGGGAGCTTTTTGAGTGCAAGTGGGTTCCTATGTCTGCTCCACACGCTGGTCAAATTACTGGTTGAAATGGATTCAGTTGTTTCAGCGGGAGTGACCGCTCCTGTTTGGCATAATGGAAGCTGGTGTGAGCGCGCTCACAGACACTGCTCTCCACACTGGTCGTGAACGGACCTCAGAGCTAAAAATGGTCGGGGTTAAGCTGCAATTTTTGGAGAAGCAGTCGGTGTCTTGACTCACGGTCTGTCCTGTGGTCGTCAGAATGTGCAGTTTCATGTGGACCTCGAAGTAAATGTTTTAGTCCACTTCACTGAAAGGATCAGATTCAGTCTGTAATCAAAAGCTCAGGAGCTGAGTGACAAACCCAGACCAGACTCCTGAAAACAAGTCACCACGGTAACATCCGTCCATGACAAAAGACAGAAATGATCCCTTTTGGCAAACCTGGCCAACCTTTTCTCATGTATCACTGTTCCATTCTGCCAGACAGACGGTCAAGTCCAAGATAAAGCACCTGTATGAATTCCAAGCAGCAGTTTGACTGAGGTGTGGTCTGCTCAAACATGAACATTAGGCACCTTATTTACTCACATAATAGTAACATGCAAACCTCCTTGTAGAAAACATAAAATTCATCTTTATATCCTCAATTTACAAGCTATGACTGCGGAGACAGAACAAGGCGAGAAAAAAAAACAGAAAGAAGGAAGAAAATTAGGAAAGAAATGCAGGTTTGAAGCAGGTCCATACAGTCAAAGGCAGAAGTGTTAGGACAGTGTTTTTTTACAACAGACTCACCCAGGTTTCTGTGTAACAAAATGAAAATGTTGTATATGGGCTTCGCAGGAAACAAGAGCATGTTTTGTCTAAATACCTGTGCTTTTGACTGCAGAGGGTCGGATTTCTCTCCTTCTAGTTTTGCATGAGTCGAGGGGACAGGATGGACAGAAGGACAGAAAGACATGAGGGGGGGCATGAGAAGCAGCAGTAGCAACAATAGTAGCAGTAGCAGCAACAGCAATAGCAGCAGCGATGTAGTAACACACACGCACACACGACTGTAGAGCCAAATGGACACACTGACCAGAAACACAGGCATACAATCAGACACACTGACGCTAACAGAATCAGAAGGCTTTCCTTCATACTGACCAGAAAACTGTTTTTCTCCATCATTATGACATCTTAACGTTGTAAAGTCAGGCGTGAGCTCTAAGTGCACAAGGAGGGGACTAATCATTCCTTCCCAGTTTGACATTGTAACTGGAATTCAGCTCAGCGACGGGCCTCTGCTGCTTTAGCATTACACGATACCTTCAATTACTCATTAATGCTGCACTGGGCAACTTCACACTCTGACTGCAACTAGTGCCAGAAGACAATAGAAGTGTGAAAGGCTCAACTGCCTAGAAATCATGAATTAAATGACTTAACTGGATCGTAACCTGTGTCCCTATTCCATAATATATACTAACCTACCGCAACCAAAAAACAAAACAGTTTGTTCTTGACACAGGAAACAGCAGCTAGACAAAACAAATCAACTCAAGGATCACTTTCTACCTTTTTCCTGAGCTTTTCATCATCTATTAAGGTCTTTCCAAAGTGATGGAGTTTTGTCCAGAAATTTGGCTCAGTTTTTGCGTTTAAAAGATTTTCATCCTCAGTAGAAACTGACGGGCTCAGGGCCAAGAGCAACAGACAAGACAGGGAAATCTGCAAGTGCTGAGGGACAGAGTAACACACTGTATTGTAACACACCGGATTTGTTGACAAAAGGAAAAATATAAAATAACAACAGCCTTATCGCTTAATCTCCTCAAAGAGAAAACAAAATTGTTTTCCAAGGATTTAGTACTTTATATTTGATTTTCTCTCATCTTTCTGGAGCTGTCTCACCACCATCCACTATTTGTTTTAATATTTTGTAGCAGTAAGCAGCTTTCCTTTGTGCAAGGCATTACAGGACAATAGTCCCCATCTAGCCTTCAGTCACAGCAAGTTTCTGAATATAGTTTGTTTTGTTACTTTGTTACTACGAACACACTTTCTATCGAAATCTGGTTAAAGTCAGTATGTAGTATGAAACCGGGACACAGTGTGTGAATCTACTGTTAATACTATCAAGAGAGGGCGAGTCTTCCTGTGCAGCCTTAATGGAACCTGTGGGGTGTCACCTTCTCTGAGCCTCTGAACCACAAAAATCTCCATCATGCATCTCTAATTAATGATGTGTTAATTATGGACAGTGCCAAATAAGTAATATGTCCTTGAATCTCTAAATTCAGACAAAGCAGTTGGCTAATAAATCACTCAGATAAACACAGACATCCACACAGACATCCACACAGACATTCACACACACACACACACAATGCTCCAGCAGGAGCATTAAGTGCTTTCCTGTGTTGTTAAAAGGTCTAACCATCACACACATTTACACACACACACGCATCCACATCCACATCCACATCCACACACGCACACACACACACACACACAAAGGGAGAAGAGGACTGCACTAGCACACTGCCAAACAAGGGCTCCACTCCAGTCTCCACCTTAAAGGGCTTGGCGGACTCTGCATCATTTGAACGCACTTTTTCTGAACGCGGATGGAAGGAAGGATGATGGACAGTGTTTACCAGAGACACTGTTAAAAGCTGGGATGAGGTTGGCGTTGGTGGGGGTGGGGGAAGGTGGGGGCACTGGCATTGAACGCAAACTAGATAGAGAGACAGAGAAAGCGCAAGAGCAGAGAAGAAGGCAACGATGAGCAGAGAAAAAGGCTCGTTTTTCAAAAAGGTTTTTTTCTTTTACAAAAAAAAGGACCCTCCCATAGCCCTTTGACTTCGACCACAGACAGTTTTTGTTTAAAACCTGATCACTGTGCTGGCGGATGCAGACAGGAATCTTCACTTTGTGTTGTCTTGGGGTTTTTTTTTTTTCATTGTGGCTTTAGAGACGTGAAGACGGAGAGCCGAGCCTTCTTTTTTTTTTGTTTGTTTTCGTTTTGCGTTTTCAGTGTCATGGCGGTGGGGTTCGTGTTCAGTGTGGCTGTTGGCAGAAAGCACTGTGCATGTCGAGATGAGCGAAGGGAGGGAGGACAGGGGAGGAGAGGGGAGGAGGACGAGGGTTATGGAGGCAGGAAAGAGGGAAGTGTCAGGTGCTCAGAGGTCGGGACAGAGTTGAAAAGTAAAGAATCCTCTGTGACCGTGCTGCTGGGTGGACTTTGGATATGTTTTTTTTATGGAGTTGTGTTATTCTTGGTTAACTTGATATCCAACCAGCTGGCCAGATTTCCCAGAAATGTTAGAGTGGAGTGCGTTGGACCTTGCCAAGCAGCTCTCATCTTATGAGTTCATGAACTCCTCTGGTTTAGGAAAGCCATCTCCAAATCATGTAACAAACAAACCAGAGAGAGTGAAAGTGTGTCGTCCACCCAGCAGCTGGTCACGAGGCCGATTTCGTCCCCCCTAGGCTGAAGTGTACACAGATGTGAGCAAGGTTATTCTCTTACTAAGTCTCACTGTGCCTGTGCTGTAAGCAGACAGAGATGTTGTAGGCTGGGTACGAATATTTCTTGTGGTTTTCAGAAAAAAAAAGGAAGGACACAAGCTTATAATACTTCTTGTTTTTTTTTTTTTGCTCCCAACTGTTTAAACAACTTTGGAGCCAAAGTTCAGTCAGTCAGTCCATTCATGTAAAGGACGAAAAAAAAAAGAAAAGAAAAACAAACATCATTATTATCATCACATAGCATAATTTCCCTCTTTTCTTTTACAACAAAAAGATAGTGCAACTTTTAGATTACTTTTCTTTTTTGTGTTTTGAATGTTAGAATGAGTCACTTTTTCCCCCCTTTGCTTTGCTTCCTCGTGAACCTTGGCACTAAGATTTGGGTTTTGTGAGTCTTTTGTTTTGTTGTGTTGTCTGTAAGTCCTTGATTCTCAGTTCTCGCTTTGTGCACAGATCCCGGTCCGAAAAAGAAACACAAAAGAAAAAACATCATCCTCCATTCCCGGGGACAGAGCCGACACCCGGGGGGACAAAAAGCAAATTGTTTCAATCTGTGCTAGCAGTATGTTCCTTTTTATGTTGAGGGAAAAAAAAAATCTTGACGCAGTGCATATATCCTGCCCCAGCAGTGCTAGCTGTCTGAATTACAAACATCGGAAAGAAACTGAAATGAAATCAACTCTTGGTTCCTCTCTTTCCTTGTTTTGTTGTAGCTAAGGTTGATATTTATTTGTGCATGGGAGTGTGGAGAGAGGACATGAGAGAGAGAGACAGAGAGAAGAAACAGAAAGAGAGAGAGACAGACAGAGAGACCACTGCTTGCAAGTGATCAGGGATGAAGAGGAGAGACAGTTTCAGTCTGGGGTGGGTGGCCCCACCTGCCCCCCTACCCTTTTCTTCAAACCAGGTCCTCTGGTTGGCCGTCCTTGGCCTTGGCAGGTACTATTGTGCTTTCTGATTGGCTCTGCTGCTGGATAGTCCTGCTCCCCGGCCCCCCCACCCTCTGATTATTGCTGTGCTGGTGTAGAAAGAACGCTGAGCCGGGGTAGTGACCCATCACCTCGCTGTACGCTGGCGGGGGGCCCTCCATGCGCCCGTGGCTGCTGGAGTTGGCCGCACTGATGCCCGAGTTACTGCTGGGTGGCCTTGGGCCACCTCCTCCAATTCCTCCTCCTCCTCCCCCCACCCCTCCCAGGCTCCCGCCTCCTCCCATGTCGATCAAGTCACTGTCGTAGATGGTCCGGTTGGGCGGTGCCCTCACCGACTCGCGGTTGAGTTCCATCTGCTGCTCTGGGTCACGGAGCTGCAGGGTGCAGGGCCCCTGGTACGGCGGGGGCTCCTCGCCATCCGACAGCGAGATGGTGGGCGGCAGGTCGATCTGATGCTGCAGGTAGGGATAAGTGGGCTGGAAGCGGCTGAAGCGGTCACGCTGCATGAAGGAGGGAGCAGTGAAGCGATCCCTGGCCTGGGGAGCATATAATACCTGTGAGAAGGACAGAGGGGGGGTAGGCAGAAAGGCAAAGAAGGGAGAGGAGGAAAGAAGAATAAGAGGGAAGAAGATGGGAGGGAAAACAAAGGGGAGTGAGGGAGCAGAGAGGAGGAAGGAAAGAGGGAAGTTGGAAACAAGGTGGGAAGTTGTGAATGAGGGAGAGAAAAGGAGGAGAATCAATAAAATGGTCAGTACAGGTGAGCTATGACAGCTAATTAGCATCACACAATAAAGTTAAAATCAATACAACAGTATTATTATATTGACGATACAACAATATGGCAAAATTACATAGAAAACAAACTGTTTTTTTTAGTACAATAAAGGGTGTGTCCCACTGAGATGTTTGATATCAAAGTGACTCCAGTGACACACAAACCAACGGGTATAAAAAATAGCTCAGCCAAACACTATTATTCATCATCTGGCTTAAATATCTTATTTTGTAATGGCCAGAAGCATCCTGTCTCTCTGCCTGTCTTTCACTTGTCTCGTACTGTCTTTATATTTTCTAAAATATTCTTACATACATAGTGAGTTAAAAAAAACATTCCATTGCATTTTTGTGAGCCTGTTCTGTTTCCTTCTAAGACTGTTTCACCTGAAATGTTTGTAAGAGACCAGAAGAGGTAAAATCATCCAAAATTTTACATAAAAAGATTACATTAACATTATATGTGTAGCAGACCTTTTTAATTCTCTTGGTAAATTTATCTCAACCTCTCAAAATTAACAACCATTTACTTTTTTTCTGTGTCAAACTGTTGGAAGGGACTCTTTGTATTATTATAACTTCAGCCAGCATATCCAACAAAAACAAATAGCTACATAGTTATTATTATTTCATGCTATCTGCGTGTGCAGCGGGGAGGTTTGCTCATCTAGAGAAGAATAGACCTCCTGTAATATATGGAAGCCTGTGGCTGCATCAACACTAATATATTCTTTTTTTAAAAAAATAAAACTTTGATACAGTTGTATCTGGCATCCACTTGACTGCTGTCTTTTACTGCCCTTTGGTAACACTATTGACCCTATTTTGGTTAAAATATTTGGGTTGTTTGTAGTCTCGACAGGTGAAGATGGAGTCTTTAAGAAATAAAGACAGACACACACTTGTTTGCTTCCTGATCAGGTTATATCAGTCAGGACATGCACTTTCATGATTTGTTACACTCCAATCACATGACCCTTTTCTGGAAATCAAACAACATCAGCCTGTGTACATCTATGATATACACACACACTCACACACACACACACACACACACACACACACACACACACACACACAGTGTATCTACCAGCTACGAGTTAATTCAACATAAATAGCAAAGTTCATCCAATGCCTCCCGCGCTGTCTATGCTCACAGCTGTAGTGCAGTTAAGTTGTGCATTTTACCATGCTACTGCTGCCCACATGTGCAAAAGACAAGCACCTGCATTTCTCAGTGCAACCATGGTGTCAACCCTCTATTTGGGAACTAATTAAACTGTATCTTAAAACCAGCCTTCATGACATTTATTATAGTGAAGCTGTTGGCTACTCAGAAAATACATTTCTCTGCAAGTGCAGCTGAATTCAATGCAAACACTTGATAGCGATGAATGACGATCCTGTTGCAGCAACAAAACATGTCAATGAATCACTAATTAGTTATTAAAGACATAACAGCGCAATTACAGTAAAGTGAAGAAAAGACCCACAATGCCTTCTACAGAATTCAACACATCGCCTCGTCCTCCAGCTTTTGTCAGAGATCTCCACCTCAATTAGCTCTTCAGACTGTGACTGCATGATCCGTTTCTTCATTTCTCACATTTCTGTCCAATTCAACACATTTCCACTGTGGCGAGTCATTATCAGAGGGAACCCATTTCAATTAGTGACTGTGGCTCTAATATTCAACCCCCACTGACAAGGCAGTCTGGATGGAGAGAACAACAGACCAGAGGAAAAAAAGGAAAAAAACCTGGGGGGATGGAGGATCATGGCAATTGAAATGGAGAGAAACAGTGGAACGGAAAGGATTAAAAAGAAAGGCTACTGAGATAAGAGGAGAGAGAGTACAGAAAGTAGTGAAGAAGAAAGAGCCATGAAGATAAAGAGCGGAAAGGAGAGCTAGAATGATAAAGACAGAAACAGAGGATGGAAAAAAAGAAAAAGTATAGAGGCAGAAAGATAGACAGAACAGAGGGAGGGAGGGGGAGAGAAAGGTGTATAGCTGATGGAGGGAGCAGAGCGCAGCAGAGCAGGGCAGCTCTCAGACGGCTGTCTAGACAGTGTCAGGGGAGGTGTTGCTGATTAATGACGCACCAAAAACCATCCACCCCCCTGCCACACACACAAACACACACACACACACATATACACACACACACATACACACAGCCCCCTTCCCTGCATCTATCAGCCACCCACACTCATTGGCTGCGTCTCCCTCTGTGTTTGTCTCTCCATGGCCTTTTTCTTTTTTTTCCCAGGTCTCTCTGGGTGCTTTAATGTTGACGCTGTTTTTGCCTCCCTGCATCCTCATGCTCCTCCCTAACTCTGACTCCCTTCACCTGCCTTTCACTCTCTCTTGCTCTCCATCCATCCTTCACATCTGTTCCTCCATCTTCTCCTACTTTACTTTTGTTTACACAGAGGGTTTTTAGCTGGCGGGTACTCCCAATGAAAGCTAATTTGTAGTGCTTGTGTTGGTGCAAACTTGCCCTTTTGCTAACACAAAGTGCCACATTTGGCTCTCATTGCCAATGTGTGCTCAGACTGGCCAGATAAACTTCTCACAGTGCCTGGAAACACTTTTGTCTGCTAGTTATCAATACTATCATGTGATTGGTTGCTTCTTTGAACTCTATCTTGCTCGTTTTCCCAGTGCATCTCCTCCCACAACGACTTGAAAGATCCTCCATCTGGCACGGACAATATTAAGCAAACAGATCACCAGTCACAGTGAGTATACTGGCATTTGTTTGCTGTTCTGTGTTCACAAGTCTTTGAGAACAAGCCAAATTTGATTTTGTTTGGCGTATAGTGCCAGCCATACCCAGTGCGACTTACAAGCTTCAATTCCTGAATGATCAAATATTTACAAGCAACAAAAATGCAAATGTCGGGATCTTTGTGCCGTGACAGTGTTCCTGTAACCACAGAAGAATTATGCAAGGGTGTGTGTTAGTAAAAAAAAAAAAAAAGGCCTACCAAGAAACAAAGAGTAGCTGAGGAGAACCACATTTCTTTTGGAACACAGCAAGTAAAGTGAGTAGATTGGACAAAAAGGATCGATGACCGAGCTCAGGGCCTTTCTCTCTAGGGTTAATCCATTTTAGTTGCCATCTTTATAGCTCATACTCTCTCTCTAAACATTGTTAGATGTGTTACTTGTAGCAACTTTTGTCCTCCATAAGTCATCCCCTCATACAGTGTAATTGCATTGTTTTTACACAGATGTGAAGCCAGAGAAACAGGAATTCTGCTGGATTGCTTTACGGCACCAAGACCTTTTGTTTTATGGCACAAAACGGGCAAAGGGTTTCCACTTTCAGCACAAATGGCCTTCTGGTTTTCTTGCAAAGGCAGAAAAAATTCCAACATGCTGAACAGTTTTAATAAAGCCACAGAGGTAACGGAGCAGACACACATTGAGGAAATTCAGGAGGTAATAGTAACACAGAAGTAACGAGAAATGTGACTCACACCAAAAACACCATTAGCATAAAACAGAGACTACAAAAGGTCTTGTCAATACAGTCCTTTGTTGATGGTTAATATCTGAGGCTGTATAATAATTTGAAAATGATGTATTGAAGCTGAAATATTTTACATTTAGCATTTTTCACAATAAAGTTTAAATGGGAGGCATGTTACATGGTTGGTGGAGATGCACTCTGAGCAAGAAGCTCCAATCAGCAACTCTACTTTTGTAAAATACAACGATCAGACAAAGCACTTAGCAGTTAGAAACACTTGAACACACAGCAGCTAAAAATATCAAATCAAGATACCGACAGCCACAGTCCGAGGAACACAGTGTTCAAAACATTGCACAAGATATAGCAAATGTTTTTTTTTTTTGCAAAGTTGCAGAGAAGTCAGCTGATTTGGCCAGTCTGGATGACAGACGCCAAACTACAGCCTCAGTTTGAGGAAAGCTGTCTCTTCTGATTTCATGTATGTCTGCAGCAGAGGAAAGGGTGGAGTGGCTAAAGGATGCTGACAACAAGATGAGGAAGAATGACTCTAGAGGCTAAACCCCATTTCTTGTAAGGTTGACGTCAACAAGCTCCAGGAAAAAACCTGTAGATGTAGCAAACCGATACAGGCGCAGTAATCTACCTCTAATGAGCATCTCTACCTAACACTTCATAACAGTTTTAACAACAATTTAAAAGGACTGGTTTAGACACTGTCCATGCTTACAGCTTTCATGGTGCAGTTAAAGTCACAGTTTATCTAAATAAAGTAATTTAAAGGCTCAGGGTCCACAGAGTCAGCATAGTTGTAACCATAAGGGAGCTATGGCCCTGCTCGGTCTGCCTCCTGCCAGGGAACCAGGTTTGTCGGTGGGTTTGATAAGGGTCAGCGTGGTGGTGGTCTTACCTCCGAGGCACCTTGTCGAGAGCCGCTGTCTGAAGGCCACAGGCACCCATCCTACACAGACACAGACCAAACAACATCAGGAAAGAACAAGTCTTAGTTTTTTATATTTCCCAGGTGGTTTGAAGATTGTTTTAAACCCATCTGAGGCCTGGAAGCAAGTTTCTGTCTGAGCTTTGGTTTGTTTTCACTTAGTTGATTATTAACAAATAGGATAAGTCACTATGTTTTCAAATATTGTCAAAATGATCTTTTTATCTCTCTGAGCATCTGTCGTGTACGTGACAATGTCTTAAATTCATGCAAGATTTACTGTTACTGATAAAGCTTTAGAAATCAACAGTCATTACTGCTTTGTAGTTTGTTTAGTCTGGGATGGTCTTTGAATGTGAGACCGTTAAGCTGTTGTTAAAAAAAACTTCCTTCCTTAACAACAAAGGATGAAGAGAGGAAAAAAAAAATCCAAAAAGTAACATATTAATGAGGAGACAAAAGATGAGACAACAATGCTGAGAAACGCCTGATGGCTTCAAACCCAAAATCCTGCCCTGTTTGGGAACGAGGACAACAAAAGGCAGAGGGAAAAAAAAGGCAGGATAAAAGCTGCAACAAAGAAACACAAATATCAAATAACTGCAGTTTCCCTTCGTCTTCATTTGACTTGAGGATCTTTTCTATGATGGCATAGTCAACAAGCCTTAGCGACAAAAAAGGGAAAGATGAAGAAGGACAAACATGCATAAATCCTGGTTGTTTATGTGTCTGTTTGGGGCAAAGGCCACTGGCTATTCTTTCAAATTGCACTTTCTCTGCGAGGGAGCTTTGTCGGCTTGTTGCTTTCAGATGTTGCCTTCATGGCATCCTTTGCTGTGTGCCTGCCTCTGTTTGCATAATTTTTGTTTTGATCGGTCTGTACGGGGCACAGAGTGAGAGGAGAGATGAGAAAGATGAGATGAGAGGTTATTATCTGAATTTAAATGGTCTATAATGGGACAAACAAGCATACAAAAGCTTTTAGCAGCATTTCACATACTGGTCTGCCAGCTGAATATATCAACGCACCAATAATTTTGCATCACAGATCATATTCTGTACCTGATCCTGTGTCAGCGGATGCGATCTTGCAATGCGCACATAACCGAGCTTATACGTTTCTGTGTGTGTGTACGTGCGTGTTTGTGTGTCTGAGTGTTTGTCCCAGAGTGTCGACATGTCAGCATGGGGGCAGAGCCGCGGCTGTCTAGACAGCGCTGTAGTGAATTAAACATCAAGGCCTGACAGAGTCTGGCTCTGAAGAAACCAATTCGGCAAGTTCACCTAACAGACTGGAGCAAAGCTGCTACCTCGGTGAAACTGGGACAGAGACTCCGACTGGGATAAAAGGATTCATTTAGCTCAGCGTAGCTTTACTGGGAACAAACTGGTAAGCTATGTTTGTCCTGCTTCAGAAATATAAAAATGTACTGTCACAATGAGTACGCGGGGACATTCAGTGAGAACAGATGAACAGACAGACATGCAGTTTTTCACCAACTATCGGTTTAGATCAAAATGTTATTGGCATGGTTGCTGAAAGAACAGCACTGCCAGAGCAGCTCCACACACAAACAGTATCTTTTTGTCTCTTTTTGTCCCCTCTCGCACACATACAGAGTGTTACTGACCTGCTGCAGGGCATGGTCGTGTCTGCGGGCCTGGCTCTGCCTTGTTATGAAGGACCAGGTGGAGAGCTTGTAGTGGTTGAGCAGGCAGATGATCACCACCACCATTACTGTCATCACCACGATGATGATGACGATCTGAACAAACTCCAGTTCAGCTGCACAAACACACAAAAGCAGAGGCGGAGGGTTAGCATCAAACATTTATATGGAGCATACAGTAGGTGCTAAATGATTTTACTCATTACATGAAAACAAAACTGCACATTTCAAACTACATTATGAAGTTCATTTGCAACCTAAGATGATTGCAACTTAAATTTGAGTTGAGGGTAATGAGCAAAAGAGAGTAGTCTCATTCGGATATTTTGGGTTTTAGCAAAGGAAATGCTTTGAAAAATTAATCTTAAAGTCTACAGTAAGCTGTATACCAAGAAGTTCTCCAAGTGTTTAGAGAAAATTTATACATTAACAACAACTGCACATCTGAGCTGAACAAAACAGTTTTCTCATCTGGGAAACAATTAAAAACAGTGATGGAAAATTGATTGAAAATTAAACAACTTTAATAGGAGACCAATTTCTTGATTGAGCGCTGTTCTGATTGGCTGTTATAATGACAGTCAACCAGCAGGGGGTAGCATAGGTCAAACTCCAAGTCAGTTCGTTGCATAGTGAGTATTTGTATGTGTGCTTTATATGTATGTGTGTATGAGTGTATGTGTGTGTGTGTGTGTGTGTGTGTGTGTGTGTGTGTGTGTGTGTGTGTGTGTGTGTGTGTGTGTGTGTGTGTGTGTCTGAAGAGTTGATGCAGAAAAGCTTCAAATCACAGAAAAGATGAGTGTTGGGACTGTGGGGTCTGTCCCCGCATACAGTGGTTTCTTTGTGGAAATGCTGAATAACTGCTGTGTTCCTGTGCTTGACAAACAACTATCAGTGACACACACACACACACACACACACACACACACACACAGATGGCAGCATCAGAGCTGATCTGGGATGACCTCCCAGACCAGGGCACCACTGGGAGACACAATGATCACTGCCTTACAGTCACGTCTGCCTCTCTTCTCTTGTTCATTGTTTTATGGTTTTGTGCTTCTTTCTTTTCCTCCCACTCTGTCACTTCGAACCCTTCTGGTATCTCCACATGCAGCCCCATCACTCTACCCATCTTTCCTTGAACCCAATCCCTCCATCCTCCTCTTTCTCTCCACAAGTCTCCTCTTGTATTCTCCTCACTCTGTCGGCCTTTTTGTCTTTTCTAGCATTCCTCTCTCACCCACCATCATTCTTCCCCCGTTTCTTATTCTTCATTGTCTCCCTGTTTCTGTTCCTCTCTTTCTCTGTTTTTCCCTTCTTCCTCTCTCTGCTGCGCTCTGCTCTTTCTCAGCAGTCTGAAACTCTTTTGTTGTGTGTTGTCGGCTTGTTCTGAGCTGAAGTCTTGACCTTGTCTGGTCTTGGCACACAGTCTGACCTCTGACTCATACTCTTACTCACTGCTGGGCACTCACTCACTTTATGTTTGTGTGTCTGTGTCTTTGTGAGTGTGTTTGTGTGTGTAGCTCTGTAAGAACAATGACACAATGTACACTCAGCTATTTGAGCTACAATGCCTCAATTCTAGCAGACACTCCAAAAACAACTTCTAATTTTTGGAGTGTCTGCCACCCTCAGTGCAACTGGGCAGTTTTTGACACAACATAGGTGAGACTATGTTAACACAAGAAAACAGTGTTTGAAAACCCCAAAAAAGAAGAAACTGTGAAAGTTTGCCACCAGACAAAACAACTCTGATCATAAAGTAATGCGCATAATCTTACCGAAAACGTGAAAATTTGAAAAGCAGGAAGAGCCAAGTGCAGTAAAATCCAACCTATCCAGTGGCTGTGCATCCTGGTACAAACACGCTTTCTGCCTGATCTGATCCCAAGTGGACAGCTTTAAGTACAGATTTGTTCAACTGACCTCAGGACTGTCCTCTTACTCCCAAAAAAATTACACTTTTTTAAAATTTTTTGCTTTACTGTGAACTTAGCATTAAATGCAACACTTTAAAGTGCTTCTTATGATTTAAAAAACATCAGTTTGTCTCTGTACAAGCCTGTAAGCTGTGTTACACAGCACTGACGAGACAGATGTGGATATGCAAGACTACTTAGTGTATCAACTTGCTAAACTTAAGCAGCTGATAAAACACAGTCTTACTAATTTCACCATTTACATTAAATTCATCAAACAGGACAAAAGTTTCCATGGTTGTAACGATAGGACAAACTTAATAAACTTTGTGAAACACTGTGATAAATTCTTAACCATTTAAGCTTCTTTGTAAATTCAGCATGCATTGTGGGAACTGACGTCCTCAGAGCTGTCCACTTTTGATTGGATCGCCCAAGACGGATGTTAATACCAGGTGTGCACAACCTCCCAGTCTTGCAAGCCTTTGTAATCCTCCCTGGCTTATTTGTCTGCATTAGGGTGGGTTAGAGTCGAGCCTGAGCTGAAACGAAAACCCACCCAAACCTGCCTCTGCCTCACCACAGCAGCCACAGGGAATGGGTGGGGTAAGACTGAGAGGAAGAAGGCCAACTAGCACAAACCACATGGAAAGAAAAAAAAAAGGAAAAACGCTGAACAATGAGACCGAAGCCAGTAAAACCAACTGACATTAACCACTAAAGATCAGAGGTATGAGGCTCTTAGCGCAAAACAACAACGACAGACAAGCTCATCAACTTTTGAATGAGATCGATGAATTTTTTAGTATTATGGAGCAACAGGAGCAAAAATACTGTACGTAACTGCCTATTACAACAATTTACCTGACATTTTAATTCAGCATTTATGATCTAAGATGGAAATAATAGCCTAACCCAACCTATCTCTCTCACATTTCTAACAGACTTTTAAAGCTTTTCATCAGAATATGAGTCACCTAATGTGGAATGGGTAAGAATGAGGAAACAAAGTCCTGAGGGTGAAGTTCAAGAGCCAAAACTGTACTAAATGATCCTCTGGTAATGTCCTCAACCACACACCAGATAAAAAAAAAGTGTAGAAAGTGCTCTGGAAAAAACTCGCATGTACTGAGTCTGTAGAGTCATATTCCTCTAACAGGCCATGAGGGAAAGGGGCTGAGGTAAAGTTACCTTTAAGAAACCAGTGTTTTGAAGACCAACATAAACCCTTACACCTGGTCTCTTCAGATCTAGTGAACCCTTATATCACTGGTTGCCAGTCTTTTTTGGATTGTGAACCTTTAAAGCTTGGCTGTGCCTTCTCATGAACCCTTGACTTTGACCATGTGAATGATCTGTGTGCAGTTTAACCAGAGAGTTCCATCATTAAAATCAGTACAGTCTGTGTCACATCATCTGGTACAGGTAAAATACTAGGTTAGAGAAAATTATCCTGATAACAGCACTGAATATAAGGGGGAGTCCATGGGATCACTGAAGTCATTAGGATTCATCTGCTAGTGAACATGAATATTTTCATGGTAATACATTCAAGAGTTTATGCCACTTCTGACATTGCCAAGCAGAGGGTCATAACACTAGTATGGCTGAAAAGCAATGATTTGAGAATATAATGATAAAACAAACATCATTTTCTTTCTTTTCTATCTTGCTAATCGCAGCGTGACCACAGAGATTTGTTTGCAACCCTTAGGGCCAACTGGCCTCTTTGAGAAGAGAAAATGCATTGGAAAGATGTTATGTTGCTAAGGCTGACTGTCTCATATGGGAGCTTGAGCCACTACCAGCCCGGGCCTGTGTGCTCACCACAGCAGCCACAGGGAGGGGACCGAGGGAGGGCTGCGTTCAGAGAACAGCCTTCTGGAAAACCAAGTCAAGCGGGCCCTTCTGTAAGCCTGCTGGATAAATATCACATTCTCTGCCTTCTGCTGTTGTAAAAGCCACAAAAACCAGGCGCCTCAACTTAAAGCTGCATTCTCAAGTACAGGCGGAGATGTTTTTACAGTTCAAGCGAAATAAAATAAAGCGGCTGCAGTTAATGGCCTCTCCTCTGAACGTTAGGGAGGAAGGAAGCCAGAGTAGGAGTTAAGAAGGGAGGAAGGAAGTGTGTGTGGGGAGGAGGAGGAGAGATTAAATAAGAGAGAAAAGAGGCAGGGAAAAAGGGGAGGCCTATTCTGCCTGAACCACAGTATCCACCCAGTTCAGAGGCTCCAGAACACAGTGTACAGCTCCGGCTCTCGCACAGGCCAGACATCAGTGTGAGCAGGCAGTCTGCATTACCAGCACCAGTCTGATGTTATTACAACAGTAATCCACTTGTCAAAACAATATCAGGCCGGCGTCTGCAGCGCCCTTATTCCTCCAGCAGGCTGAATCATTTTGCATTGCAAGCCAGCCATCCCATGGCTTATTTAGCTGTGGTAAGGAGAGAGGCCATTGAGTTTATTTAATTTAAACTATGTGGCGAAGAAAAAGACAAACATAAAAGTGGCTTAACCTGAAGAACAAAGATTAAATATGCATGCATTCTGTTAAAGCAGGGTTGCAGGATACTTTTTATTTAACTGAAGGGGAAAATATGCATTTGTGATAACTTGTGATAACTTGGGTTCCTTGAAAATTCTGTCAATACACCCAATAACTTTGGTACCCATAACAAAGAAATATAATGTTTCCCTAAAAACCATGTATTGTATAGAATGTTTATTCTGCATAAAAGGAGAGAGGTGACAGCAAACCCTAGAATACTTACTATTTTTTTTAGAGTTTCGATGCTCTGTTACAGACAGATTTTAGTCAGAGTTAAAAAAAATATTGAGGTTTGAAACTCGGCCACAGACACAAACAACAGTCACAACAGCAGCAGCTTATCCCAATGTTCATTTAAAAAGTCAAACACTAAAAAGAGAGAGTAAACAGCACAGAGAGAGAGAGTGCACACACACAATGACCCAATGATGGCCCTTTGACCTTTGTATCTGTGTGTGTGTGTATGCCTGTGTGTCAGTCTGTGTGTGTATGTGTGTGAGAGGCCGATGTGAGGTCAGACAGTTCAGCTGACCTGCCCATGAAAAGAAGCTGTCAGACACACAGCACACAAACAGACAACAGCAGCTGCTATCAGGTATAAGCCATTTATGGATATTGGCTACTTGTGCAGTAAAAAAAAATATCTATGAAGTTGCATACAGGTGTATGAGTTACTGCTGTGAAACATCAGGGCCACATTTTTAATAAACTACATTAACTACATGGCATTGGATCGGAGTGAAAAGGACAGGTGTACTCGCCAATATTTCAAGCCTTATAGGAACTATTTCTGATACAAGTATCGAAACAACCCTGAGTCTGACATGAAATACATGAGACTTTTATCAATCACTGTAACGAATCATTAAGGTCATTTTTCATCTACCCTAACTGATGTCCAATCATTTAGGTAGTTTTGGTTTTACTGGTCAGGTTTTTTAAATACCTCTTTCTGACATTTTGCTACAGACATTTTTCATGAGATTTTTCTTCTTATAAAGAAATGGTTCCTCTGGAAACTGCTGACAGTGGACAAATCTACACACGGCAGGACACAGTCTCTGGAAAAAGATGCTACTGTTGAATTTTTAAATGGGTTTTTTCTATGCTTCCAGTGTTAGAGACTAATTTTTAAGCACCTCCATTACAAGGGGTGGCCACAGAAGTCTCAAAGACAGACATCTCAAGGCCTGCACAAATACAACCCAAACTGCTCGGACAGATAAGACCAGAGAAAAGAGAGGAAAATAAGTTTTTTGGCCATTGCGGAAAGGACTCTTGACACTCAGTACTTCTACTGCAAACACATTCCTACTGGCACCAAGACTCAGTCAATGCTGGGGGAAACCCATTTCTGTGACTAATGAGGGCGTACAGGCTTACCCTGTTTGGCCTTGAAATGAAGATCACACTAATGACTATCTATGGAGACTGCAGACACTCAGCCGGGAACTCTAACATTGTTGTTCAATAAACTTAATATTTGAGCTCAGATGACCCCCACATGCTTCTGTGAGAACAACAAGCCTGGTTCGCTCGGTTTGCACGAAGGAACAGTCTTTTGTCCAAAACCACAATTATGTATTCCAAGATTCAGTTTTGAAAGTGGATCTATGCTGACAGTTAAGGCTGAGTGTGCAGGAAACGGCTCCAGCTTGCTAATTCAGAGCAGGAGAACTACGGAAAACAGAAAGTAGAAAACAGACTGAAATCTTCATCAGATATAACTGAGATTTGCATGTTCCACTGAAAACTAATAGCTTGGTAGTAAAATGTGTGAGGCAGCAAACAAGATTTTTTTTTTTATTTTTACCAAACCAAACTGAGCTCAACGACCCTCCAGCTGGCTTATTTCCTTTGCAGTTATTTCCTGTTTCCTGCTGAACTACAGAGCTACAACTCAGTCATGAAAAAAAATGACCATTCTCACAGTCACACCTGGCAATCAAAACTGCACTTTACTGTGAAATACAGCACTTCCTCCATGACTGAAAGAGGAAGTGCTGCAAGTGTTGTGTAATTATGCTGGTCCCCAAGTCCCTCACTCAGTGTGTATGTTTTCTTGTCTGGTTGAACTGAGTTTGCCATGTATAGCCACAAACTACAAACCTGTACCATAATAAATGTATGAAGAAAAAAAGAGAGACACAAAGACCAAAATAAAACTTGCTCGTCCGACTCCTGCTGCCCGGAGAGCTCGAGCCCAGCTAGAGGCCTGCTGAGTTCACAGCCTGCTTCCCACCACACTGGGCCCACACACACACACACACACACACACACACACAGACACATACACACACACACACTCACGCACGCACAGAATACACACACACACACACACACACACACACACACACACACAGTCCTAATTCAGCACACATAGACGCACACAGCCCTGTCTGCTGCCACTGCCGTTGCTATGGTAACCCTTGGGCACGGTGCCGTGATCAACAAGGCCCGAAGCTGCTGGGGCGCCATGGCAGAGACCTGGCTGGCACACACACACACATACACACAACACGCACACAAACACACACACATGGTGGCACAGAGAGATATAGAAGGAGACAAGGAGGGAGAGGAAGTGAATGTGCACACTCAAACATGTTAAAGACAGTTAGAAGGAAGGAGAGAGAGTTCGGTAACAAAGGGACAGAAAGAGTTAGGGATGACGGAGGGAGAGATAAAAAAAAGAGGTGTGCACACCCACACAGACTAACACTCAACACACACACACACACAGGTTCACACACCCCTCGACCGATTGTAGACACGCACTGTAACGTCTAGACGGCTGGTATCAGCCTAGCAGCAACAGTCTCTCAACCCCAGTGAGTGTGTTTGTGTGTGAGTGTGTGTGTGTTTGTCCCAGCGTGCAGTAGATATCAGCCTAGTTACAGCCTCCCCTCCTCTACAACAGTCACTCACTCTCTCCATGGAAATAAATGAACTAGTTTAGTGCTGCTTAACCCTGAGGAGAGGGGGCATGTTTGTGTGTGTATGTGTGTATGCGTGTGTGTGCGTGTGTGTGTGTGTGTGTGTGTGTGTGTGTGTTTGTGCGTGGGATACTAAACCCATTAGACAGGTATCTTGGGGTCAGGAGATGGAGACAGTAAGGCAGAGGGACAGAAAGGAAGAGCAAAAGAGGAAAAGAGGACATGACTGGTATAGGAGGAAGGAAAAGAGGAGGATGCAATGAGTGTGTCAGAGACGGAGGGAGAGGAAGAGACACTGACACAGACAGAAACAGAGACAGAGAGAGAAAGGTGCCAGACATGCTATGGGGACTCAGGGCAACAAGAGAACAAACAATTACAGCTCTGTCTCTTTTCTCCATCTATCTATTCTTGCTTGTCTCACTCACACAGCACAGGGGAATCAGACTGCTCATCGATGCTTCACCACAGAGACACAACACCATGAAAAAGCAGAACTCATATATGGTCACTGAGATTGATATCAGACTTTCACTGTTGTTGTCTTTAGAATTCACCAGAATGATATTTTCTTGATTCCTATTGAGAAGTTAAAAAAGAAGGTATATTGTTATTATCAGTCAAATTTCCCTTTAACCTTGTTAATTCTGTCCTCTGTCCCTTTTTTGTTTGAAGAATTGAATTACTGCCAGCAGCTATGATGAAGGCACTATGGAAAAAAGCAGAGGTGATTTCAGAGGTGCTGTCCTATTTACACAACATATGAATATTTCATTTTTAAAGATTAACACATTTTGACGGATTGATACCGGATTAGAGACTAGTTAAGGTCCTAGTTTTTGAACCTTGCTAGATTGTAATATGCCATAAGTGAGGATGCACAAAAGGATATTATTTCAGTTGATATTGACAAATACTTGATTTTCAAAGCTGATACTGATAACTGATAAGTTCAGAATTTATATTTGAAAAAAGTCATAAGCTGTAGTTTATTCACACCTGAAGGTAAGAAAGGCAACCTCCAATGAGGCAAGATAGATGATGTCCTATTCTTAAGCTGTGACTTTACCACATACAACTTTTATCACTATTTTTTCTTCCTCTCGGAATCTTACAAAACATAATATCACCATATGAAGAACACTATGAACAACATCCTCCAAACTAAACATAAAGTCAAATAAAACACCATCTTTTAACAAGAATTGAATGTTGGAACCTTTATGAAGGTAGTATTTTCTTCAGGACTGCAATAGACAGCGTTGGTTTTAGCTAGGTGTACCTAATAAACTGGCACCTGAGTGTACATCACCCGCATGGATGAAAGACTCAAGTGTTAATAAACAACTGTGTTTTAAGAGAAAACCAAGAGGATGTTCAGCTCTGTGACTCAAGTGTTAAGATAATACATGGAAGCCAAACAATTGCTGCTGACACATTTTTGCTTCATAGCATCCCTTCTCCTCTTGTTGGGTCGATGACATGGATTTCTGAGTCCATCTCTCAGTGAACATGCATTTGTGTCACTGCTTTACCATTTTTCCACATTTTCTCTCAACGTGGACTCAGCCTGATTATTGCTGAGGTAGGCCATAATGATGAGACCCGATGCTGAGCTAGCAATAAATTCCCACTTTGGCTTCTGAAAAGGACTAATGTAGCCATATCATCTCCATCTGCATGAATATAACATGAGCAAAGACCCTCAAAATGCAGTGCTCTGTGATAACATATCATGAATATTACAATATAGTCTAATATTATCAATATTCCAATGCTGTAATATTCATGAACAGCAGTAAAGCAGACAGGGGGGCAATTTAAAGGTACTCATCCAGTTGGTGAGATGGCAGACGCATGCCTGGTGAAACATGTCACACACACAAACAAACACACACACACATACACACACTCTACTGCAGTCAGAGCTGGCCTGCAATCTCTCAGGTGTGTGTATGTATGTGTGTGTGTGTGTGTGTGTGTGTGTGTGTGTGTGTGTGTGTACATTATCAGAGCCAGACAGACAGGATAGTGTCTAGACATCCCACCCCCTCAACCCCACTGCCATAAAGCCAGACTAACTACACTCTCTGAGAGTGATTGAACCAGACTGGAGAGTCAGACTAATGTCAGGGTTATAGTGGGTGTGTATGTGCATGTGTGTGAGTGTGAGTGTGTGTACATTAAAAGGCTGTTGACCAGGGTCAGTCAGGGTCAGTGTCTGTGTGTGTATTTGTGTGTGGAGGGGGGGTTAAACAGAGCTCAGCTTGCTGTAGCATGTTGCTCTGAGCTTTAACGGCTAGATGTTTTTGTCTGTGTGTTCATGTGTATATTTACACTTGTTCCACTGAGAGGACAAGTTTTTACCTACAAAATGAGGACATTTTTGAAAGGTGGAAAAATTTTGGCCAGTGTTCACAACTTCAAAGAGCTGGCTGAAGGTTAGGACTTTGTTCTCAGAGGTTTGAAATAATGTTTGGGTTTCAAATTTAGTTGTGCTTGTTGAGGTTAGGTTGAGGGCAAGGCAATGCATTTTGTTAATGAGGATCCTCAGAAGAGTGTCTGTGTGTGTGTGTGTGTGCTTGCCTGTCTGTTTGGTGAATGGAGCTTTCTTTTTAAGTACTTAATGGAAATATAAAATCCTTTATCACTAATGTCAGTGGTATCTGAAGAGAATAAAACTTGTAGCTGTCCATTTAAGAGCAACTTTTCACTTGTCTAGCTGGTTGATGGCAATAAATTAAGACACCGAGCAGTCTGTTTCACTATTTATAAGCACGCTGGAAGCAAATGGCTAAGAGACAGAGAGTGAACGCAATCTGAACACACACCAATAGCCTTCTTTCAAAGGCCTACAAGTACCTTAACAAGCAAAAGCAAGCAAGGCTGTGATGTGATGCACTGGCTGTATTGTGATGACAGTGAAGGGTACTTCGGGGCAGCAGGGTGGGGGGTGAGAAGGGGGGCACCAGACAGTGTTGTCCAACAGACCGTAATAACCTGGAGCAGATCGGGAGGGTACGAGGGATGTGTCGTGATGTGCTTCAACCTGGAAGCAGAGCTTTGACAGTGACTGGAAATGACAGGCTTCGTTTGCCTCATTGCTAACATACAAATAATCATCGTCATCATCAGCCTCTTTGACAACAGTCAGAGGAGACAGACACACGTTAGTGGGCTGTTGTGACAGCATTAGGGGGAGGATATTAGCCAACAGGAAGCACACAAGCATAAAAACAACTCAAGGGTAAACCAGCAAATAAAGACCAACAGGCGGACAGATGGAAATGGCTGATATTGATATTATGTTCTACTCAGGTACAGATCACATATACAGACAGTAACGGCCTAATAATCTTAAAAGATAAGTCTGGCATTTTTCTACAGTTTTCTTTTTATCAACATGCAATGAAAAGACCACAACCAACACTGATTGTATCCTACTAACAAGTGTCATGTGTCCATCAAAGATATTTCTTCTTCCTCTGAGCCATAGAGCTCTATTGTTGTCCAAAAACTATTAAAAACACATCAATGAGTCACATTGTTGTACTGGATGACATGTTCCTTCATTACCATGAACACACAAACATGTTTATTTTCACTCAGTTTCACATATATTAGCCTGCTGCAGTAAATACTCAGTAGAGCATCAAGTGAGTATTTATTTAACCTCAGAAAAAGTTTCCAGACAAATGCACTATTTCCAGAGGAATGTTTGCTAAATAACTACGGCACCAAGCTGTTTTAGCAAAGTTAAAAGTCTTTTTAAAAATAAAACAATATGTTTGTGAGGAATCAGTGGGCTAAGGGCTGAGTGCCAGACACAGGGTAAAGAAGTTTAAATGTCTGAAACGGAGTTACATATTGTTGGTTTTGTTTTTTTCATGTAATTTGTTGACGAGAACAAAAACATAGAATATCAAAAAGAAATCCCTTTATGAATTTTTACATATAAAGTAGCAAAAAACAGACCGCACGTTCCCAAACTGAACAGATAAAAGACAAAATCCTTATACGCAATAAAAAAGGCAACATTAATGGAGATTGCACATGCACACACACCTTCTCACCCTGCTGATTCCTATCAGCCACACACAACCCTGCCAGCCATCCAGACGTACAGATCTTTGGGGTTTATGAAAATTATTCTGTGCGTTTCGTTTCTGTGCAGGTCAACATCACAGGTTGGCTGCTGCTGCTGGGGGCAGAAAAAGGTACAATCATGCCCATGTGCTGCTGAACAGAACAAGAGAGGCAAGAGAGGAAAACGATAAAGAAAGAAGGAGCATATAACTGTCAATGTGAAACAGAGAGAAAGAGCCAGAGAGAAAAACAGAAGGGTAAAGAGAAAACAGCTCAGGTTGAAGGAACATGGAGCGATTGGACACAGAGGAGACAGGAACAAAGATAAGCGCGGGTAAGGGACAGACGAGGGGGAAAAAGTCAGCAGAGGAAGAGATAGAGGAGCGGAGAGAATGTGGTTAAAGGCAGACAGATGTTAGAGGCAGACAAACAACAAAGCGTGCCGTCTTGTGTCTCATCTCAAAGACTGAACAACAAAACAGCGAGAGTGGCGGAAAAAAGAACAAAACAGACGAGATGAGAGAGGGGAGGAGGAAGAAACGAGTGGGCTTTTGTCTGTCTGTTTGTCTCTCTGTCTGTCTGTGTGCTTCCTGGCACATGTTCTTTTGATAGAATAGGCAATCCCCCCCCCCCAACCACCATACACCTCAACCCCACAGGAGAGCTGATTTCACCATGCAACTCTAAAGTGGGTTTTCAACATCAGTAGGGGTAGCAGACACCTCCCAGACGTAGGCTGCCTGCTGCATATGTGCTGCAAAGTCTCTGTGGCTGTTATGATCAGCCAAACAGAGACAGCGGGGGATACTGTGGGTGGAAGACAGGAAGCTCTGGGAGACGTGGGACACGTCCAAACTGGAGCTTCTTAGTCTGTTGGGGTTACGCAGACATACTGGGCTCATACTGCATATGTCAGCTTCACACACCTCCAGCATGATAGGGCCTTTGTGCGCTGTGTTTGAAGAGTTTGATTCTAAAGAAACTCTTTGCTTGAACACTACATGCCAAAAATCTGTGGACATCACCACAAGGATGAGAACTAGACATCTCATTCCAAAAGCAGAGGCACTAATGTGCTTCTCGAACAGCCTCCTTTCTTTGGGTTTATGGTTTTCCACCAGATGTTTGAACCTGGCTGCAGGGACCTGCTCCCGTTCAGCCACAGAAGCACTAACATATGTCTAGCGTTGAGATAAGTCTGAGAGATATGTCTAGTTTCCAGTTCATCTCAGAGGTGATGAAAGGGGTTAGAGTTTGTAAGGGGTCAGGGCAAGTGTGCAGGCCAGTCAATTTCTCCAACATCAAACCTGAAATAATGTCCATTTACACATCTTGTGCACAAAAATCATTTAAACTTTGAATCTATCATCAAAAATTATGTCTATAAATGTCATTTTCAATCAGCTAATTGGTTAATTGATTAAGAATTTTAGCTTTAAAGCAGAGCTCTAACAATCAGTCATTCAAAAATTAGCTTAGCTATTTCAAGAATAAATTATGTCAGTAAGACCTAAAAACAGGCACAGATGACAAGGGCAGTAAGGTAAGTGGACAGAGATGTCCATATAATATTGGCCACATAGTGTATGCTTGAATGTTGAATCAACTTGAGCTTCATGACATTTTTTTGTGCATGATTTTTTGATTTCACACACACACTCACATGTGCGTTCCTATGAGAGGATTTGCTCCCTCTCTGATTGATCATTTTTTTTAGAATGACTTTGGGTTTCAAACTCTTTGCCTGAAAAAGAAAACAGCGAGGGTCACCTTGAGCTTTGAGACACCTATTAGCATTTCTCTATTTCATGACATTTTACAGACTAAATCACTAAATACATACTCAGAATAATTGATAACAGACACATCAGCGACAGGAGTGGCAAACCTTTTTCACACACTACCTGTGGTACTGAGGTATACAGGAAAAAAAAAAAAACTTCACTTGCACAAAAACAGCAGACACATAATGAAGAAACCGAGAGCTCTGTCTTAAAAAAACACACAGAAAAAAACAACATAAGACAAATGGCCTCCTCCTCTGCTGTGTAATTACACCCCGTCTGTTTGTAATAACTCAGTTTAATCTGCTTGGATTTTTTTTCATCTCTGCCTGCAAATCATAACTGGTTTCCATTTTGGAAAAAGATGGCTCCCCAACAGCAGCATATGCTTGCGTGGCATTTCATCCTGCTATGACTGACTGTCATACTCACTGTCTCTCCACTGAGATGGACCGTCTCTCTATTTTAGTCTGTGTTTCTCTTCTTTCTCTCTCATTATGTCTGTCTGTTCTGCACTTTGGATTACACTCTTTTCAGTCTGTATTTATCCATCTGTTTCTTATTTTTAATTCATCTATCCTTTTTCTTTCATCAGCTACAACCCTCCTCTTTTTTCAGTCTCTCTCAGCCTCCGCTCTGTATTCCACCTCTTTTCTCTCACTTCACTATATATACACTTTTGTCATCATTTTGCCTCCCTCTCTCTTATCCCACCTCCTCCCTGTCTCCTACCTTCCCTCCCACTTTTTCCTCCTCTCCCACTCCCTCCAACTCTCAGATGAAGGGGTGTAAACATGTCTTCCACATGCGGTCTCATTGTGCTGAGCCAACAGAGCAAAACAACCACGCTTAAGTTGCTCAATAGGCTTCACCAGATGACTAGCACCTCCTCCCTCCTCCCCTTCTTCACTCTTTTTCCCCCCTTCGGGTTGAGATGCTTAACAACCATGAAGCAATGCCTGGCAGGCAGGATTAGGCAGGAGAAAGAGACAGAGACAAGAAAAGAGAGGAAGGAAGAGAGAGAGCGACCAAAAAAAAAAAGATAAAGACAGTGAAAGTAAGACAGGAATAAAGAGAAGTGAGAGACTGAGAGGGAAGCAACATCGCTGCAAAGGGGGGAAAGCGAGTTGTGTGTGTATACGAGGAGAAAAATGCAAGATAAAGGGAAGTACGTGTGGGGAAAAAAAAGAAAAAAAAGTCCTATCAAAAAACTTTTTTTCCTCACTGGAACACTTGGCCGTGACCGCAGGCTGAACTTCGGTGCGGTGCTGAGCAACAGCTGCCGACAACAGAGGAAAGTACAAAAAAGAATAGGAAAAAAAAACTGCAGAAGAAGAAGAGTAAGCAGTGAGCAGGCAGATGAGGTGCGGAGGGGTGGGCAGGAAGAGCTATTCTCTAAGTAATGGTGGTGGTGGTGGTTTGTATACGGCCAGGATGTTTTAGGCTTGCTGAGGGAGGGATGAAGGTATAAATAGATTGAGGGCGGTGGGGGGTGGAGGAGGGATTGAAGGGGTTCAAATGGAGGGGAGGACAATTAAGTGTGGAGAGCAGCTCGTGTCTCACCAAAAAGAAGTAAAGCTCCAGTCCCCTGAGCAAAAGACCAACCCAGATGCTGCAGAAATACAGTATCTCCATTCCTCCGCCAACAAGTGCCTCCCTGAACTGCTGCTGAAAAGCTAAGGTTGAGAATTTCAAGGGTTGGATGATGCAAATAAGAAAAAATGAATTCACTTAACAACCTCTAGTGCCAAATAAAAAATTTCACTGAGTTTTTGTCATTTTTCAATTCAATTATTTGTAAGTTTTGAAAATGAACTGAATAAGATTTGACAAGGCATTTGAAGGGATTTGAAAAGCATATTAAACACTGAATTGTGATTCAATAAAATGTTTCGAACTCCAACCCTTGGCAAATTAAATGAAAATTGTCTGCACGGCTGTGGAGGTAAATGAACAAAGATTTCTTGGGTGAACTGATCATTAAATGTCTTGGGATTCTTTTTGTCAGGTTTTACCAAAGAAGAAAAAAAATTTCAAAGTGTCTCATTGTGTGTGCTTGTGTGTGTGCATGTGTGTGTGTGTGTGTCTGCTGATGAGAGAATGAGTTGATCCAGCTGAGGTCAGGTAGATGATATTAAATGAAGTCTTTCTCTTATGTGTTTTATGAAATCTTTATGAAATTCACTTTCTAGAGACGAGAGAGGAGAGCAGAGGGACAACACAGACTTGACATCTCTTTCCTTCTCTTTCTCTCTGTCTCTCTTCCTCTTCCATCTTGTCATTTCTTTCATGCCTTCTCTCTCTCTCACACTCCTTCTTCCCACCCACACCATCCTATTCCTTCCTTCTCTCCTCTCTCCGTCTCTCTGTAGAAGTACCACTTGGGGAGTTCAGCTCACGGCGAATATTGCAGAATGAAAAGAAGCTTCTACTGACTTGACGAGGTAAAACTCTTTTGGCCGACACAAAGACAGAGTGTAACCAGAGATAAACAACTTAGCAACACCCACGCACAGACACACACTTTTAAATCTTTTTGCTTATCCTTTTAGTACTTCTTGTGCTGTTGGTAGTGGCTGTCTTTCTTTTTAAAGGGCAAAAGTTGGGTCAAGATCAAGGGTGAGTTTCTGTTTTGCCCGATTCAATGGACAACCTTGTAAAAATGATTTTAAGTGATGTGTTTGTACAATTTGGAGTTTGCACTGGCTTAAAATTGAGATTTTTTTTTTTTAATGCGGAATTTGACAATATTGGACTGAAGCTGATCCGCTGCCATTCAACACTGCATGAGGCTGCAGTGACTGACTGTGTGTGTGTGTGTGTGCTTCTGCCGACAAAAAACAGCTGAGAGGGCATGTCTGTCTCTGTTTAGGGCTGACACACACGCGCGCATGCACGTACACACACAAACACGTGCACTCTTTGCTCTGGCTCCCAGACATTCGGCCAGACTGGTAGACATTCAATGCAGCAACAGTAACATATTAACTGAGAGAAAGCAATTTGGCTCCTGAAATGGGACTCCTGAACAGTCTCACCCGCCTACTCACACACATATAAGGATGCAATTCATCATGGGAGGCAAGTTTCTTATAAGGAAACATAAACTCTTTCCATTAAGGTTCCAGTCTTATGGAAATATAATTGCTATAATTAAGAAGCCTGGGGTGCTGTATAACTGGTGGGGGACTAAGTGTTACTGGAAAGATTCATTATTGCAATCACAAATGCAAAGAATTTTTGATGATTTAGGACAAAGGAGAGTGTAATTTTTAAGCATTTTTAATTCATAGATGAAAGCATCTTTCACATAATGGCACAGATGTGGACATTTCTTGGTGGGGTCCTTTTATGAAGCCTAACCCGGTGCAGACCTCAGTGTTGGTGATCCGCTGGGTTAATCTGGCTGACAGATGGGGCAGACTGTGGGTAAGCAGGGGCCATGTATTGCGATAGTGCTGGGAAGGCACTGGGCTGGGCCAAGCCGGATGCTGTGACTATGACCTATATTAATAATTCACACGCAGGATCTCCATGCTGCACAGAGCAGGAGACCTAATCATCATTAGCAATAGCAACGCTAGCCAGGAGCCACGTTAGCTTCCAGCAGGGTGCCAAGCGTGAAGATAAGAGAGGGAGGACAGAAAGTATGTGATCCTTGTCTTTCTCTCTATTTTCAATGTGTTTCAGGTGAAACTAAAAGTAACACAAAAAGGCTTTGTGAGTGGTCAGTATGCAAACTTTAAAAACAGGTAGAGTTTAACACAAATGGCCACTTCAAATCTGAGTTTAAAGCTTTCACTTAGCCCACATGACATTTTATTCTCTTAAACTTTCTCTTACTCCGCATTAATGTATCATTTCCATGACAACTAGCATTTAAACACTGATGACATATTATTACTTTATATAATATAAAAAGCTATCTTTAATAACAGTGTATGAAGGTAAAAAGTTTTTAATTCGATGAGTTAAAATGCAGAAGGTTAAGGAAGGAACAAAGTCACCAATATGGGCTGCTTTTCTCAAGCTTATCCAACTTGAGATTTAAATCTTTAAAACTCATTACAAATAATACAGTGTCACTAAAAAACACAAGGTTCAGTCACTTCCTGAAACAGTTGAGCACCATAGTTTTACTCAAATAAGAGGAAACAGTTCCTTTTCTTATGGACTATTTTCACCTCAGATTAAAAGATGTTGACTCTACATTAAGTGTGTACTCATTTTTCCAATCTTTAAATACAGGGTTTTCTTAGTGTTTTGTGTTGGAATATGCTTTTTATTGGATAAGAAGCTAAAAAAGCATCTCATTTGTTTTCAAAGTTGACTGTGCAGACAAGAAGACCAGTTAATTTGTAAGATTATGCTTCATAACTTAGTTAGCAAGACAATGCCAATCCAAAACACTTTGCATAACAAATGTTAGATACATCTGGGACTCTCAATGAGTCTGCATGAAGGCAAGGGAGGAGGAGAGGAGGAGAGGCAAAGGAGACGAGGAGGAGAGGAGATGAGAAATGCTGTGTTATGGTTGGGGGTTGGGAGTCAAAGAGGCAGACCAGACCAGACAGCCTCTATCTCCCTCTGACCCCCTGTCTGAGTCTGTGTGTCTGTGTGTATGTGTGTGTGTGTGTGTGTGTGTGTGTATGTGAGTGTTTGTGTGTGTGTGTGTGTGTGTGTGTGTGTGTGTGTGTGTGTGTGTGTGTGAGTGAGTCGGTGTCCCTTCTCCCCAGCCAGACAATAGAGCAGGCCCTGTGCCTGATTGGGGTCAGCTGGTGGCTGCCGGGGGGAGAGGAGAGGAGGAAGAGGAGGAGGAGGAGAGTGGGGGATGGGGAGAGGTTGGGGGGGTTCGTAGGTATCAGACCTTGCTGTCTGACTTGTGTGTGTCTGGATGGGGAGTGAGAGGGACCTAAAAATCCGACATTGGTCTGAATCACTGCTGAAGAGTGGGAGCAGTGAGGGTGGAGAGAAGAGGAGGAGGACAAGGAGAAGGAACCGGGCAACCAGAGACTTCTCTCTCTCTCTCTCTCACTCCCACACACATCCTTTACGACTTGACTCCAGGCTGGGAGGTTAAACTGGGTTAAAATGTAAAAAAATAATAAAACACCCCACAGACATCACTTGTTCACTACAAAATGTTCAGCTACAGAGACGTACAGCTGTGTAAGAAGAGCTGTCTTCCCTATGGATACATCAGCTACCTCCTGGGTTACATCCATTACCTTCTCCCAACATACATGTACTGCAGGAAGGCTACATTTTACTCTACTAGTGCACAGGTATAATAATGTTACTAAGGAGAAAAAAATCCAGGGTTGTTATGTTGTTTTTTCATTTGGAACACAAAGACTACTTCTTTCTACCCCTGTCTATCTTTATCTCCATCTCCTTCTCTCTTTCCCTGCCTCTGGTGTAATCCTTGTAATTTCCTGTGATAAGGTCAGATCCAGAGCAAGGACTTGTTAGGGCACAGCCAGCGGCCCAGCTGGCATGGGCTATGGATTTACCCCCCTCCCCTATTGTCAAGGTAGTGCTGGGGTGATGAGGGGAAGCACTGATAGTAGAGCTGAGGTGGGACAAGAGAGGAAGCTCAGTTATGCAAAAAAGACTGACAGTATTAAGTTTAGAC
Organism: Acanthurus lineatus; assembly: GCA_029814665.1. NCBI lineage: Eukaryota > Metazoa > Chordata > Actinopteri > Acanthuriformes > Acanthuridae > Acanthurus > Acanthurus lineatus. The sequence continues at coordinate 21,114,469 of JAPZDV010000025.1, forward strand.
AGTTACCAGTCAATTTAGATAACCCCTTCATGGTAGTTTAAGACATGCAATCACACAGATTAGTAACAAGTACAAAACTGTTCTAAGATTAACTGAAGGTTATAAAAACTCATACATGACAAATGCTCATACGCATATGCTTGAAAACAATGTAAAATATTTCACAAAATGGGGCACCAACTACCTTCAGTAAAACAGTTTGTATGAGTATCTACAGGACTCTGCAGTGACTGTCCCTCTACACCACCAGCTACCCCGAAAATTAAATCCATTGTTCAAATATAAGACAACTAGGAGATGATATTTAAAACCTAAGATGATAATGCTTCTTACTTTTGTTGCTCACATTCTAGTCAAGTGGGAAGCTTCTTGATGGTGCTTGGTAACATGCAATTGCTTATCTATCTCTTCACATGTACGGTATGCATGCGATTAAGAACAGCAACCAGAACTTATTGTCACAGAAGTAGTTCATTTACTCATTCACACATGATCAGTGTACTCTTGTAAAAGAAGCAACCATATTTGTGAGTATAAGAGCGAATTCTGAGGGGAGATCGATTTAAACAAAGTCTGCTGCTTTTTAAAAGTTAAACCAACAATTAAAATACTTAACTATTATCTGTTAAGAGAAAAATTCCCCCTAAGCAAAGTAACTTAAACTAATTATTGAGCACATAACTGTGACATCCAACTGCATCTACAAACACAGAAAGAACTGGGCCCAAGTAAAGACCCCTTCACTTCTAGGTTTTAGCATGTATCTACTATCCTCCTGATTGTGTCAAATAGCCCGGAAAGTTGCTTCTATCATCTTGACATAGATTTCTACTGAATTTCCTGATGTCTATTAGTCATATGCACTTGTAATAATGTCTATATGTAGTCTGGAGACATTAAAATATGATGCCTTTGCCACATGAGGTCTGTTTTTGATCTGACAACCTTCAGACATGATTTGGTGAAATCACTGGTGCTTTTTAGGTGCATTTACACCTACAGTCTCTTGCTGTTATGAAGTCAAGCAGGGTTCATAACCCGTTCTGCTCCAAGAGCACTGATTTACACTGATTGATTTACACTGATTTAAACTTAGCATACTGGCCACTGATTTATTTGCACTTTGAAAACAATGTCAGTCTCATGATGAACGGTCTTTTTTAAAGGATCCAAATCAATGCAGCACTAGCAGAGATATTGTTTTTTCATTCCACACATTCTTCTTCCTTGTCAAAACCTAGTGCTTATATTACCCACAGTGCACTTCTCAGTTGGAGATTACAGACATGCTATGCTAGTGGGAGCTAATGCAGACTCAAGTCTATAGCCTCAAGCAGAGATGAGTAGAGGGCTGCAGTGGTCTGTTCAGCTCACTTCTTTCAGTCCAAACACTCTGATTTGTTTCATTTTTAAACAGTTTAACCCTACAGCCCCAACTGACGCTAACTCTGACTCTAACTCTGACATCATACAGCCCGTCTGAAGACGCTGAAGGTTTTATTGCTTTATTCACGTATGCAGGAGTCCACATCAACATCTGCAAACAGATTTTGATGTGTCAAATTGGTGAAGTTCCCTTTTAATGATAGCAGTTTCTACATCAAGACAGTGAATTTATCAAAGGCACCAGATTTAGTACTGAATCACAACTTAAATTGTATATTGCAAAGTTTGCAAGATAGAGCATCAGATGTCAAGTTTTTATTTGTCTGTGCAACATACAATCTGAATGTCACAGCCAGGTAAAATATTTGCTTTGTATGTGGCATGAAAATGGTTGACCACGAGTAATTTTTCTTGCAACAGGAAGGTATTAAATGCTACCTAGGCACTAATGTCCTTACTGCAATGATCTTAAATAGCCATCTAACCACCCGCACACCAGTGACACCCCTGTGGAAATTTTACCACGTAAGCCTCTTCAAAACCCAAGGAAAATCCTGCAAACCACTTGAAGAGGCATGTCATTATTCCACTGTCTGGGTGTTCCTGAGCACATAAACAAACGGATTACCCAAAATCTGACAGACAGCGGGCAGCACAGCATTTCTACTAGATTCTGATTTTTCTGTGTTGTTTTATATGACACACAACAGTATTTGTAATTTCAAAGCAATAATCGCTGCTTCGTTTCATGTAAGAGAAGCGACTAGACATGCAATGAGACTGGGTTCACAAAGGGTAATAAACATGCCAGCCATCTCATTTGTCTGATTGCTGGGAAAAACAAATCTGCTACATGGGGAGGGGGGGGGCATAGTGTGCTTGTGTACTGTCTGCCAACATGTGTTTGGAACACAGCGCCTTGATTGACTATAATATGTCCAATCCATGTCCACAGACCTGGAGTCATAAGACACGCAGCAGACAGCGGGGCTGATTCATTCACCGCCACTCTTTAGCATCTCAGACAGCCCAACTGTGTGTAAATAGATGTTGACCGAGACAGCAGACTACAAACCACCCCCTACCACCACCACCACTACCTCTCACTCTCACACACACACACACACACACACACTCACTCACAGGCATACACACATGCACACACACTTGATGGATGGCCTGTCGTCAAACACACTAGGACTACAAATCTGCCCTGGTCCCAAGGGCATTTTGGGAACTAAGGGAGGAGGTCTGGGGTGAGTGTGCGTGGGGTTGGGGGTGCAGAAACTAGACACAAAGGGAGTCCCAGCATCCAGTGACGAGGTTTGCCTGAGCTGGAGCACTGAACAGTAAAGGTACTGCCAGGACAAGTGGAAGGATGGAAGGATTGACCTTTTCACCACAGTGGACTGAGGAAGTGGCTGCCTGAACTTGACCTGCTCAGCTAAAGAGAGTCAAGCAGCTTCCAGCTTCATTTTCCACAGTGTTCGTAGCTTCAAGGTTTGTCAGTCTGATTCCAAAAACACAGGGCTGCACAGCCGCAAGACAACAATGTTTGGGAAAAACAATAAAACACTGAATAGTGGTCAAGCTGATTTTGAGGACAAAGAAAAAAGAGAGATAAAAGGTACCAAACTAGCCATGACAAATCCTCACCCTGCAGAGCTAACATGACATAATATATGGTTTTAACATCCTAGTTACTAGTGTGAGGCTCAGTAACCTGGTGACAAAGACACATTCGGCCCAAACAAACATGGGAAGTCACACATCAACCACACAGCTTCTATCAACTCTGCTGCTCTGCACCACAAAATGTTCAAGGTGTCCTGCAGAGTTTCCTTGTCAACAAACAAATGTTATGTTTGCATTCAGTGTTACACACCAAACCACACTGTGTGTATCAAACAAAGCTAACAAACATGACGAATGCATATGTGCCGACTACAACGTGAGGAGGGTACTAACACAACCAAGACCCACACATAAAAGTTTAAAAAGTGGGAGGAACAACACAAGTTTATATCAAACGCTGTCAGTGAAGTGTTCATTCTCATTGAATGACTGAAATTTAAATCAGTCAAGGAGGGGTTTACCGTCATCTTAAAAAAAGACAATGTCACTGCTATAATAGCAACAGAATTTTATTTATGTAAAACAATGTATTGATTTGAAAACAAAAACATCTTAGTTGTCAGTCACTGATAGAAAGTTACTAATGGTTGTATAAACTAAGTTGTATAATTATAATTTTTCTGAAACTGAGATCAAAGTGACGATACAAATGTCCACTGGAGTCATGATTAAGATCTCATTACGCACCCACTGCCACATCACTGCTCAACAACCACAAAAAATACATTTCCTCTCAGGTCCTTCTCTGTTTCTACAGCCCGAGTTTTGTCGGACTGTTGGCCTACAATCTTTAGCCGCATTCAGACCAAGTTAGGTCTTGTGGCGATCAGCGAAGGTTTCTGCAGCGGTGTGGGAGTGTCCACCTATTTGCAAATGCAAATTAACATCTTTGTACCCCTTCCTGGCTGGGTTGTTGGGCTCCTTATGGTCTGAGTGGCCAATCAGCAGGTTAACCGCCATGACATCAATTGGCAAGCAATTTCATAACTGACTGACAGTTGAACTTGATTTTTTAAATAAAACTTTACTGTTGCTAAAATCTACTATAGTTTAGGACACTGTTGTCACTAGCCCTATTTTACCCATCGTTAATTACATGATATAAAACATACATATGTGAATTATTCACAATAAAGCTACCTTATAACTTAGTCTGGTGTGCAGAGCTTTGTGGCATCCAGCGCTCAGGACACAGACTGCAACCAACTGAACATCCCTCAACTCATCATCTCTTCCCAAAGTGTAGGAAAAGACTACAGTGGCTATGAAACTCAGAAAAATGCAATAAAGCCAGGCCTTTCTGGAGGTGGTGTCCTCTTTGGGCTACTGTAGAAATAAGGAGGTGCATTAAAGCAGACTACATGGAAGAATCTGGCTCCCACTGTAAATATAAAAGGCTCATTCTGAGGTAATGAAAACAACAATATTTATTTTCAGATGATTATACACCAAAAACATACCTATGATTATTTTACTCCATTTCTGCCATATTCTACAAAAAAATCCCCCTAAATCCTACACACTGGATCTCTATAGGTCAAAAATAAGTGGAAATATTGGACTTAAAGTACAAGTAGTCTGCTACACTGTTGTTACTGAGAAAAACAACATTCTCTCGAAACAAATTCACAATATGGATATTTTGCAGTGTGCTCTCCACTAGAATTTGCGCTGAAGTTACCCCGACCAGCAGAGTGCGTCTGCAGGTCAGCTCCACGGTGTAAAAACAGGGTCTGGGGACCCCTCTGACTTACACAAAACAAGGAGCTCTTTCTTAACCCCCGCAAGTTGAGCACCGGCGTTCACTGCTATAACCCGTCAGCTCAGCAGAGGTGGCAGACTAAATAAGGCTCCACTGAGAGACACTAACCAAGTGGAGAAATTCCCTGTGAGATTAATTACAGGAGCAGTGATCGCGAAAGAAATCTGTCTGGGAGGAAAAATATTTCTTAAAAAAATAAAAAATAAAAAATACTGTTGTTTTGTTGTCTTTGCCACTCCCCTCTCCAAGGTCCCAGAATTTCTATTCAGACTCTTGAGTTTGAAGTCTTTTTTTCTTTTTTTTTCCAGGGCTCATTACTAAAATTCATTAATAATAAAACTAAATAAAAACCAAACTAATTCCAAATCAACAACACCTCCACAAACAAACCGAACAAAAAAAAGAGGCAAAAAACAAACCCCAAACAAACAACAAAGAGCTTAGCGAGAGATTGGATTGGCTGTCTGGCTGGAGACTGCAGGGTAAATATTGGCTGAGCCTGAGAGTGCCTATCTGTGAGTGCATGTGTGTCTGTGTGTGTGTGTGCACGCATCTAAGTGTAAATGTGTGTGTGCAAGTGCCTATGTGTACATCTTTGTGTATGTGTCTGAGGGAGAGTCAACAAGTAGCCGTGTGCGTGTTTGGCCTGAGGTAGTTGACAGATGACCCTGCTGCCACCTACACACTAACACCACTCATACGCAGGATTACAGATCAGGCCGTTTACATCCGTCTGGCTGGCCCCTGCTGCAGGCTAACTGTTACTTACACAGAGACGCAGACAGCCACTCAAGTCTCTGACACATGGACCCAGGCCTTTCCCAAGCGGCAAGTGCACGTATACTGCTATACTGCTATATGTGCTACTGAAGGACCAGGAGGATGATAAAGATATTCTAGGAATATTCCATACAAGGCTTTCCTAGTCCTTTCTCTGAGGCTGTTCATGATTTGAAATGTGTTGATGCTAGTGCCTATAAGATGACCGAGTTTAGTGCCAATGCCAAGACAATGACCTTACTATGCGAAATGTAAATGTTTTGTCTGAGAACATCTTTTTATATGTAACAGTAGAAAGTACTCCTGTTCTTATATATTAAATGATTTAACAAAAAAAAACATTTAAGTAATTTAACCTCACAAAATAATTCAAATTAGAAAAGACATAGTTCAAACTTTAGCTTTCACTGATCAAATGAGACATATATAGGTTTATGAATTAAATCAGACTCTAGATGTCATTTTCCTGTTCTTGAGTCTTTTGGGCACCCCATGCTAAACATTTAGGACCTACCAAAAAACTGCAATAGCCATATTCATTTTTCTTTCTCTTTGACAGACAGAACAGTCAAAGAGAAAGACTGACAGACAGACAGAAAAAACAAGACAATACACAAAAAAACCCACTTCTTTTTCTCCCCTGGCTTGGGTTTGTCTAGCAAATACAGTTACCACCCTTCACTAAAAAAGTTCCTCAGTAACTTTATTTAGTTTTAACTTTTAAAACCAAAGTTTTCCAGGTAATTTTTCTGACTGCAAGTGCACTTTCACTTGGTTCAACACTTGTCTGGAATCTATATTACAAAACAAACCACCACTGCTATCAAGATTATGTCTCTTGATTGTAAAAAGGAAAGAGTATTTGCATAAGGTACAAGTCAAATGACCTCACACAGTTGGCATGTAGTACTTCCCCACTTGTTTAAAAAGACAGATCTGATAGGACAAAGAGTCAATACTAGATTAAATGACTTAAGAGGGGAACATGTTTGCTGAAGACCTGCCTATGGTGTCACCCTGCAGGGACTGTACCTCCACACAGACATCTAACTTCCCATAAAATTAGATTTGTGAAGGTAATAGCTTTTATAACTAGGGGTTAAAAATGTCACTGTGAAATAAAACGATTCTGATTATTTTCAATGACTGTTAATCTGTAGGTTTAAGCTGAAGAATATGCATAAGCTCAGCAAGGCCTTATGAAGCAGTGATGTTTGACCTCGGGACTTTATAATACCACAGGACTTTATAATACCACACCTACAATACAAGATAACTGCACCGCACAGTGAATCCACGCACAGCAACAGCTGGAGACTAACACTTGTTAAGGGTCTCCACTTTTTGAATCCTACATGTGAATCCCAGTGTGTAGGCAGAGGTTCGATTCCTGGCCGTTACACACTGTCTGCGCTGTGATCCCTCTATGTTCGTAGTCCCTTTCAATTTTCCTCTTCGTCTGAATAAAGAGGAAACACACCAGTGAGCCCGCCCGCTTCGCTTCAGAAAAAAAAAAGAAGAAAAAAAAGGCAGACTGTGGCCCTTTTCTTCAGCCAGAGAAATCATCAAAGCATGAGCTGCATTATTCAGCCTTGCCGAGTCTGCATGACAACACAGCCGACAAACAAGAGCTCTTTTCAAACCAGACGGCCACTACAGTAGGACACAGCTATTTCAAACCACTTGTGAATGGAGCTCCCTCCAACTAGTGAGACGTTCAGATAAAGAGAAATACACTGAAAATATCATGCCCGAATTTATCTAGCGCAAAACTCAAGACACATGCATTATCTTAAATACATTAGATGAGCTGCAAGTATCAGTCAACAGAAATATTTGACTTTATTTTGAAGCTCCGCTTGTCAGCTCAGTTTAGAAGTCTAAGGCAGTTCAACTGGATTATCTAATTAGGCTGTGTGTGCTGTATCAGTGTGTCTGTGGATGCATCAGTTCATGCCTGACTGTGTGCGTTTTTCCTGGCTAGCAATAAGATGATGCCACAGAAAACGAATGGTGGAACACCAGTCCGTCTGCCAGACCAACACACACACAGTCACACACATACACACGCTTCTTGGTTACAATGTGGCGTCAGCACAACCACAGTTTGCTGCCAAATCTGAATCTAATATCCTTCGTTCACCTCACGTTGCCCAGGCCTGGCCTCAGCCCCAAATGGAAATTACACATCACTGTAACTCTGTCCGTCCGTCTGTAGCTTGTCAGTGTGTCTGCGTGTCTGTCTGTCTGTCAATATGTCTGCCTGTCTAGCTTCGGATGTGTCTGTCCGCATTTCTGTTTATATCTCTGTCAGTACTTGTCTGGCTGCCTGGTTATGAATCCACCCGCCTGTCTGCATGTCTGCTATGTGCCGTCTCCTGTTTATTTGTCTTTGTCTGTCTGCAGATGTGTCAGACTGGATACATACACTGTCTGGCTGTCCTCTGCATTTCCTACCTGTCTGTCTGCCTGTCTGCCTGCCTGCCTGCCTGCATGTGTCTGTTCTTCTGTGTGTCTGTCTCTGCCTCAGTCATAAAGAGGAACATCTGCAGTGGATCTACAGGCAGCAGCATTAGGGCAGAGCTGATAATGATAGTTTCTCTCTGGGCTGCTCAGAAGGCAGACAGACATAACATACCATTCCAGCGTTTCCTGTCTATGCTGACAGGCAAACTATTTAACCCTCTGTGGTGATCCCTCAGAGCATATGCACAGCCCAGCAGGCCTATAAGGCAAAATCTCTGACTAATAATATAAAACCAACCTCTATGGTTATAAATGTCTGGAAAAAACTAAAGCTGGAAACTTACTTAGGGAATTCTACAGCAGAAAACTTATTGTTAAAAAGAACTGCAGTATATCTGGAATACAATTCAAAAGCTAGACTATAAGTCTGTACGATGCCAAAGCTGTGTGAATATATAAGGCTAACTGCTGAGTACTACTGGTACTACGACTAGTTATGTTAATAGAGAAAAGCTCAAACACGACATGAAGTGAAAGTTTATAGAACCACTGTCAACTCAATACTGTGTGCTACATAACTTTCAGTTAAATAAGCAACAAATACCAGTAAGTACTCTAAGACCACCACAAAGTTTCTATAAGACAAAGCACACATGCTGTAAGTCCGCACAGAAGTGTTAAATGAACAGTATATTAATACCCGTGCGGGAGGAAACGGCTGATAGCGAGTTAACAGCAGAACTGGCAGACCGTCTTGGATGACTACTTAGTCTAATTTGTTGTCCTTCTGTTGCTACACTGCAGAGTGCACATAAAACGGATTAGGCACTAAAGTCTCTTGGTAGGATTTTAAGGTCAGGAGAAACGCAACTAATGTTACTCACATATCTCCATTCCCTGTGGCTGGGAAGCGGTGCAGTTGCAGGAGCAGGTGACATTGGAGTTGCCGGGGCCGCCAGGGGCCGTTAGGTTTTGCATGGGGCTGGGCAGACCGGGACACCGCTCCGGGGAGAGAGCCGCCGCCACCGTCGGGGCCCCGCGACGGGAAAACAACAAAAAACTTCCAGGCAGCGGCAGCTGCGTCCGCCGCTACGAGTTACTCCCGACAGTTTCGCACTTATCTTGCACGATTTTTCTCACGCCATATTTGTCTCGGAGCGGCTCGGGCAGTGAATCAGAGGGAGATTTCGGGACGAGCCATTGCCCGTTGCTAACGCATTGTACAGTTCTTTCCGTTCCTTCCTTCGCCGCTGAGAGCAGCTGTCCTTCCCCTACTCGAGCAGAGCAGACACCGCGGGCTCAAGCCCCCGCCCATTAACTGACAGACTGCCGCTCCGGCCAATCAGAGGGCTCCAGAGGAGGGCCACACAGAACGAAAGCGAGGTGCTGCCTTCAGGAACTGACAGAAATAATACAATTCTGCTTTGAACCAAACAAAAACATTAAAAAAAACATACAGATGTTCTCACCTCCTGTTAGAAAACAACATGGCAAATTCTTTTTGTTGAAATCAAGTGCCTTACTTTATTCTGCAGTGTACTATTTAATATTCAAGAATGCAGATGATGAAATGACTGTGATCAATATTGGATGCAGTAATCATTTTAGAATTTTTGATGCTTAAAGCACAGAGTTCATACATGAATAGCACTCATAGCTGCATACATTGTAACATTTATAAAGAGTCAGGCAGCATGATAACCATTAATTGCATCCAATACTTAATGTGTGCAATGGCTTTTATCAATATTAACTTCTGACACCAGACACCACTTCAAGCATGACTAAAACAGGATCCCTGCATAAACAAAATAGCATTTTGCTCATTCAAAGACGGTTATGTGAAGAGACCTCAAGCATGTTATTGGCTTCATTTCTTAAGCATCTAGCAATAAAAATAAAATAAATTAAACAAATTTATTTATCATTGTTTATCTTTATAGTCTAAAAATGTTTTTTGTGTGAACATAAACATTCATCACAGGCTGAAATATTTTTAGTTTTAGATTCGAAACTTAAATCATACAACCTGTTTTTTCATTTTATTGGCACAAAATGTGGTAAGTTGAGTTACCCAGAAAGCTCAAATGGACCCTGAGTTATATGGACCACTGTTTTTTAAAGGTCCATGTTATTATTTGTCACCAAAAGCACCTGAATGTGCATTGCCACACAGTCACAACTAGAATACAAATCTTTACGAGGAGGACTTAAAGGCAGCACCACAAGAAGGGTTGGGACAGGGGTTAAATGTTTGTGTGTGCGTGTGTGTATTTGTGTCTATGTATGCGTGTGTGATTGTGAGTGTGTCTGGGTTACAAGGGGGTGGGTGTGCATGGGTGAGTTGGTGGTGGTGGGGGAGCTGACCTGACTCAGAAAGCTAGCAGACGGCCGGGTCGTGGTTGACAATGGCTGTGGGAGAGCAGAGCAGGGGAGAGGAGAGGAGGAGGGGGAGAGGGAGGCAGGGCCGGGACTGGTCGGTCTGGTGTGTTATTTGGGGAGGGTGGGGAGAACGCTTCGAGTTTCACTCCCTTGTTACGGCGGGCTGCAGCCAATGGAGATGGCTCTTTGAAGGGGCTAACCTTGAGGTGACCCCCCGCACCAGTCTTGTGGTTCAGGGGCACATGTGCAGCAGAGAAGCATTTCCCCCACCACCCCATCCACCCAACCACACCAACACATCCCCTTTGAATCTGACCAACAGTGCAACTCACACCTAAGACACACACACACACTAACACAAACTCCAGAGCAGGACCGTTGCAGTCTATAAATAAACAGGGCTGTTCAAATCAGAGAGAAGCTCTGAATGCCACTCTAGACCATCAGGTTCCAAAACTGTGCTCAAGGGACCATAAGAGGTCATTGAAGAGCTTTCAGGTGGCAGGTACGGTTTGATTTTTACTTCTGTTCACAGGACACAGAGAGAATAAAAGCCCAGAGGCATTAGTCTCTAACCAGAAGCCTGCACTCTTGCTGCCCAACTTTGCAACAGATAGTGAAAGAAACATTTTTTTCCAATCCATGGGAGAGTACCTCATATATAGACTGAAAACAGTTTGGGAAATGCCTGCTCTTGGGGGGTTTACCATTTCAATTCTGAAAAACATTAGTAACTAAAGGCAATAAAATGACCCTCTGTGAACGAAAACAAGTAAATGGGAAAAGCAAAGACCTCCAGCAGATGTTGTGCATTAAGTGCCGCATCATTGGCCAAGTTCTATATCTAATCTTGCAAAAATATTTTCCTTGATGGCTTCCAATGAGTTCCACACTCCTCCATGAGCGAAGTGACACTTTTGGAAGGGGAGAAAAAATAGGCGCATGACCCTGACGCAATTTACAAACGGCTGGCAGCTGTCATATTTTATTGAAGCAACAAATTGAGGCGCTGCAGTCTCGTCAGCTAAAGCCTCAATATCAATCGAGACACTGAGGAGAGTTCTTTTCTGCCTTGATGTGAGGTCATTTTCATGTCATCACACAGACACATATGAAAACACACTCCATGCACGCACACCCCAGACGAGCTCTCATATATACAGACAGACTCAGACACACATTGATTCTCTCTCTTTTTCAACCCACCTCCATCCACTCACAAACACCCCACTGCCAAGCAGCACTCACACACACTCAGACACACACACACGCGCAGTCTGTCTGGAGCGTCAATTTAGTCCCCCGGGGAGCAAGCAGGGTGACACCACTAACAGGCCAGACCAGACTAGACAGCCAGCAGACAGATAAATACTAGGCACGGCTGAATACCAAATGCACTCTAGTCTACCAGCTCTCCTACCATCCCCCCTGACTGCAGTCTGCACACACACACACACACACATACTGCACGCATAGCCTCTCTGTGTCTCTCTCATGGGAAACGTCTGTCTCATCCTGTATTTGAGGAATACTAACTTTGGGGTTGATAGGTTTATCACGCTCGGCACGTGTGCAAGTGTCTATTTTAGGAACTTTGCATGGGGCTTTCCTGCTTACACAGGGGTTTCATGTTTATTCAGGAGTTCACTGTGCTACTATTGCTGTTATTTTGTGTTTGAATCAAAGCATGAGATGTTCATGTTGTGGCTAAAAGATCTAAAACCGAGGTTTTTCATATTAAATGCAGGCAGAAAAAAGAAACACCACCACCATGTGTTTGCACACAACTAGCACTACTGATGACATTATCATTACAGCTCCATGTGTAGCCATGGGAAGCCTCATGTGTATGTGTGTGTTCAGATATGCAATATCTTGGAAGTTAAAGGGTAGGTGTAATGTCTGTATTTTACCTATTTGCAGCAGATAGATGATTATCAGGTGCAGATAATTGGAAGTTTAGATGAGATGTTTGTGATGAGGCCATAAATGCATCAGGGATGTGATCAGGCTGATACTGGAATAATCTGCAGAGGAAAGATCTCGGGGGAAGATAGATCCATCCCTCCTCTCTCTATAAAAACCATGATATCCACAGCAACTTCTCTATCTGAGCTTGCATGATGCTGACAGAGACACTACTTCATAGCGCCATCTTGTGGCTAAGCTTGGAAAAGGTCTGTTATATGCATCATTCCAAACATGGACTGGAAAAACTGCTCCACTTCTCTGGTGTCTGCTTCAGTTCTCCTTGAGTCTCTTTTCAGTCGCTCCATTACTTCTGAAACCAAAGTCGTCTCTTGGGCATGGGTTTAAAGCTTTGAATCAATTACGACTCGTCTTCATCAGAAACCACAAGGGAACACAGAGGAGGACACAGGGAAAATGAAAGAGTCCTATCCACAGCTTATTTTATAGAAATGTGCTCTGTTCTTGCCCAGAAACTAAAAAGCTGACAGAGTATTCTAAATTCACTCTGAGCACAAGTTTGATGTGAATCACAGTGTGCAGTTTGAGGAGAAAAGCACTGATAAAAATGCTAAATATGACAGGTATCTATTATGAAGAGAACATTTAAATTGCTCTAAGAGAAAGAGGTGTCCACATCCTTTTGTGGTCTTTTGTTCTGGGCCGTTTCATGGTTTGGGTTTAGCCCCTCAAATTCAGTAATGTGTCTATTACATTGTGGCAGCAATTTGAGGAAAGGCTCTTTCCTGTTTTAAGGGGCAGCTTCACGAGGATCCTGGTTACAGTTGTATGTGGCTTTGAAGGAGCTTTAGAAAGTATGGAAAATTAACTCAAATGATGTTGTCAAGGTTATCAGGGCTTTAGCTTAAGACTGCAAATTTTCTCACAGAAACCCTACATTACAACCTGTAATTGCAGGGTTTGGAAGATGTCATCATTTAGAAGGCATGGAAGATCTAATTAAAGACACCATTACTTTGAATCATGGGAAATGTAGGGCCCAAAGTTTTCATCATGTTGGCCTGTGATGTTTCAGTTTTGACCATTGTTTTATATATCTGTCCTTCGTGAGTGCTACAACTTTATGTGCAATACTAAATCACTGGAGTCCCCCACAGTGCCGTCTGTACAGGGTGCTATTACACCAAACTAGATGACATGGTTGAATGAACATTGGTGTTCTTACCCATTTACTTTAGTTTGCTGGGGCTGGTAAAAAAGCAAAACAAATGGACTCAGACCACCTGAAGAGGAGGGTTCCATCCAGGTTCAATCGCACCATTGTGCAGTTTATTTGTGATTGAAAGAAAAGGAGACAAATCACAGGATTATTTTGTGATACTAGACATGTGATTAGAACATAAAATCTTAAGTTACAACTAAATCCAACTGCTGATCATGCAAAGTTTGAGCTGTAACTAGTGTGGGCTTTTTCCTGATCAACTAAAAAGTAAAAGGAAGTTAAACCAATAGTTTTGTTGACCTTGGTCACTCTTATTTGTCCTGCTTCTGCCTGTCAGTCTTTATTTGTGACATATAATGCTCATCATTTTTTATCTTGGTGGCTTTGCAGTAAAAAGAGATACACATGAGAAGCAGCAAAGTGCTGCATAATCTGCTGCCAGTCCCAGGAATCTGACTTCCACATATGGGTCTGTGTAGGTGAACATCACCAAAACTGTCCAATGAATCTGTCAGCTGTCAGTCCATGCAACCTCAAGTTTACTCCACTTGATACATTTGTCATAATTTGATGTGAATATGAACAAATATAACGAGGTGGAAACCATGCAAGGCAGTTCTTGTCACCCTGCATGTGCCACCTGTCACTGAAGCTCTTCCGACTGAACGGGAGCAAATGAGGACATTGGATAGTTAAAGTATTTAAATATATCACATGGAGGTGCAAGGCTATTGGAAATCAGCCTCAGTGAGAAGAGTAACGCCTGCGCACAGACTCCAAACAACACAGTGATATATTTAAGCAGATAATGTTCCTTAACGTTCCTTGTGGTGCCCGTTTCTCATTGTCTGCCTGCTTACTGCATATATGTTGAATAAAACTAAACTGGCAAATGGGAAGGCTTTTTTCATAAATCGAATGTGTGAAATAATTTACAGTGTTAAAAAGAGAATCTATCAAGAGAATTTATCAGTTTCTTTTTTGCCTAATCACCACTACTCTGTTCTGCTGTTTTAAAATAGTATTAAAAAAAACTATGTCATGCGTCGTGGCTGATGATGAACTCTCAAAGTTCATGGCAGCGATTGAGAAATTCCACTTAATGGGAGCAAATCCCTGCAGCCAGGCCTTCCCAGAGGATTGAGATGCCAACAATGACACATAGCTGGAAAGTCTTGGGTGTCCACACACATTTGGTCTTCTAGTTTACCGAGGTTTAAGACAAAGAGAGATAAGATTAGCACAAACTGACAGACTGCAAATGTTTCACGAACAACAAGCACAAGAAATAACCTGCAACACTGTAAATCTACACAAAGCCAGTGTATAAACTCCAGTAAAGCAGTTTCTATCCTGCATTACTAATGCCTGTTTATCCAAAAAAATCCTCCTGTGGGTGCAGCCTCTATCATGGGACTTGTGTGATGAAAGTACTTGCACATGACGATGATCCATTTTGACTCTGGCATAACATTTTCAGTCAGACTAATAACTCGAAACACCCCGTGACTTCTGTGCGGAGTCAGTATTACTGAATGCCATTCCAAATGTCAGAACAAAAGATGGATATGACTCAGCCTTAATACCAGGCCTGAATGGGAAGGAATGAATTAACCGCAATGCATCTCACCAGCTGACAAAGTTGGAGAGAGAGAGAGAGAGAGAGAGAGAGATAGAGAGGGTAAAAGTGTGTGTTTGCTTAGGCTTCGACAGTAGCTCGCCGTCTTGAGCAGAGTGCTAAGTAACAGAAAGGCCACTCCAAACAGTCAGATTGCAGAGTAGAGGGCTGCATTCAATAAAAGCGTCTGGCATGCCACATCATATTTGCTGCTTCCTGCCCTTGTCTGGCTGCAGTGCCGTGTCATATCCTGTCCGCACAGGTGCACCAGCTGTCTGGTTTCCCACCCCTGTCATTTCTACACATACACACACACATGCACACACACGCACTCACAAGCACACACGCACATACACACACACACACACCGCTCGCTTCCACCCCTGTCATTTTAAAAACCACCCCTCCCTGCCTCTCTTACTGCCGCAGGCTCCACTGCAATGACACCACAGCGCTCACTGAAAAGTTGTGTGAGTGCCGGAGACAGATGAGAGAGAAAAGGAGAAAAGGAGGATGACAGACGGACAGACAGATAGACAGACAGTGTGTGTGTCTAAGTTTGGGATTGGATGAGAGAGAGACAGATTGAATACGACAGATCAAGAAAGAGATAGACAGAGCCTGAGAAGGTGGATACATGACTGAGCGAATGAATAAATGACGAGAGGAGAAAAAAGGAGAAGAAGAAAACAGAGGAGAAGAGAAGAGAGAAGAAAAATGGAGAGAAGAGACGAGAAGAGAAAAGAAGAGAGGAAAGGAAGAAACAGAGCAAAAGCCAGTGAGTCAGGAGCAGAGGGACCCAGAGACACAGACAGAGAGAAAGAGTAGATAATCAGCAGGTATTGAGCTCTTTTCACCCCTGCGGTAGGGCCCTGCTGAGCATTGTAATGGGCTGTCTGCCCAGCTGGGCCGATGAGCTCATGTCTGGCTTTAATGCCAATCTCCTGAACTGGCACACAGCTCGGCGGGGTGAGCGCAGACGCAACGCTGCCGCTCTACCACCGCCAGAGGAAGGACAGGGTACGGCTGAGAGAGGAAAAGAGAGACGAGGAAAGGAGAAAGAAAAGTGACAGAGAGAGAGTTGGAGAGGGTGAAGGTGTGTTTGTGTGTGTGTGTGTGTGTGTGTGTGTGTGTGTGTGTGTGTGTGTTCCATCAGCCACTTCCGTCACAACACTGATAAGAGCCCCGCACCAGACGGCAATAATCACACAGCCAGTGAGACAGACAGCGACTATAAATGGTGTGTGTGTGTGAGTGTGTGTGTATGTGTGTGTGTAAAAGTGAGAGAAGGACAGATAGAATGAGGGAGAGCAAGACAGGCACGGCGTGTGTGTTGTTTTATGCAGTCATAAACAGCAGTGATTACAGAGTGTGGATGGTGCAGGTTATAGCCTCCTGCTGTTAAGAGTCCAAATGTATAGTTAAAGGCACACACACGCACATACACACAAACACACCTATTACTCAAACATGAAATGAAATGATGTATTCAAACAGCATAAATCAGAATACGTAAGCATACATATATGCATACCTATGCAAAACTTACAGCACACACACTCTTTACTGATCCTCGAACACAACAACCTTATTTGAATGAAAAAACACACAAGTTTGTGTCTTATTCTGTCAGTTGTTTCTATGTAAATGTACAGACAGACTCATAGAGTAATGAGACCTCAACGATTTGCTTCTTTGCATTTCTTTTTCCTTTAAAATGTGCAGACACATTATTGTTGTTATAACAATAAAAGTGTTTGCTTTTACTCAATGTGACGGCTGTTCTCACTGCAGGCGTTTCACAGCAAGCATTGTACATCGCTCTCTTATCCTCAGGTTCGCTGCTCAGACAGTGGTCTCTGCACATTGTATAAACCATGGCCTCACAACACAAGCGTGTTGAATTCAATCTGCATCTAAAACAAGATGCAAGTAAAACACAGAGGAAGGAAAAGGAGAAGCGCATATCCCCTTTAGCACTGTTTAAAAGTCAGTGTTAAGAGCCTGCTATGGGGTTACAAGTACTGACTAGACAGTGATAGAATACATTAATTATAATCCAGCTGCAGTTGGCCAGTTATGGTCAGTTTTAACAGAGTTGTTTTTGTCTAATTTATATACATATATGAAAATGGCTGGTAATTTCCACTATTTTGATGAAGACTGAAATGGCTCAGCATTTACTGCTTGGATTGTCTTGAAATTATTACAGACATTTATGGTCCCAAGAGGATAAATCCTGCTTAGTCTTGTTAGTCTTGCAAAGTCAATGTAATTAAAGTCATTATTTAAATATGAATTCTGATTTCCCACAACTCAGATCTTACTTTCATAGTTATGGACATCAGACAGTTAGTTACCAGTTAAGAAAAAATCACTCATACCAGTTAACTGCTGAGATCAGACAGATTTTCAACAAGCTAACAATCTCTCCCAACTATCTAAAACTATTTAAATTAAGGTAAAACAAAATGGCTGTACCTGAAATGCAGGTATTAACCCCTCATTGAACGGGAATCTATAAACTATGATGGGTGTTGGCTGATTTTTTCTCATTTATGTCTGTTTTCTCCAGTTGTTTGATTAAAACGTGAAACCATTATCGCTGATGTTTCTCGCCATGTCCTCTTTTTAGTGATTTCACTGCTTAGTGAATACAACACTAACGAAATGAGTTGGCATGATTACAAAATCTATGAAAATATGTCTCCACAGATAACAAACACATGTCGTTTTGATTACAAGAAAATTATTTTCTGCTTTGTAAAAGCCAATGTCAAAACTTAAAACAGTGACACAAATCACCTGTTTACCATCTTGGATCATGCTGAACAAACCACAGTCACTCCTTAGTTCCTCACATACAGAAGTAAAAGAAAGGAAGTGAAACACATAGAGCTAACCAATAAACACTCATTTGACTTTCGAAATTTTTTACTTACACAACCAGTGGTCACATTAATATGCTATTTTCTGTCTTAAGTTTGTCATCAGTCACATTTATTTGTCTGTGATTGTCTCTTTTTCATTTACCCCTGTGCCTCTGCCCCTCCCTTGTCCTGTCTTGCCCATTGCTTTAACACATACAGTATACACTTAGAATGTCTACTTTCACTTTTAATTTTGCTCTATCACATAAAAAACAATAATTATTTTCGACTTTTCTCGCTTCAACACTCTCACTTTGTGGGCGATATATTGGAGTTTGTTCTCCAGTAAACCCAACACTGCAATGACACCCAAAAGCAAAATAATTAGCTGTGTTCAGCCTTTAAAGTTGATATCATGATTTATTGAAACAATGCCTGATCCAAAGTTATTTGAATGTTTTGTAAAGACAAATTTTACTTGGATTGGATTTACTTGGATTTAGTAGAATTGATGGCCTGATTTTTGCTTAAAATGTTCCTTCTGTTTTTGTCAGGTGACAAACACTGTAGCCAAATTCTTTCACAACTTTTACACAAAGTTAGGATCCACCAAAATAAATGTACAGCTCATTTGATGCTTTTGGAGTGTGTTCATTGTTTCCATGTCAAGAAATCTCTAGAACAACCTCAGCAGCCGTCTCAGCTGAGGAATTATGGCTTTCATATATCATCTCTTACATACATTTGAGAATGTCAAAACATAAGCTACCGACTGTGAGGGCAGCAGGTTTGGAACAGATGGACGCTCATATGAACAAGTTGCAGCGATCCAAACATGCCAAGCACTCCTCCTCTTTGCCTGCCTGGCCACGCCACACAAAATGCTATAGCTCCCATATTGAGGAATATAATGAAAACATTACATTAGGTGAGAGATGCTGCGCTCCGAGCAGGGGCTGACAGATGGATGGTGATGGGAACATGTTGCAGCACCCCAGACCTGCTACCATCCTGGCAGAACTTAGCGACACGCAGGTTAGCACGACCGGCAAGCTAATGCTGCCTACACTAACACAGCTGCTTCCAGTGGACCCCTGTCTGCACTGCTTGTATTTTACATACTTGTATGTTATCGTCCCACATAGCTTTGTTAGCTCCCAGGTTGACTCAATCCCACCGTGCAGCTTGTAAACAGAGCACGGCCCGTGACAGCTTGTACCAGCTCAGCCAGCGTTCCCCACAGTCTGCCTCACTGCCATCCTATAACTCTGTAGCAGGACCAGGGAGTTAACAGCTTGTACCAGGCCAGTGAGCGTCCCTGCTCACAGCTTGCATTGCTAGTGGAGCCCCCCTAGCTTCCTTTTACAGTAGTAGTAAGCAGGGCTACAGGGAGTCAACAGATCACCCCACAACAGCTTGTAACCGCAGCGTTCACTGCTGAGGTGCTAAAACCAAATGCAAGGCTACACAACAACATTAACACTGCATCAGTCAGCAGTGGCATCACTGGTGGTGCATAAAATGTCTGACAGGGTGGAATTAGCAGCAAAAATGGTGATTATTTGATCCATATCTCCATATGTGAGGAATACTGACAGATGCAGCCATGCTGGGCCCTAACCTGAAGAGTCTGCAACGTCTGATTCACAGGAGAAATATGCAGATATCCTGAATATTTTATGAGTTTCCCATATTTATTTTTTATTTATTTATTACCCAAACCCTTTAGTGATAATTGGGCATTAAAAAAGAGAGATAAGAAACTTCTAAATATTAAAATCTATGGTGCCAAGAACAGTCTTGCTTCAGGGGAAAACACACTGTGTAAAACACCCAAACACATAGTTTTCTTTATTAGAATGTTTTTGGGTCTTGAGGCATGACAGAGCGGATTTACAGCCGAACTTGTTTGAATTTGCCACTATAAGTCTACTCCTTAGCATCAATGTGCATCAACTTTAGAGAAAAAGACCAATTCTGTTACATTGCTACCAGAATATTCCTTCTGTTGTATATGTATAACTGCTGTTTGCTACATAAAAAATAAGAGCCTCAGGAATTAGTCCTTGAACCTGAAAATGAGTTAGCATTGTGGTGCTTCTGGTTTTCTTGTCTCAGAGTCAAAAAGTATTTTAAATAGGTTTTTGAAGGGATGCCTGAAATAAGGTTTGTATTTTACACAAGCTCAAGATTTTTAAAATTTTGTTCTACGACATAAAATACCTCTGTAAAATCCACTTTTTTATTTTGACTTTTTCTTGTCTTGAAATTTTTTTTTCGCAAACAAATGAGTGAATGAGGCTAACAGAGATTTGCTGAAGAGGGGACATTAAACATCATGATGCTAAAAACAGTAAATAATCTGTGTGCTAATCTGCCTTTTCAGCTTCATTGTGTTTATACTCACACCCTTATCAACAACTCTCACTCAAACTATCCAGTCTGTAGACTTATTACATGAAAAATGTGTGTAGTACAGTGATGTAAGAAACATAATGGTGGTGAAGCTGAAGTGTTAAAAGGATAGTTCATCCAAAATTGAAATTTCACACAAATCTCACATTGTAGTTCATTTATAGCCTAATGTTAGTGTTTCACTTCTGGAATTTACAGTTTTTCTTTAAAATAATATTTGTAATGTTCATTTGTGAAGATTTCATTTTAATAAAACCTGTAAAAATCTGAAATTATTATTTGCCAGAGGGCTTATTTTTTCAGTCATCTAAACCGCCATGGTAAAATGCCATGAGCTTTTGCTGAGAGAACAGGGCTATGCTTTCCAATGAGGTGCCATACAGCCATTCCTGAGGTGCTCTATAGGCCTATTACTGTAACAATCCTGCCCCCTAGAAACTACGTTAATACACAACTCAGCTGAATTAGGTTTTCAAGTGATATAACAAAAAATGATAATGTGTTTCAATTGATTTCTGCCAAATTTTCTAATTTTATGACTGGCTACAACATCTGCTTATAGCAACTTAACTATAATGAAATTTCTGTTTGGTTATTTTGAGCACCCAGCACTTTTAATTAGTTAAGATTAATACAAGACAGAAGTCTTAATGTAAAAAAAGATTTGCAGTGGCTTGACCAACAAGATACAACGTGTTTATTAAAAAGGATCTGTTACGTAAACTTTTTCTATATTTGTATTTTGCCACTCCATTGGTGTATCTCCATTTAATTAGCAATTAGCATAGGGCTAAACTTGACGTTGGGTGGCAGAAGTCTGCAGCGAACAGGCTCTGAACCCCACATTGCAGAATAAGGCACTGATTGATTACTGTCCAGAACTGTATCAGTTATTTTGATAAACTAGATCAAATGTTATAAAGAAAATGTAAATATCTCAGCCGTTAATGGATTACTCCTTGATAAAGCTGTCCATAACTTTTCCCAGCTCCAGTAGCTATTACCTGGTCAGCTCAGCTAGCTGTGCAGCTCTGTGGAGCACTGGGGCAAGGGTGTTTACACCTCAGGATCACTAATGTCAGATGCACAAATGGGTGAGCTAGCTGGCTAACAACAGCTAACAAGCACATTTAGTAACAGTCAGAGGCATCTTTAGCAAGAGGGAAAACTATCTATTTATCAGGAACTCTACACCACAGTGAGTTTCTCAGGAGCAGCTGGAGGATCAGAGGGAAAACGAGAGAATATTTTTTTCCATAAAATATGATCCACATCAGAGTCCTGGTTGAAGCTTCCCTGACTCCCTGTACTTTCTGGGCTACAATCTGCAAAATCGACATTGACATTATGTAAAACATCATGACAGTAACAAAAAAACATTGAAAACACTGCATTCCCGGCAGTCTGAAACCTGAGCCTTTTTGCTCTCAGGGATTACTTTTACATATGTTGGCCTCATTTTGAAGCTTTGGCCATGCTTAACATGAACATCTGACATTATTACATGACATATGTATAGGAGAAACAAAAGACATCTTCTGCTTCTCATGCTTAAATCACATCTGACTGATGTATTTCTACTGGAGAATTAGAACAAGCAAAATGTGTCTGATCACAGGAGCGGAGAGAGAAAGAGTGACACAATCCAGACTGTCAGTAACACAGAGCTGGAGATATTTTGCAATGGCCTGGAAAATGATTTGAGCGCTGATTTAGTCAAAGTCCTCTGATTTTGTGTGTGTGCGTGTGTGTGTACGTTTGTTGTCTGCCCAGTGACACCCAGTGAGAGGCTGCTTCCTCAGAGAGTGATTGGTTTGCTGGCGAGACAGTCTGGCTGTGCAGGTGGGAGAGCTGCCCGTGTCATCATTTCATTTTCTATCTGCTTTCACTACCATCCAACTCCTGTCATTCACTATTTTCCATGTAGCTAATCAAGCGTTCCTCTCTGTCACCTGCATGTTTTATGTTTTAGGCTTTACTTGTTGCCACTGAGATCCAAGTCTCTTTTCTTTAGTTTTTTCTTTTCTTCTTACAACAAAGGATTTTTTAGGTTTTGAAGGCTAATTTGAAGATGTGTTAAATTTAAATTAGGTATAATTATCAATTTAAAACTGTAGACAGTAAAAAATATAGTTAAAAAGCTGCCTTTTTACCTTATGTTACACTGAACTCAAGAAATAAAAGTTCTTAAACTATAAATTGGCTCGTCTGTGAGGAGCGGAGGAGATGGGTAATCCTGATCCTGATTCAGCATGAATCTGGACATGTGGCTGTTAAAAAAAACACAAATCCTTTTTTAATTAAGCAATAACAAGAGGGAGTGTTAAACTGAGAAGTACTGGCACTGCTGTGATGACCTCTGGCACCCAGCTGTCCAGTGCTGTCTGACAGTTCATCCTGACCTATACAGTCGACACTTTGCTGAAAAACAATGCCAACTCAGATAACCCTGTGTGTCCAACTAATGTCAAAGCATAGCAGTTTTCAAAGAGCTAATCCTCCTCTTCTGCCTTTAGTTTCCTCTGTTAGATATAGTATCCAGCCATCAGTCGTTCCAAGGACCAGACAAACAGAAATTTATGTGCTAATCCATGCCGCCTGCAGCCGGTAACATGGAAAAACTCAGCTCAGTTTGTTGTAGCGATGTAAAATATGTGGCAAGTGTGAGAGAGAGTGGTACAAAGGTATAATTCAGTCAGAGACACTCAGGTCAAGTTATCGACTGCTTCTAACAAATGGCTGAAGAAATCCAAGCAGTGACGAGGATTCTGTTGAGTGAGATAGTTCCCTTCAATAAACATGTACATGAACATTAAATCTTAGTAAATCAGGAATATAAAATACCACATGGAGGAGGTTGGGGTTGTGCTGGCTCCTGCGGCAGTGAGTGGTGTGGGCATAAGAGTAATCAGCGAAGTGACAATGTCTGCATCACTACGACTGGACCTTACCTGCGACAAAGCTGTGAATGAGCCAGTGATTGGAGAATTTTGGAAAAGGCCAATGTCAGTCAGCCAATAAAACTGTTACAGCAGTGCTCTGCCCGAACTAAATTCAAAATTCAGTCTAAATGGTGTAAAATGGGGCTATTTTCAAAGTTTTGAATCCAAATTGAAACCTTGAGCTGTACAGATTACACATCCATCTGATTACAACCATGACCCAGAGGGTCTCAAGTCAAATTTTCAAAGAATACGTGCACATTCAACAGGGCCATGTCACAGCCCTGCAAGCTTGCTCTCACTGTTTCTGACATCAGCAACATGAAAAATGTCTCACTGTGTCAAACTGGCTTTACATTTGCAGGACCCTTGCTAAGTATGCCACTCCAGATAGAGAAATTACATCAGTGTATCATTTGTGTTTCATTTTTTTCTCTGTTTCTTTTTTGGTTTTACTGTCTTGATCATCCACTGTATCTTACTTTGTTTAAGCTTTTACATAAACACTTACTATTTCTGAGTGAAATCATTGCAATTTAAGATTTCGGTGTCAGCTGTGTACATGGGATGTGATCTAATACATTCTGGTGTCTACATGCGCTGATACACTGCAAAACAGTTGATATGCACAAAATTGATGGATACCCTGTGCATTTAACTTCTTGATGGCTACCATTCAGCAATATCTCTTTGACATGTGTCCGACCAGCTCCATGAAGATGGATATCCATCATCTGTTCAGCACAGAAGTCACTGCTATTGTGCTGCTCTCAGTCAAGAAACAGCTTGATAACAACACATGCTCACTCCTACAGAGGCCCTTAAGGGCAGGTGGTGAGCACATGGAGGCCCGTTTGGTAATGGTACTTCACAATGCCTAACCTTACAGCTTCTGCCTCTTCATGAGACCAAAAATCAGTGTATAAAGGTCTGCAGCAAAAAAAAAATTGGTGGGAATTGTACAATTCGGTTCAGCTTGAAAACAACCATGTTTGAAGTACAGAAACATGTGTCATGCATTTACAGAACAAATGCAGCAAAATAATTAATCAACGTAAATAGTTTTCATGGTGCTATTTTTCCTTTGATCGGTTATGAAAAGGTTTGAAGTGTCCATTTGCAAATGAACGAACCAGGCCTTTGTTGGAGCTCTTTATTCTGTTTGCACTTTTAAACTGAATATAATTAGAATATTAGGCCTCATGAAGTGTAGCTGGTCACTTTGTCATACGGTCTTTGCTGCCCGATTATTTGCTGCTGCTGCTCCCTTCACCACCCCAACATCCTCCATTTGTTATTTTATATTGTGATTAACTAAGATTTAAGTATCACTTGTCACATTAATGGCTTGTGAAAAAAACAAATAGGGGCAGTAAAAACATCAGCAGTCTAAGTGTTTTACCACAGAGAGTAATATTAAGGAACCACTATCACAGTGCCTGTTCGGAGCTGAATATCATGTATCTGGATTTCTAGACCGTGAACATTAGGCACAGTGACCTTCAGAAACACCTTTATTATTAGAAACACAGTGTTGACACTCAGGAAAACAGAGCAACACAGAACCTTTGTGTTGGTTTCTACAATTAGCTGTTCATGTCTCCATGCTTTAATGGTTGTGACTGATGGAAAATATAAGAGTGGAAGTGAAAAGGAGCCTCCAGAGGGTCTTCAAAGTAAGAACAACTGACTAAACATTTAATGGTTATTTATTTATTATTCAATTTGTGTCCACATTAAAACTATAATAAGTATTTGTTTTGTTTAACACTACAGTCTTTCTCTCATTCAGAAGCACATTATCTAATTTAGTTCAACCATATGGGAACCTGAACCACATATGCTGTAACTCTAATGTGATTAAACGCAACTGCAAAGAGAAAGAAGAGACTTAAGTGGACATGTCTGTGCTTTGTTTTGATGACTTTACTGCAACCAGTGTTTGTTTGTTGTGTGAATAAAACTATGTGCATTTCGTAGCAGCCTCGACTTTTGTGTTTGACCAGTAGTTGATGATAGCAATGCAAACTCCTTCCCATGTTCTTGAGCTATTAGTAAATACTGTTCTTGAGCAAATTGATTTCACAGAAACAGAAAATATGGCCAAGAAACAAAATCTAGACCCTTTTCCTATTGTCAAAGTAGAGCTCCAAAGCTCCCATAAAAGGTTCCTAGGCTTCTTAATTAATTCCTGCTTTCAGAACTGTCTATCAACCTCTTAAGGTTTTCTTTTTCTGTTGTCAGCCAGTTTGTTTTGCTAAATTGACTTCATCATCAGTGTGAAAAGACCAATCTGGGTTAGTCGAACATGAAAAACAATTTCAGTAATCAATCACAATGGAGATGTTTTCGAGTCTTCCAAGAATTTTTAGCTCAGATCCTCCTCCTCCTCCTCATCACTCTCCATCATCATCTTCATCTCTCATTTATATCTCTCTCTTTCTCTCCCTCAGCAGGAAGCTCTGCCCAGTCACAGTCTAAGAACAGCTCCTTGTCCCCTCACAGCACAAGGGAAACAACCATCTAGACACATACACACTCATTAACAAATAAACCCATGCTGGTAAAGTGAAAAGCATACAGGCTTACACACATATACACACTCGCACACACAGAGGCTCCAAACATTAGCATTGAGTGGCCACATTAATTACATGAGCAGTGGGGGTTTCCCTCCATGCCATGTCCACTGTGGGTCCTGAGATATTTAATAAACCTGTCACCGCCAGGACTCCCTGGCTTAACCTAGAGCTAATGAGACACACAACCACAACTCTCACACACACACACCAACACACACAAGCGTGCACACACACGGAGTGGAAGTGGAGTCACAGGGGTTTGCCACTTACAGCTGAACTGGGAGCTCATGTGATGCCACAATGTCAGACAATCTCAGTTCATCCCAACATTTCTAATCTTAGGAACCAGCTGTCTGCAGTTTTATCCAGTTATGTGAAATGGTCATTTCAAAACTAAAAAGCTCTGGTCTTGAATGGTTTTTGTTGTCACAAAAAAATATCTCTGTTTGGCTCATAATTCTGTTACACTCTCCAAAAGATGGACAGGCCTAGAAAAAGGCATTCGCTAAAATCTTGGCTATGCTTTCATATGCTAAGTGTCACGCAGGCAACACTGACGTGTTTCACAAGTGGGTTAAAATCATCATAAAAGCACAATTGCTGTTGATTTATTTATTATGACTTAATGTGTTCTACTTAAGATTACTTAACATGTCCCATCTGCCCCAAACACTAACATTAATTTAGAATTTATACCAGCTAATAGTCATTGATGGAGGCATAACAGTACTCTAACATTCAGTACAGGAGGTTCTGTCCGGTTTGCGACTGTCTGGGTTGAATTCTTCCCCTGACCCATGCAATTACTGTCTATTTATAGTCTATTTCTATCTACCACTGGCACACATGGAATACAAATAGTGGGAGAGTTGGTGGGAGATTTACCAGGAAATTTTCAGCAATGCACCAGTTGTTGTTTGTTAGCTGTAGCATGCTGGTCCTTTGAGTTATCCAGGTTTGTCATGCTTGCATAGTGTCGCTGACCAAACAGCACACACATGAAAGAAAAGAGTTGGAGGATCTCAAAATTTAGATCCACTGTATAGGAGAACAGACAGTTTCCTGGTTAGTTACAGCAAAAATGAACAACTATTAGTTTCAAACTGCATGTCAACATTTTTCAAAGTCGAACACATCTTTGGATACATTTCAAACGCATTATTTTCCGTCACCACAAGCATCCTCAGAATGAGTGATTAGTGGAGAGAGACAAAAACAGACCTAAAGGAAAATTCTTCTTCCCACAGCGTTCAGGCAGCCTCTCACTGCAGACTCTATAACTACTGCTGTAGGAGTGTGTATTACAAAGGATATATGACCATTATGAGTCTAGACAGTAAAAACTTTAAGAATACGGTTAAAATGCATAAGCCATGCTACAATGTGCCTTGATGAGTGAATGATTTTCCCTTTTTGTACTTCGCCAGTATTTGAATGGGAATCAAAAACATCCCTAAGTATACCATTACTCCCCTAGTTGTTGATGTATATGTGTTTGTGATCCGGTACTAAAGTTGAATCTCAAGCCAAAAATGCAAAGAAAATAAAACAAAATACTAAATGATTTAACTGGTTA
This sequence comes from Acanthurus lineatus, assembly GCA_029814665.1. NCBI lineage: Eukaryota > Metazoa > Chordata > Actinopteri > Acanthuriformes > Acanthuridae > Acanthurus > Acanthurus lineatus. The sequence goes on from JAPZDV010000025.1 coordinate 21,142,034, forward strand.
ATGGAAAACATAAACATGATTTATGATTTATGATTTAACAACAATGTTACATAAGCTCACTATGTATTCTTGCAAAAAGCATTTTGTACATGTGCATGACACACACTTCGTGGTGTCCTGGCTGAAAGCATTTTCCCCCCTTTTTGCATCTCTTCACATCAGCTGTACTTTTTGCTCAAGTCTTATTATTTGGGGTCCATTAAAACCAGGTTTGTATGTCCTTGAGGCTCTTTTGAAATGGGGCTTTTTCATCTGAAAACAAAATTTCTTCCAAAAGAAACCCAAAAAACACATTCAGGTAGGTTGTCTATACTTCCATTTCCAAATTTGGGGACCTGTGAAGACTATAGCACTTGACAGGAAAACAGGATGCTGTTCTGTTTTTGGTTTTTTTTTGGCCTCATGCAGCGATGCAAGTCAAAGCAATAACAGCATAGAAAGGAACAGCTGTGGAATTTCAAACAGCAGTAAATGGCACATTAATCTCTGAGGTGTGGTCTGCAATGCGTCTCAGCCGCAAATGTCTGCACACCGGGCAAGAACTGAAGTCACACACTCACTGTGGGTGACACAAACACCGTAAGCCTCTACACTCTGTACAGCAAGTCAGAGAAATCACAGTCAACCTACATCTGTCACACTCCAAAGCCCGGTGTGTACACAGAGCTAAGGCGAGCCGTGTCAGGCATCTGTGTGACTGTTCTTCTGTTTGTGTGACTGTAAGACAGAGGATGCCAGAGAGCAAGTGTGTTTGAGTGTGTATGAGTCTGTGGATGAGTGTATGGGCATCTACTGTATGTGACTGAAAAAGCTATGAACTGTGTTCTAAGAGAGAGAGAGAGAGAGAGAGAGAGAGAGAGAGAGAGAGAGAGAGAGTGTGCCAGCATGTGTGTATGTCTGTACCTACCTGTTCACCTATCTTTGTGAGGACACAACTGAGTTATAGACATTGGAAGTGAGGACATTTGGACAGCTTTTTTGAACATTTGGATAATTTGGTCAGAGCTTTTTCTCCCACAGACCATCAAAGAGCTGTTTTGGGTTTTAGATGAGGTTTTAAAGCTGAGATTAGAATTTGATTTAGGTTAAGGTGAGTGAAAATGTTTTGGTTAGGTTTTTTTTTTTTGATATTTCAAGTTAGAGCAATGGGCTGGGGAATGTGTTATGATACATTATTTCAATGATGGTCCTCCCAAGTACAGAAGTACAAACATGTTTGTAGGTGGTGTGGTGTGTGCGTGTGCACATGTGTGTGTGAGTGCTTTCACCCAGACAAGGTTTTAGAGTGATGATAGGATTAGATTAGGCTGACAGTAGCAACAAGGCCAGCATATGTCTGAATCCTCAGCTCTCTCAATCTGGGGATTAAGGTAGAACAGAGGTTCACACACACACCCACACACACACACTCACTCACACATTCAATTTTTTTTCTTTTTTTTAGTACAGTAGACTATACACTATTTCCCAAACGCACACACACACCTACGTACCCAGGCATTACATACAGGCAGGGACATGCACACACAAACCCACATGCACACTCAAACCCCATCTCCTTCTCGAGGAACACACATGAACACTCTTTAACACACACTCACATACACACATGCAGCTGTAGCAAGACACAATAACATGATGAATTCTGTTTCTCTGTTTTCCTGCCATCTAACTAAATCCCATATCCCCTAACTACCACCTAATGCCTCACACAGCCACACACACAAGCTCACAAACAAATCAGTCAGCTACCTAAATGCACACACACTCCGATTATGGGTCCTGAGGCCCACCCAGAGGTGGCAGGCACCGTACCACACAGTCAGCCTGTCTCCTAAAATTGTTTTCTCTTCAATCAACCTAGCGGGGCCAGTTTGTCATGCAAATGTGGCCCTGGCTTGCCTCTCTTTGTTGCTTTGACAGATTAGCGAGTGTGTGTGCTTGTGCTTGTGTAGGTGAGTGTGACATCTACCGAGTGCCGCTTTTGTCCATTTTCTCTTCTTTTTTTGTCCTCTTCCAGTAATCCAGTGGCAAGTGCTTGGAGAAATATCTTGTACATCTCTATCTTTATTTGTTTCTTTCCATCCTTTGCACTCTGATTGCCATTCTCACTCTTTGAATCTGTCACTCTCTCATCTGTTCCCCTTTCATGAGCTCAGCATCCATCCATTTTTGTTCTCTTGTTTTTTTCAGCAATGATGTATAAAACTGTGAAAGAGGCCATTTCATGTTTTGGGGGGTTTTCCTTTCCTTTAGGGTGTTGTTTAGGTTGTTTGTGCTTTTGAGGGGTCGGAAAAATAAAAAGTCCAAAGTTGCACAACAATGTAAAGCTTTAGGAAGCTTGTGTTTTTTAACCCACCATGTGTTGGTCTGCATGTCTGGAGGGGGATAAGAGGAAAGTTTGCCTTGTCAAAAGTCACAATGGACGCTATCATAAGAATTATACGAAGGTTAAAAATTTGGCCTTTCATTGCAAGTATAGTTTTATTCACAGCTAGCTAGATTATGACTCAGACCTTTACCGGTGAATCAAAAGTCAGTCTTAGATTTAAATGACCTTTTATTATAGGCAAAATAGGATATTATGTTATTGAAATAACATTATTATCAGACTAATGGAACAAAAAAATGAGAACCATGCCCCCCCTAAGTATGTAATCAGTTCTGACTCTCTGACCAAATAAGAAAAAAAAAGTTGCAATAAAAATAAGCTTGTTGGTGAGAATTTTGTTTTTAAACCCTTGAATATTAAAAATCTTGCACAGTATGTAAACTTTTTACATAGTTGAATTGAAGCAATCAATTAATTTTAGTCAAATCAGATTCAAATAGTCAATTACATTATTGAGACTTAATACTGAAAAATTGACTTTAAGTTATTAATTTAACTTGATTTTTTTAGGTATTTTGGCACTGAGTAGTTGAAGATGGCTTGAAATTAATCAAACAATTGTGCAGCTGAAATAAAAATGCATCAATGGCCAAAGTGCTATGCTGATTAATCAGTCAATTGTCAATCATTTTCAATACCCGTAAGTGTTAATTATGGTTTCATCCTTAAAAACATAAATAGAAGAAAAAGAGTGCACTGGTGTTGGACATAACTCAATCCAAGTTTACATTTGAAAATCCAAATTAGCTGGATGAACATTTCCGGTAGCTAACACTATGCTAAACTAAATAGGACACATTGGAAGAATGGTTCAATGTAGTAAAATTGTTTTTTTTTGCATTTTATCCATCACTGAGGAGCAAAGGGCAGCCACCAAACAATGCCCAGGTGCCAGCTTTAAACCCTTGCCATGGTTAAGAGCGAAAATTCAACTATATACAGGGTGGAACACTTTTTAATGATGTGAAACATTTGAAGCATCCCTAGAAAACCATGTAATAACTGTGAAAACATGCAAATTCAACACAAACAGATTCTGCCCAGCTTGGAATCAAACCTGGGAGCTATAAGGAGACACTCCTAACCCCTGAACAACCTTGGTGTATGTAGATAATTCTGTGATAAATATTGTAAGAAACATGCTTCTTTGACAAATAACCATGCAACCTCTGCATTACTGGAGCAACAAACAGTTCAAAAGTTTAAAGATATTTCTTGAACTGTCTGCCCATCACATCCTCTCAGCTATGTAAAACTCCTTTTGAGGCTCTCAAACGAGGTTCCTACTGAGGTTTTATGCCCAATAGTTGGTAGAGTACAAAAGTGCTGGGTGCATTTCTTTATTTTCATCTTCGGATGAAAGCATGAAATATTGCCAGCGTTAGCTCAAGCTAAAGAACAACAACAGCTTGCCCAATAGCTCACTAAACAATCACAGAAAGACTCTTTGTATTTTTTTGTGGAATGTGTTAAGTCTCACATTGAGGAACACTATTGATCCATTTCAAACTAGTTGATGGAAATGCACCTAATTCACATTTTTGTGGCGTTTCAAAGGTTTGCAGAAAATCAGCTTGACAGTTAGATGAAAACATATCTTTGACTACTCTTTTGCTTTCTATTCCTCCCCCTGTTTCCACTTTTATATGTATCTCTCCCCCACTTTCTCTGTCTTCCTCTGATCTATCTGCCCCCCTTTTCATCCCTTTCCCCTCTTTCTTCACTTTTCAATCCCTCTCTTGCACCCTTTTCTTTCCTCTTTTATCTATCGTCCACCTCTTTCTCCACTCAGTCATCTATCTACTTCTCTGTGTTGAAGCATTACAGAGCCGTCAGAGTCAATGGTGTCCCAGTCAGCAGTGCAGGTCAGGTAATAAATCTCTCCCCCTCTGGAGCACAGTGACACGAAGCTCTTTTATCACCCGGCTCAGTGGGGGCAGAACAGAGTGGGATGGGGATCGGTCGGTGCAGGTCTAGGTTAGTATGGAGAGACCACCGCATAGGCATTTCATCAGCCTGTGAGGCTGGCTGGCACACAGCAGACTGCAGCACGCTGAGGGCTGAGGGTTGGGGGCTGGGGGCTGGGGGCTGGGTCAAACAGCAACCAAAGAGAACTCAACACTCACTCAAGATTAAAAATGTATGAAAAACTTTGTCCCACTCCTCATTTAAATAGACACGCAGTATATTTTCATGTATAAAACTGGAAGGTAATTTTATTTGGTTCAAGTGTCAAATTTAGTTGACTTACATATTGAGTTCAATAGTTTCCAAGTAAGTATGCAGTATGTTAATTCATACTGAGATGGCTCCTACACACTGTCCACTTTAAAGTCTCGCATTAAGTCTTCTTCTATGAATGTTCTAATGCTCTGACTTTGGTGAAAAATCACTGTGAATTTTTAGACAAAATTTGCAATTTAATTCCCTTTTTTTTAAAGATGGAACAGTGAAAGAACAGAAGACATGATTACATTCAAATAAATGGCTGTATTAAATTGCATGTTATGCTAAAAGGCAAGAGGCAGAATCTAAAAATTTCCCTCCACTCTGAAGCCACTGAGGCGTGTAAGGGTAGTATACAAAACAAACAGTGAACAGTATCCACCTTAATTAAAAAAAAAGAAAGAAAGCAGAGGATTCCTTTCTAATGCAGAGCATTAAATGTAATTACGAGTAATCTCTTCCCATTCCTGTTAAGATCCTTAGGGAGGGATCCTTTATTTGGGCCATAAAAACAAAACACGTCTGAAAAGATGACAGTGATGACTCTTAATGTTATCTTCTTAATGCTCAGCTCTTTTTGTACGAAAACATGACTCTCCCTCCTACTCAAATTTACTGATTAAATGTTTACATTAGGGAGTCAACAAGAAAATAACTGATGCAAATTTGCCTCTCGCCTCGCTGTGTTTTGAACAACTCTTGATTATTAGCAAGCAATTCACTCTCCTCCTGTATTTTGTGTGAAGTTTTAACAAATGATTAGACCTCCACTCTCTGTCCATGGTGCTGAAATATGCACCAAAAGGCCTTTCCACTCCCTTCTCTGACTTATGCATTAAATAATGGATAAATCAAGAAAAATATTGACAAATGCAACAACAACGCCAGATGTATTGTATGAGTGTGTAAAGCCAAAGCTAAATGCCAACAGCAGTCCCTTGGTAAGCCTTAATATCATCAGAATGAATTCTTTCAATATAAAAGCAGTAAAATGAGTATGCATGTTCATAAAGGAGGATATAATTGATATGTATGAGTGAACTCTGTGGGAAAGCAACACACAGATGAACCTCCTCACTGTGAGTGAATCACTTATTGCTGCAATTCCATTGAAATGAATTGATTTGATAAGTCTGTTTTATGAATGTTATAACTGAGCCAGAAAGCATTAAAGAGCATGTTTTTGAGACGGGACATGTGATCCTGACTTAATGAGACAGAGCTGGACGTCTCTGATGGCTTCGTGTGCTCCGTGACAGGGCTGAGCTGGCTCTGTTAGCGTGGCTAAAAGCTGCTGGGAGGCGTCTGGGGGAAAACAGTTCAGACCTCTGAGTTGCTGGCTTCTGCATAAGTTGACTCGACCTTTTTAATACAGAGTGCAGACTGGTGTTGGCGGGACAGCCGACAGACTGGACCCCCCGTCAGCCTGAATGACTCTATAATGTGAGTCACACAACTTCTTCTCCTTGTTCAGCTCACGTCTCTGTCTTTATCCTCCCTTCAGTCCTATCCAGATCCCTCCTTCTCCCTTTTCTCCCTTCTCCATCATTTCTTCCGTTCCTTTCTATGCCTCTTTTCCTCTCCTCTCCTCTGCCAATTTTGACTTCCTCTCGTGCTCTTTCTCCTTCTTTCTTATTCATCCAGCCCCCTCCTAACTCTCTCCTCATGCTGCTTCTCTGCTGGCAGAGTTAGCAATGATTACTCATCCTGGATAGCAGAGCCTCAGCCTCTCTGCCCTTCCTGTCTGCTCTACCCGCAGTATGAGTGTGTGTAGAAGTGTGTGTGTGTGGCCAAGTGTGTGTGGCCAAGTGTGTGCATACGCATGTCTCACAGATTGGTACGAGGGCAGTGCGTCACGCCTTCTCGTGTGAAATGAGTGATGAATAAATGACTGTATAATTCAATCTGAGCCCGGTCAATATGCAGAGGCTGAATATTTAAAAGCCTCTAAGCTCATCTGTCAGTGCGGAGCCATTAGCAGAGGAGGAGGAGAGGAGAGCACTGCTGGACATATTGGACATACCTCAGGAGAACTCTCCTCCTAATGTAGTCAGCCACTTTGGCCATCTGCGCGTGTGTGTGTGTGTGTGACAACGTTTTGTTTCAGCGGTTTTCATGAGTGTGTTTCTGCGTGTTTGTATATGTGTGCGGACTCATTTAAAAAGTGCTTGACTTTTAACAATTCTACTTCTCTGCTTTCCCCCACCCAAAAAAGACGAGACGAGAGAGGTGCTTAGCTGGTTTAAAAAAAAAAAAAAAGCTGGGCTATGTGCCGGATCAGACAGGCTGAGTGGGAGGAACAATGACCTAGTTTCCAAAAAACACTCAGCAACTCCACCGGCACCACGAGCGCACTGGAGAACAGATCACGCAATGTACTGTCTGGATCAAATCTCTGTGTGTGTGCCTCTTTTTTGTTTATCTGCATTTTCATTCGCTTCACTCTTTCATTCTCTTCTTCTTCTTTATCTGTCATCTCCTGATTTTGCTCCTGTTCTCTACTTTCCTCTTTTCTTGTTCTCTTTCTCTTTTATCTGTCCTACTTCTGGCTAGGAGGCACAGGGATGGATGGAGATGAGCGTGTGTGTGTATGTATTTGCAGAGAGGCAGTAGCTGCGTCACGTTCACTGCTGGGAGGCCACAGGGTCCCTAACTGCTGTCTGAATCTGTACAGGACAATCACAGCATGCAAGATCCCCTCATTCTCTCTCTGTCTGCACGTCTCTGCCACTCTGTTTCACACACACACACACACACTTGAGCATACACACGAGCTAACAGGAGCTAACTGACCCGTCGGCCCTGCAGACAGGAGGTGTGTTTGGTAGTCCCACTGAGAACTCACTTCATTTAGCGATCAATTGGAGGATGTTCATGTGCCTTCGTGGCCCATTCATCTACTGTGGCTGCAGCTCTCTCTGCTCACAGCAGCCTGTGTGCTGCACGATATGAGTGACAGACCATAATGTCACACAATGAAGTGTAATATGACACCTTACATGCACTTTATCTAATTGAATCTACTTAATTATTGATTCTATTGTCACTTGTGACTCTTTGCACTTTTAGATCTATTCACTGGGCCGGCATAATTGATTTGTGTTAATGTCACTGCTTTAAAGGGTAATTAACGGAGACTTAACAGTATCAATATCCATAACTGATGACCAGTCTTTTGTCCTATATGCACTGACACAAATTTCTAACCTTAGTCTTTTAGTAGTTATCACTGCATTAGGAAATTTTCTTTAAGCCGTCAAAGCATTAGGCGAGCTGTTCAAGCCTGATCATCCTGGTTTATTGTAACTAAGTATTGGTCTTTATTCCTATGATTAATCATGACATCGTACTCGTCAAGTTAATTGCTGTTATCTGAGATGTTGTGACATCTAAAACCATGTTAAAAGGGGCAAGAAACACGAGCAGACACGTTTTAAACAACAAGTACCAACAGTACCAGGACCAAAATGATTACTCAAACTGTCTGCTGTTAACACCCATCACAGTTTACAGAGACACGCACCACTTCAACTCTGAACCTTTGAACTGTCTGCTCGTTGTGTGTACACTCAGTTTTCCGGTGCTTTTAGGGATTATTGCAGACAATACAAGTGTCCTCACATTTAGTTTTGAGTTTTACCTCCAAAGCTGTTAGGATTGTTCTTTCCTAGCTGAGGGATTAGGATGCCTGATAAAAGGAGGGGGTTAAAACTAATTTCTTAATTTTTTTTTCATCACACATGAGCTTAATGAACCTCAGGAAAGTGTCTTCCTGTAATGAAACCAGCAAACTAGTTCAAAGATCTAGTGATTTTGCATGATTGAACCATCTCATGGTGAAGCTATCTTCCTCAGCCAGTGCTGTTCAACATTTGACTGAGCTGTTGTGTGTTTGGATGCTACAAGACCTTCATCAACGAGGTCTGGTTGGGAGAAAGATGGAAAGACCCAGTGATGACAGTGATGGTTCTCATTGTGAGAACATTTCTGAAGCATAGTTTATTGTTCTCATTTGTAGATAATAAAAGAATATCAGGCAAGACTTAATTTCAGATAGTTGGGATTGTAAAAACTGTCATACTTTAACATGGTTCAGAGACACAAGAGGTCGGGAACATCTAATTTCAATAATGTGTCTGACCTGTTGGCTTGTTATATTCTGTCTAATCACGTGTCCACTTGTCTTTGTTGCTCATCTTTCAGTCACATCAGTCTTTACTCTATGATGTTGTTGTGTTCTCAGGTCTGAGTGACGATGTTAGAGAGTTATCAGTGATATCTGTGATAAAAAACATCATTATAATGTTCTCAAAGCATTCTCCACAAAAAAACACCTCCTTCAAAGAACGACCCATGTTCCCAACAGCCCTTCACTCCCAAATGAGCAGCAGTGTTGCAGTGTACATGCATGCTGGGAGAATTTCCACAATGGATCCCACAGCCTGAGTGCCACAGTTTTAGTAAGTAGTGAAGCAAGCTGACCCTCTAACTCTCTAGCTGTTGACCTACAGCTACAGCAGCAGCTTCCGCCATCTGTCCTTAAAATGTCACAGCAATCATCCCATAAGTGTGGACATGTGCTGCAGGTTGTATGTTCTACATGCTATTTTTTTTTCTCCCCCCACCGCTAATGCATCCCCCTCACAAGTGGGATTCAAAGAGGAAAAACACATCATGGATCCGCTTTAAATACCAAAAGGTTACAAATAGCAAATGTTGCTTTGGATGTTTGGTCCTTATGTTTCCTTTCCTGAGAAAAGGAAGGACAGAGTCAGTTTGGCCTTGTTGACCGGACTCTGTTTCTTTCGGCCCTGCTGGTTCCCATAGCTACCAGTGCTACTGCCGTGGTTACAGCCGCTGGCACTTCCTCCTGGCTGGCACCCTGAAGACACTTCCTTGGCCTCTCTCTCTCTCTCTCTCTTTCTGTCTGTCTTTCCCTCTTTTCCCATCGCTCTTTCTCTTCGTCTTTCTATTTGCTCTCCTTCTCTCCTCCATCGTTCTCTGAAATGTCGAGACTGCCTCTAATCTCCTTCTCCCTCTGTCTGAGTTTGTCTTTATCTTGACAGCCCCACTTCCTCTCTGCAGTACTTATCGCAGCATCTCTCTCTCCTCTCTGATTCAGCATCCCCCCGCTACTTTCTCTGCCTCCATGCTTCCTCCTCATTCTGCTCTCTTCCTGTCTCTAAGCCTCTCAACCCTTATCTCTCCCTTCTCCCTGCCCTTCCCCTGCTCTCTGCATTTCAAACTCTTCCTCCTCTTGTGTTCCACTTCAATTTAATTCACAATAAAACAAAACTGCATTCAGAGAGAAGGAGGGCAGGGCTTTTTTTTTTCCTCTTCTTTTTCTGTATTATTTCAAACCACGAGCGCAGGCCATTTTGTTTCATTTTGCTCTCAGAGTGTCTCAGCAGCAGCACTTGAAGCAAATAAGCTGGTCAGGCTGCAATTTTCCTGATATGCATTTTGTTGGGCTGAATAATAGGCACTTATTGTGGAAGACAAGCAATCAGCTGGTTAATGCTGCGGCCGAAAAAAAACAAAAACTTTGTTTCCTACGAACATTTCCTATGCTTTGATTCCATCTGTTTGGTTTCTGAACCAACATATAACACAAACCTTCTTTCTACAACGGAGATGAAGCTCTGATAATTCAATGCACTGTAATTACGGCAGATTTGTTAGCAGTATGATTCAATTTGATCATGACTGATAGTTGAAGGGTGACATTTATGCTCATTACAGCACTAAGCAAGTTCTGATAAATGACATTTTCCCTGTTTGAGTTGTTATCCAGATCAAAGCTGAGTTGCAGTACAAATGATATCATATGTTGTTTTTTTCCTATACATTATAGAAAATATGCAGAAGAATACATCAGGCAGGCCGATGAGTGTAGATAAAAAAGGGTTCTTTGATTCATTTTTTGAGTGGAAAGCCAGTTAAATGTCTTGACATTAAAAAAGTGAAAGAAACATACAAGCATAACAAGAAATTCTCAAATCGAAATGGAACATGAAATATGAATATAAAATGGAATGAAGAACAAAACAATATCTGGTTTTAATATATTTCAGCCACTTGAAGAAACTACACCAAGATGTTTCTGAAAAATGGCTGTACATCAGAGATCTACAGCTGCTTCAGTACTTTGGGCCCTTACAGGCTGATCTGCAGGACTGATAAATAACAGACAGATAAGCAATTAAATATAAAAATCAAATAATTTATGAAGCAGACAGAGTCTACAGCCATGCTTACGGCTCTGAGAGGTTGTGCCTCAGCACAGTGCTGCTGTGAGCTAAACACAAACATCAGCCTGCTTAGCAGGGATTCTTACTGAAGTGACTTTTCTCTTGTCACAAAGATTGTGAAGTAAACCGTAAAAATTTCACAAAACCAAAAAATCTACCAGGAATGTGTGCTTGCATGCGTGTGATTCACAAATGCAGTATCTTGCTGGATTACAATGTGGTGCATTACAGCAAAAGCTGAGCCTAGTTAAACCATGTTGCTGGTCTGCATTGCATGTGTTGGCACCTGACTGCATGACAGGACTGTTGCTGATACATGTTTATAACTGGTCATAAAATCAGTACTAGACAAGTAAAAACAAGGCTGTCCATGGGGCTCAGTGGAAAGTAAGACATGTTGTTATAATGCATACAGACTTTACGTGTACCAAAGTGGTGGACCAATCAGCCGACAGTTCAATCCTTAGCAACCTTCTCCAGAAACACAAATTCCACTAGAAACACAAATTACTTACTGAACCCAGCTTCTCAAATATAAGAATCTGCAGCTGTTCTCTGTTTCAAATCATTATCAACATAATGTGTTTAGCTCTCAGACTTTTGGCTAGACAGAGATCTCCTTAAAGTAATCATAAAAACGAGTTGATAAAAATAATCAAATAACTGTGGTGATACAAAATTTCAACTGCATCCTTTCACTTTTATGTAAGCTCAGTGACTGACAACAGAATGATAGCTGACTCTTCTTCTTCTTCTTTAAAACAGTGGGAGTGAGAGCAGAGAGGAGCAGGAGAGCAGCGTACAGTCAGAGCAGATGCAGCCACCTGGGCAGAGCCTTTCATTCATTTTCTATGAGGAGTGGCGTATCCCTCATGAGGAGCACAATGGGATAACAGGTGGTGAGAGAAGGAGAGGCAGACAGACAGTGCAGAGGCCAAAGTTGAAATAAATAAATCATGGTATGGTAACAAATCAAACCTGACACCCATTGTGTATATAATGTAGATAAATGTGAGCTGAAGATGATAATTTTACTGCAACTGCAACAACAGCAAGAGCAAAGAGTACGTTTGCCTCTGGTTTGTCGATAGGATTGATCTGCATCATTAAGGGTATAAGTCAGGTTTTTAGAACTCTGTCTCTTTGTGTGTGTGTGTGTGTGTGTGTGTGTGTGTGTGTGTGTGTGTGTTGGGGGTCAAAAAAAAAAACGCATTTATGAGTTTAAATATTAAAGGCCACTAACAAGTTTTTGTGAACAGAGTCTTGATATCCTAGGCCTGAAAAATGTTACATTTGCTTCTTTGCTTAAATGAGCTTTGTCCTTTGCTGCCCTACCTTTGACCTAAGTATTATCTGTTTAAAAAAATGCATTATTTTTACCTGAAATCTTGCAAAGGACTGGTTTTTATTGCCCTAAGTGGTCTTTGCAGGTCTTGTTTTCTTGCTGCAGGTATAATTACACAGCGCAGAGGGTAAAGCAGTAGTATCTATGTAGCCTGACAGGCAAAACACTGGGCAAAAGCAGACTACAAATCACTTCCTACTGGTAGTAAAGCTGAATTACTGTAAATGCACGGTAATAACCAAAGAGGGCTGGACTAACATTTTTTATTAACTCCCCTCTTCGCTCCTCTAAATGCAGCTGGACTGTATTAACATATTGTTTGCAGAGATTTTAGAGACTAAATCGAACAGAAACCATTAAAATGAGGAAGGCAAATTAGATTTGGAGGAGGGAAAGTCAAAGGTGCTGTGATTTGTGAAAAATCTGGTCTTTATTTTAGAAAAAAGAGAAAAATTATAATGTGGGTGCATATCACTTTTACACTGCATCTTTCTGTAACTGTACATGGAGGTCAAAGTTCAGTGCCAACTACTTAACTGGACAAGCACCTCTGGAGCTGCAGGATGAAGTCCTGAAGTTGAACCCTGGGCTTCTGATGAAGGATCAGGGCTTCATCGTATGCACAGAAAGTGTAGGTGCAGTTTACTGCATAATCTGTATGTAAGTGTGAGTCAGACTGCATTACTCCCCTGATGATGATAACGGTGTATATGTACCTTGCTGTATGTAGGACTGGCAGTGTCTCTTATGTACCTACTCCTGTGTGTGCCAAAATGTGTGTGTGTGTGTGTGTATGTGTGTGTGTGTGTGAAGGTGTGTATTTGTATCACACAGCGTTTTGTCCTCCAACCATGAAGCTCAGGTCTGCATCTCAGTCAGCAACTCTTTCCCTGCTCATCAGCACTCTCTTTGGCGTCCCCTATGCAGCTGCTGCCACACACACACAAAGACACACACACACACACACACACCACACACAACTAAACACACACACACATATTCGAAACGAGGGATATACACGCACACACAGAGAGAGGAAGGTGCACACGAAAGCAGTCAAACAGACATAAAATACATACAAAGTCAAACAGGCGAGGACGTTCCCACAGAGATAGACACACACACAAACACACCCACACACACACACCCTTGTGTCCCTCTCATCTCAGTCAGTCTCTGTGACAAACATCTGGACCGTAAAGTGGAGATGATGGCGTCCCACAGCCCATAATGATCAGTCTGTCACCGTGGAAACCACACACTGTCGCCGCCCACGCCGCTGTCGCCAAGGTGTGATACTCAGGGAGACGGAGGAACACGGCGTACCGATAAACAAACAACACAAAGTTTCCCACATGAAGCCTTCTGCTGCTTTCGCTCTGGTTTCAGGTTGTTCGTGTTTGTTCAGTAAATTAAAAGAGAAAAAGAACCATATAACACCATGTTCATTATCTTTTAGTCAATTAGCAGTAGTCGGTCCCTATGGGGATGTTAATAACACATTAAATTGGAGTTTTGAGCAGAGATGTGTAAGAACAAAGAAATTAAGTCGATCTAGTTGTTTTTGATGATTGTGGTGTGTGTTTAATTGAGCTCCTTTCAGATATTGCATCTCATAAAAGCACAAAGTTCCACTGAAGAATATAAAAATTAAGAAGAATTATTCTTTTATTGTCACACACATTCATACTCAGAGCAGCTCGGTGAAATTGGTTCAGTGAATTTAACCCATCCCTGAGGAGCAGTGGGCAGCCGTGGTGGGGAGCAGCTCCAGCTCTGAGGTGGTGCCATGTTTGTGTAACTTACAGGATGATTAACGTACATGTATGTTTTTGATGCAGACACAGAGAAGGAACTAAACCCAGGACCTTCTAACTCTGAGGCAACAGTGCTAAAAACTGAGCCACAGTGCTGCAGCTGACACTTTTAGATTTCTGTACTTTATACCAGCAATGATGTTGATCAGCAAAGATGGTGGAGACAATAAAATCAGTCATATGTGTCGGTGTGTCAGACCTGACGCTGCTGGGCTGATGCTGCTGCTTGATATGTGACAGACTGTGCAGTGCAGCTCCGTCTGTGACAGCCATTTCTAACACTGTACACCAGGGTCTTTTTATTTGTGCAAACTGTAAATAAAAAGTTTGCTTTCTTTGGTCACTGATATATTGACACAAATCAGGATTTTTTTAGCTCTACAAAACTGACTTGAACTCGATGTCAAGTTGTTTTCAGAAAAAGTCCTTAAACATAAACCTACAGTGCAGCTAGCTACATCATGACTCAAGTTTTCCAAGTTGAGCCCAATCAATTGCATCTAAACTCAATAGTACAGACTCCTTTACTTATGACAACCATAAAAAATGGGGTACAAGAGAAGTAAACAAATACATTCAAAGGTAAAGAGAAAAACAAATGTTTAGCTTTCCCTTAGCAAAGGAAAACACAGTTTATAATTGTTATTAGATTAATGAAACTAGAAAACATGGGGCTGGCTGAAACAGCTATTCAATATTAGTGAAAAATGAGTCTGTTTCATAAATTATGGATAAACTGAGCAATATTTGTTACTACAACAAAGGAAATAAGGGCCTTTATTTGCTCCATCATCATCTTAAATGAAGCGCTCTGATGGAACAGTTTTGTTTACACTTCTATACATCATTCTTGAGCTCTACTCACTGACTTTTTGTCACATACTACCGTAAACCAAGCAGGATTTGTCAACATTTGTATTAAAATCTCATGACAGCTGGTGGGCTGTAATGTATTGGATGGGTTCTTGTGTTGACAGGCTTCTGCCAATCAAATCTGATCAAGCCACACCCACCCAATATATGTGTGATAAATGCCAGAAAAAGATTGACCAGGGATATTTTTTTCCTAACCTTGATTTTTAGTGCTGTTATCTTAGTCATGACTATGAAATACCATTAAATAATATATAAAAAAAATAAACACATTTGAATTAGCAGTTTTCAGGGGCTTTAAGGCGGTTCCTTAGTTTCAGATCAAATGTGCTGACATGGCTTGCCAGTCATGGGTTCAGCCATATGATCGACACTCACCCAGTCATATGATTCCTCATCATAGTTATGACACTTTAGTCAAGTTGCCTTCATTTAAAAATAAGAGTGCATAATTATTATTTATGTATTTTGCTACAGTCACATGACTTTCCTCACTTTTTACGCAGTTAATATACCAAACACACCCTCCAAATCTGCCTCAATGAAGAAGTAAGTCCAGAACAATATAGGATGAGTTCAAATTTAGTGTAGTTCAAAAGTGTCTGATTGCTGTAAATTAGCTGTTTTTTTAAGTTTTATTGTAACACGTGACAGCTATTACCTTTAGAAATTCATTCATCTTTGACACTGAAAAATCCAATCTTTGTAAATAAATTAATTCATTAGCACAGAGAATTTAACTGAATGTTTTTGAAATGTGGGATTATTCACGCATTTAAATCTACTGTCCATAGACTTTTTAATCTGCAGAGTCCAGAGCCAAATCAAATATAGTGTATTTACAGAGTAGTTAACACTCCCTGGGTCTTTAGTCTCCTTTCAGTCAGTTACAGTGTGGAAAA
This sequence comes from Acanthurus lineatus, assembly GCA_029814665.1. Taxonomy (NCBI): domain Eukaryota; kingdom Metazoa; phylum Chordata; class Actinopteri; order Acanthuriformes; family Acanthuridae; genus Acanthurus; species Acanthurus lineatus. Next base: position 21,157,840 of record JAPZDV010000025.1, read on the forward strand.
AGACTGAAATCTAACATATGACTGAACCATGTATGGTCATTGGTAGTGTCTATAATGAACCACAATTACATTCTGCAAATCCTAAAATGTTTGATTTAAAGAAGAATTTATTCCATTTATAACTAAACTAATAATCAATTAAATGCACTCGCCTCTTCCATTTGTTTCTATCTGCAGGATGTCTCTTGTTTTTCTGTGACTCACTCTGTA
>JAPZDV010000025.1:21158273-21172545 GCA_029814665.1 Acanthurus lineatus
TTTTTGTTTTGGGTGCTTTAACTGTGAGCTGTCTCTCATGCCTCTGGGTGCATGGAGAGCTTATTCCTCTCTGCTGGTCTGTTACACTGTTAGGGTTACTTTTAATGTTTTCCAGTTTCATTCTGTCATGGTAAACATGAGGTGCTGGACTGTCAGTGCAATCAGAGCACATACGATGCTCTGTGACGTGCCATTGGATGGACTGGTTATTAATTACTTGTGTCTTTGCGCTTGTAGCGATAGTAAAGAAGCTCATACGAAACAAAGTATAAGGTTTTAACCTTAAGTTCAGGTTCTAAGTAAAAGTGCAGCTCTCTGTAGTGTAGGTTTTAGTGTTTTCTTTAACTGGCTGAATAAAAGGCTGTTTTTTGGAGTCAACTGTCCAGTTTCAGTCAAGGTGGCCTAATGTAGTATGCGAGTGTAAACTTCAAGTCTTAGTGCCTTGCAGGAGATGTGCCCATATTCTCATAGAATCCTGAACAGTTGTTCAGCAACATAACTGAAGTTTTTTAGCCACTCAGTTACAGCCAACCTTAGTTGTAGTGCTGGCCCAGAGTAAGACATCTGATGACAGTATCAAAGACTCTTAATACCTTTTTAGGGTGTAACCGTAGATAAATCAAAAGTTTGCCAAACATTTCCAAGGACCCGCTGATCCCCTCATCTAAATCTCCTGCAGACAGAGCTGAGTCATCATCAATACTGTACTGTCTATGTGTCTGTCTGCGCTGTCCGCCTGACTGTCTGTCTGTCTGTGTGCTTAAAAACTGGAACAGCAGTTACAGGATGCTGCAAATCCATCAAAACATTTACAGATACAGATACCACCTCAGGCAGACACACATCTCAGAGAATATCTGAGAGCATCACAGGCTGGACCTGCCCTCGCATCGATCCTGCAGCTCAAAATCTGCTCACAGAGAGGGAGTGTGTGTGCTGAACTCCCTGCTGTCTTTGAAGACAGGAGATTTTATGTAGACTGTCTGCTTGAGATGGTAGAAGGTTACACGTGCACACACACACACACCCATACCCATACATACACACACACAAACCTAAACTGAGTAAATATTGGATATTTTTCTGACTGCACATAGTTGATTCTCAACAGGTGAAGGAATCGAGACATGAAAAATTCAGCAGTTTTTCTGACTGATCGAGTGTGATGGATGGACAGATAACAGTGTGTGTGTATGTGTGTGCATGTACATGCATGTGTGTGTGTGTGTATGTGAGTGTGTTTATCTAAGATGGCTAGGCATAAGGGAAGGTGATGAGACAGTCAACAGTAACAAGACATGGCCAGAACCCCGTTTTCTGTCTTTCTTTCTCACACATAAACACAATCATAAACATTACTGTTTGTGTGTGTGTGTGTGTGTGTGTTGTGTGAAACACATATATTAAACATTACAGATGAAACAGCCCATGGATTAGACTAATTGCAGGTAGATACGGAGCAGCATATTGCCTGCATGTGAAAAATAAGGGAAGACCAAAATCCAATTTAAGAAGAAAACAAATTTCAAAAGCAGCTCACGACGGCAATAACCTCCACCAAATCGATTCATAACAGCACCCACTGAGGACGAGAGGATGTGAGGGTGGGTGGGTGAGGGGGGGTTGAAAAAGAGAGAACGAAAGTAGGAAAGAAAGAAAGAAAAGAAAGAAAGGTATCCAGGTGAATCATATCCTTTTTGTCTGAGCTGTGGACCATTTGCCAGTGTCTTATTGCAAAATTTACGCTAAGAGTTGGCAATTTCTCCTTGAAACAAAGAGAGTCACTGTTAAGCTGAATACTAATGGGAGCCCGAGGCGTTCGAAATAACTTTGAAAAGGGCAGCGCAACTCTGTCCAAAAAAAGGACAACTCAGTGAGAAAGAGAAAGAGAGAGAGAGAGAGAGAGACTAAGAAAGAGGAATGATGTGTGTTTGTGAGTGTGTGTGTATGTGTGTGTTGAAGAGAGAGAGAGACAAAGGGAGGTGACAGTATTATGGGCATGTCTGGTGGAACTCTCCACAATGAGATTAGAGGAGAGTTTGTCTCATTTCTTACTTGGACATCCTGTTCCTTTTAATTACAATGATGAATGGTATTTGTCAGGAAGTGTGTGTGTGTGTGTGTGTGTGTGTGTGTGTGTGTGTGAGAGAGAGAGAGAGAGAGAGAGAGAGAGAGAGAGAGAGAGGATAAGACTCAGCACAATTTTCATCACTACTGTATCCATATGGGCTTAAGCATTTGTGTTCTCTCTTGTGTGTGTATGCGTGTGTGTGTGTGTGTGTGTGTGGATGCTGCATCCTACAGTTTGCAGTGGTGTGGGGTTGAGCTCTGCACAGTAGCTGCAGCAGTTGATAATAGCGTTCTTGCTCTTTTAACCTTACCCACAGTCTGTAATTACTGTAGAAGCCAACCACACCAGTTTACAGCAGCACAACCACACCCACACAAACACCATTGTTGCCTCTTTCTCCCTTTATTTTCTACACTCCTCCCTTCTTACTTTCTTCCGCTCTTTCTTCCTCTCTGTATCTGTTTATGCAAACAAACCGTTGTGTGTCTCAGCCACGCCTAGAGCTTCACCAGTCGCTTGTGTCAAAAAACACACTTCTGACCTGTAATTACAAACATGACACATTCAAATAAGATTTTTCATATTTACTGTCTGAAAACTGAACACAGAGCTCTCTGCTAAACAATCTCTGCTCTTTGTTACCTGTTAGCTAACTGCTGCCCATTTAGCTCCGTTTTGGTCTCCACCACCTGCTGAGGAAATAAGCTGGCTGCCAAGACTTTAACTGAAGTTCCCTGTGGCTCTTCATCCATTACAACCTGCTGTAGTGTCCCGCAAATTTTTAGCTTGAACAGTTTGAGGAACTTGATTGGATAATAGAAAAAAATGAATTCTCTGAATTTTAAATTGACCAAACTAATAATATTCTTTCTGTATGTCATTTAAGAGTATTTTATTTTTATTATTCCTGTTCTTCAGGTAATATTAGACTTCGACTTTACTTCTGTTCGGTCTGTTTGGAAATTCAACATTTTATTCTCTTTCAGTTGCCAGAAAACATAAAGAATCATCAGGCAACCTGCACACTAACACACTAATTGTGTGCTGCAGTGTAGCAGATCTTTATTGGAATAACAGTCTAAAGGCTTAGGAAGCAGCCATGTGACTGTCGAGTTGCTGGTCTGAAACCCAAGAAACACCTGATTAGAGACCCGTTACTATTAAACTGTTAACCATTCTTTCCTTAAAAAATAAAAAGCTTCTGTCAAAAAGACTCTTTAAGAAATAATTTGTAATTTGGGGAAATTTACTTATTAATTTTTTTGGTGAGAGTTGCATGAGAAGATGGATGGATGGATCAAAATATTAAATTTAGGAGACCTCTGCTACTTTCCATTGCACAGTCAACTTTCATTTTATTTAAAGGCATGATTGCAACCATTATCTAACCTCAACCACGTTTTTATTGTAACCATGACAACAAACCTCATCTAACCTTTATGAAGTAGTCATTTTCCTCCAAACCACAATGTTTTTTCTGTGTCCTTAAAAAAGTACTTATTTGAACCCAAACCATGATCCATCCCTGAGCCAGATCTGATCGTTACTGTGCCCAACCAAACCAAATCTTAAAAAGACAGAGCCGTGGTGGTTTTTGAAAGCTCAGACAAAATATACTTAGCTGCTGAAGGGGACCTCAGATCATAAGCGTCTGTGTCTACAGGGCATGGACAAATTATGTATTTTGTCTTTAATTTGGAGAACTTGTTGATACTGGAGTGAACCGCCAGAAGGGCTCTGTCTGAAGATAACAAAATCCATCTACCGCCTCTAAAGTTCACTAATCAACACATTATGATTTGATTGTGTAAGCCAAGCAATTACTAGAGCGTACAAATGAAAAGTTGTGGTTTTAAAAGGAGCTTGCTCTTAATACCTTCAGACAGAATCAGACCGGTTGTGTCCACGTTTAAGATACTCAGCTACGAGTTGCAGCTTCACATCTGTCTATCAGTGATGAGAATAGTCAGTCTTTTCATTGAACTGTTGGCTAGAATGCAAATATACATATTTTTGAACTATGTCAGACTATATCTTGACAGAGACTTCTTGGTTCATAAAACTTGGGTAATATTGGTACAGTATGAGGTGAGATTGAAAACTTCCAAGACTATTCTACATGAACGGAGTAGTCTTGGAAGAAGACTTGCGCACAAACAGACTGCTACACATTAATGTGCATGTAGCAGGTGCAACGCTAAGTTTTGGGAGTAAGTACTCTTGTTTTCAGCACTCGATCATCATCAGCACCTGAGTAACAAGCGTTTTGGTGACCAATATGTGGGCCGGCTAGGATCTTCATCATCAGGTTCAGGGTAACCTAAACTTCATGTAGAGGATCATCAACTGTGACTAAAACCAGTGTCCACAGCAATGACCAACGGAGCAGACAGCGGTCTTTATAGAGGCTGCAGCCTATAAGACCAAAGGAGGACCATCAGATTAGGAGCTCAACCAAGAGCCTGCTGGGAGTTCTCTTTCATATTGGCAGCCTTAAACACTGTGAATTTTACCTTCAGGGTCAATCTGTTCACACCAAGTGTGTGACATTCTTAGGTGTTTAAGGGGGAACATTCAGCACAAACATCCTGAAATGTGGCACAATGGCAACTGGGCGACACAGCTGTCATTTCCCACCCCCTCTACTCGCCAGATTTGGCTACTTGCGACTTCTGTCTGTTCCCCAAAATAAAGTTAAAGCTGAAGAGTCACCATTTTGACATTGTGGAGGAGATCCAGCAAGAATCGCAGATGGTGCTCAACGTGCTTACAGATTGGGATTTTTAGGGAGTGTTCCAAGCATGGCAGGAGCACTGGGAGCGCTGAATCGCTGCACAAGGGAACTACTTTGAAGTGCATGGCAGCCAGATTTGGATCAGATATGGTTTTTGCTTTTTATAGGCGCAGTCTCTGAACTTTCTGATCACACTTGGTATGTATCTTGGTTCTTTTTCTGTCACTTTGTTGTAAGGAATTTGTCACATTCCAATATACTTTGAATTACTTCAGGCAGTACAGTAATTGCCATGTAGCTCCTTGGTGACAACAGAAGAAAATTGTGGTTTAAGGTCAGCAGAAGGTGAATGTAAAGTGGGATATGCTGCTGGATCAATAAAGTTTTTACAATGTTAGAAAACTGCTGTCTGCAACAGTAATGCAGCTGCTCGTGACAGAACCATGTCGGTCAGCAGAGACTTTCTACATGGAAGTGACAGTTCACTGACACGCAAGCAACTGAAATATCACACAGCCTCACCTCCTGATCTGATAGACTGTGGATTCTCATCGAGAGGACACACACTCACACAGGCAAACACGCTGCAGTGCAGAAACCAGCCATGGCATGTATAACAAATGAGTTTTAACACCAGGGGTTCACCGCTTGATACAAAAACATATCAACACAGTGTCATATCTCTCTGTCTCCCCCTCAGTTCTCTGCACACACACACACTCACATACACACGCACACATGCACAATGTCATTGCAGACCTCCTGGGATCCAGTGAAAAGTAGCTTTTCATTCTCATACCACACGCACATTTTTAGCATCACAAGTGTTTGTTGGGCCGTCCTAGGTGGTAAGGAAGAGAGGAGAGAGAGGAAAAATTACACTGTGTGGTTGAGTGGTGTCCATGGGGACTCTCTCTCTCTCTCTCTCTATGGCAATATGACAGTTGAGGATGCAGATGGAAACGTGCCACACACATACGAAAAACACACACACACACACGCATACACAACTCCCACACACACGCCTGACTGACTGACTGACTGCTGTTCTGTGAGGCCTCCCAGTCTGGGAACCCAGAGGTGTCAGACAGTTATAATTATCACTCTGCTTCCACACACACACACACACACACACACACGCACACACGCATGCGCACACACCCACACACACACACACACACACACACACACACCCTGGTACACATATATATGCAGTTCCAGTGTTGAATGGCATCCAGTTAAAAATCCAGGCCTGTGCACCGCTCTGAAGTAAAAGAGGAGAAGCACCCTAGAAGGCTTGTTTTCCCTCTTTCATGTAAAAGAACGTCAGTTTCCAGCATTTCTAATTTTCAACTTCTGTTATCACATTTTTGAGCCATAAATAATTCATATGTAATGTTTCAGTATGAGGCTTTTAGTTTTTCACTCCAGCCATACAAATCCACTGTTAGGAGCATTGAAAGTGAGCCAGGAAAAAATGTCGTGTATTCACAGAGAGAAGAGCTGTTGAGTGCGAGTCTTTCTTCCTCTTTAGTGTCATGGAAAGGAAAATAAATGACAGTTTAACGATAATTTAATAAAAAAGGAAAAATTTTAATTCAAAATCAAAAACCTTCAATATTAAAGATTCCTCTCAACAGCCATAAGGTTTTTATGAACAATATTAATCATCTAAGTGAAAAGCCTCTTCAGTTTTACATCTCTTGATACGTATCCACATAAAACCTTTTCTTACCTTTAAGATCAAAAACACCAAAGGGATTTAATGACAGCAGTATACTGTGCACCTGAGCATCAATGAAAAATCCAGTGCGAGACAAACCATGTCCTTCAGCTTAACATTTAACCAATTAAATTAAATGACAACTGTTGGATTTGAAATGCAGACCAAAACATCATTTTTTTATAAATTGAAGATGCAAAAGCCTTTACCCTCAACTTGAGGCTTTTCTATAGCTGAAAAGCTTTAAAAGTGGATAAATAGCAGCATGTTGTGATGCAGGGACTGTGCTGGAGAGTTTGAGGAGCTTTCATTTTGAAAATAATAAAAGCTCCTCCACAATGAGGCCTTAGCGTGAACATAGCAGCACCACGGCAACCAGCGGAGTGAGTGTCCGAGCTGAAGGAGAAAGAGACGTTTATGCCTTCAGCAGGATCCTCACTAAAGCACACAACACGTCCCTCTTATATTATAGGCAATACAAACAAACAGTAATGTATGTAAATGCATGGATGGAGTAATTCACTGTAAGGAGTCACTCTTCATTTGAACATAATGGTTTGTGTAATGACTAAATTAGCCTCCAGAGAGACTTCTTATTTACAGTGTTTAGTATCAAACTACAGACTGAGGCGTGCTCAGGTAGTTCTGAATATACTCGTACACTTACCTAACTGCATGTTAATGGCAGATAAACACCGCATCTGCAAGCACACACATATGCACAAGCACACAGATGCACAAACACAAACACACATATACACACACAGATAAAAGTGATTGCTAAATGTTTCATGCAACCCTCTGAACCCTGGGCTGTTTGCACTCACTTCATTTACATGCTCGTCTCAGCCAGGTACGCTATTGAAACCGGTTTCTTCAAGGTAGTTTGAGACACTCAGAAATGTCATTTAGAATCGGGAAATATAATAGGTACACCATTATGTGTACAACATGTTCTAAGACACTGTTTTATAGACTAACACAGAATAAATTCTATGTGTTTGGATGTTTCTTTGTTTTTTTTGTCTTTTCTCCTCTAGGTTTGCAACACAAACAAATATCAGGACAGACCATGATTGGGTAAATGCAAAGTTCAGTGCTCGTTTAAAAAACTTGACAAAAAATAGTTTGACAACTCCACTTAATGTTGCTGTGGCTGTTTTTAGAGCTTTCAGTTGTATCTTGTGGATGTCAGCAGATGGAGAACATTGTCATTTAGTTAACCTCACTATGGAACTTCAGTTACATTATCACATAAGGTGCTAATATTGTGAATTAGACACCTGTGGAAAAAAATAAACGTTAAGATAAATCTTATTGTGTTAAATAAGGGGAGAGAACTAGTAAGTGAACCTTAAATTAAGACTGTTTTCCCACAAGATAAGACAGATGTGACAGTATTTGCCTTGGTGCAGTTAAATGAACCCTCATGAGGTAAAAAAAAAATGAAACGAAAAAAATAAACATGTAATTTCCCATTTTCTTTTGCATTTGCCACAAAAGTTCATCCTTCTTTTGGCAGTGCAAACAGGAAGTTTAAAGCTGCCATGGAATCAGTATGCCACTGTAACTAAGGGTGAGTGGTGCCTTCATGTGTTCACATATTGGAAAGTCTGCACCATTTCAAGTGAATCAGTTCCAGTTTGCATGATATACAAACACCAATTACCAATTACATACCGTATATCACCTCTGATAGCAGCAAAAGAGTCTTACTTACAGCCTTGTGAGTTTTATTGAGACAGACTTGTTGAACATTTGCACATTCTTTTTCAAAACAGAACTCAGAAAAGAGATATGCATCTTTATACAGTAAAGGTTCTCAACATTACTTTCAGTATCTTAGCCATTTAACGGCCTCATGCACTTCTACGTGCTTTTTTCTCATCTGTAATACATTCAGAGCTGCCACAATAAACCAATCTCCACAGTGGAGGTATTTTTCTGAATGGAGTGTAATCTTACATAAGTCTCATCACAGGTTGTAGGTCTAAGCCTTAGTTTAGGTTGCACAATAAGAAAAGTTTCTTCACACTTAAAAAACCAGAAACAGTTGCATCTCTGTACCTCTAACCTTGAACGCAGAGTTAAACCTGAAGCACACACAACGATGTACGTGTGTATGTACACACCCAACCGCCCACCCATCTCTTATACAGTAGACAAATGTGTGTATGAATGGCAGGTGTTTTAAATGAAAACGCTGGACCACCCAGGACTTTCAGTATCGCCCTGTCGACCTCCGTGGCTGACAGATGAAGGCTATTCACATCAAGCCTTTAACACCTTCAGTTCCCCCTCTACACCAACACACACACACACACATACACATACACACAAACTCACAAACACACACACACACTCAATAGTCAATACAAGCTTCACACAATCCCCTAAGACAAATGGACAGACTTCAAACACATACATACACAACCTCCGAAAGACGGAGTGGGAGGGCGGCTGAGAGAGAAGAGAAAGGCAGTCGGTGGTTTACCAGAGAGGCAGAGAGAAAGAGGCCTAACTTCAGCTTTCTCTCTCTCTCTCTCCCTCCCTCCCTCTCTCTCTCTCCTCACCCTCCCTCCCTCACTCCTTTTTCAAAACAAATGCACAATCCTCATCTAGAGAGAAATACTCAGTTTAAGGGCGACGGCTCCATTTACTCCTGTGGGGGTTCATTTGGGTCCTTTCAGACACTGTGTGTGTGAGTGTATGTGCATATGTGTGTGAGGGGAAGGGTTGGGGGGGAAGAGGGGAATGAAAGGCATGGGGCGCTGTCAAATAGCCCCCCGCTTTTAATGGCCCAGCTGCACCATTACCTAGCACACACACTGGGCCCAAATAGACTGAGGGAGGAGGAGGAGGAGGAGAGACAAGTCTATCAAACTAAGTATGAGGAGGGGGGGGGGCACTCATCATTACCTAGCATACACTGCTGGAGTCGAGGCACTAAAAGAAGGGGGAGGAGGGGAGGAGAGAGGGAGGGGACACGCAAGCAGCTAACTACAGTACATGGAGTGTTAGTGAACTACACACACTCACACACTGTGACACACACACGCACAGGGCCTCCAGGGAAGTTTTACAGCAGCTCTCTGTCATGAACAGTGATGTAAGGCCTCTGTCACTGTCAGGTGCGTGTGTTTGTGGGTGTGCGTGTGTTTGTGAGAGAAAGTGTTTGTGTGTAGGAGAGTAGGAGCCACACGTCTCCATAACAGATTGGTCATGAGAAGGTGTGCTGGAACCACGACATGTGTGGGGACGTCAGGGGCTATAAGGTCACGCACACACATAAACACACACACACACACACACACACATACACACACACAGGCCTTCTTTCATTTTTCCTTATTTTTTCTGGTATATTTTAGAACATTTTTATACAGCAGTGTGGTTCTAGTATCGGGAGTGTTTGTATGTCACTGGTGTGATGGATCCACAACTTTAGTGCAGACTGAAATAGCCTTAATAACTAGTGGATGAACTGCCATGATATTTTGCACAAACAATCTAGATCCCCAGAGGATAAGTCGTGACACCTTTGAAGACTTTTCCCGTAACCAGCAGCAGGCTTGAATGTGTGGGTTAAAATGTCTGTAAAACAATGAGACAGACTGTGAAAAAATTCCGTTGAAACATTCGTGGTCCTCTCAGGATAAAAACAATAACTCACAATCAATTCAAAACAACATTCTAACCAACTTTACAGAATAGTTTTACAAATATACAATAACCTCACAGATCACTACTTGAAGTGAAGTTTATATAAGCCTTATAAAAGAAATTGTTTTGGAGTTTTCGAACATGACACAATACACACTAAACAAAGTTTGAAATAAGAGTTTCTTCTTGTTTTTGAAGTCAAGGATGACCTCTGAAACTCAGCTCTTACGCACATAACAAAATGTTTCAATAATAAAAATCAGAAATACCATGACAACTGGCAAAAACAATCTGTTGATAAAGATGTGAAATTATCAAAAGCCTCCAAACACAGAGAGGAGTGAGAATCTCAACTACAGGAGATTCAATAACAGATTCAAACCCAGCTCTTTATTGAACTTTGTTTGATTCTTAGTTCCCAATTTTAAAGTTTTAATAAAACATATAAGTGAGGTTTTGAGTTTTTTTTTGAAAGCAGCTCTAAGTGAGCCTATATAACTTTTGCTCAACATGTCTGAGCATTACAGACACCAAATTTACAATCGTACATACAAGACTGCATAGTGTAATTTTTTTGTTAACATGTTATGACTTTAACTTTTCAGTTCTAAGAGAAAAATGTGTTATTGTCTTTCAAAAGTTAAATAAATCTGAATTTAATTTATGCTTCAACTGACCAACAGCAAAAATTGATACAACTGACAAATTTAAAAACTAATAACAGAACTGAGGAGTGTTTTTTTCTGTTTTAAAATGGTGGTGCGAGTGATATGACTGTTGGATTGATGAAATCCTGTGGAAATGTAAGTTTTGTTTAATTGAGCATGTGAACTATTTAAGTTCTGCTTCTGTCCTTTGTTGTCCATGTATCAAATTTCATATACGGTAACTTTATGGTGCATTTAGGTGCAGGTGGGCATCCACCTGTCATGACTTTTTATCTGACTTTTAATAAGTAAGTGCTAAAATTATAATACTTATATACTTATACTTATAATTCTTTGAAAATATGTTTGGTTGGTGGGTTTTCATCTACCGGTCCCTCAGTGCAGTGAGTCAAAAGCTACTTTCAGACACTCTTGGCAACTCTCTGCCAGTATTTAAGACTCTACACTTGTTTGATTCCATTATTAATTTCAGAATTTACAATACAAACACAAACACATGCTAACTAGTTAAATACCCAAAAATCACACATACATATTGCAAAAGAGCACTCAATGTTGTAACAACGATAAAATGAGCTACACTCCCGTCTAAAAACTGTGAATAACATTACTGCCACGCCAAACACAAAAAACCCCACTATACTTGGTCACATGGTGGTGCATGAATTAAAAACGCATCATTGTGTGGTGAAAGAAACGCTATGACTAACAAGACAGTGGCTTGTTCATCACCTACAGTGTTCTCTGGCAGGAATGTCAAACGACACGTACGAGCTCTGCCGCCCTCCTGCTCTGCATCCTATTTTACGCTCGCACATTGCTTCCAAGAATCCCCACTCCTCTCTCCATTTCCATCAGTCACTCTCTCTCTCTTTTCCATCATCTCCATCCATCCATCTCTTGTCGGAGCCTCTCAGCGGGGCTCGGGCTGTTGTATGCGAGGCATACTTGGGCTGTGGCGTCAGTTTGAAAATGAGGCTCGTTTGCATTTAAACACTCTGCTCTCTGGGCACTTGGTAAACTTGATGAGAGGAGGAGGAGGAGGAGGGGAGGTGGAGAGGAGAGGTGGAGAGAACGAGGGGAAGTTGAGAGAGAGAGAGAGAGGGAGAGAGCAAGGGGAGTAATTGCAACACTAAGAGAGAGGGAGAGGAACTGAAGGGAGAGAGGGGAGTGAAGGAGGGAGTGTGTGGAGAACACTGGCTAATATAAATTCATTATGTAAATCCGCAGCTCAAACAAATTGACAGGCGGGTATTACACCCGAGAGGAGCTGAATCAAGAGCATGAAAGCATTAGCTCCACTCACCCTTGACCTCCAACCTCGACCTGTTCACCGGAGTGTGCCTGTTATGCATACTAATGACTCAGGAGGGGCCGGCCGGACAGTAACATCACAACACATTTTGTTTTCTTACAGTGGTAGCTGGAGACGATATCCTCCATCCTCCATCTATGCTGGAATGTAAACTATGCTGAAAGGAAAACACTGGAGAGGAGTGTTTTCTCACTGAAGTAGACCCACATTCCAGATACAGTCTGCAGCAGCCGCCGCTGGAGACTGTTATTTCTTCCAATATCTGAAAGGAATATTTGAATTCCTTACCCTGGAAGCCAAAAGACACAATCAGCACTGCAACAGGCCTGCGCTAGATTGAGGACTGAGGAGCTCTGAGGCAGAGTTTTTCCCAAAAGAGTGACTTGATCCTTCATCTTTGCCACTGGGTAGCAATTTTAACTCCACCTGCGACTCAAATGTTTTTTTTCTAATCTTCATTTTCACCTTTCTTGACATCCACACATCCACATTCAAGTAAAATACATAAAATATTCTGAAAATCCTGGGCTGAGAAAGTATCTGAATAAAAATCTAAGAACCAGTGAGGCTTAAGTTTCAGATGATGCCGACTGATTAGCAAGTATCACTACATGATGCTTCACATGTAAAAAGATGGAATAAAACAACCACCTCCGCAACCAACCAGCACCAGCCTGTTGAAGTTTTCTGGTAGAAAAACATAAAGTCTGCTGGACGTAATTCACACTATGATCAGAGCCCCGAAAGCAGTAAGACATTTTAAAGGACCTTGCTGCTGAATAAGTGCAAAAAAGTATCTTGATGTATCTTATAAACAATAAGCTGGTTGGGTTTTGTTGCATTTTCTTAAATCTCCTGACATAAGAGTTTTGCAAACCTGAGTTTTAAAGAAGAAATGCAGCAGATTAAAGGGGCACTCCAATGTTTCAGCGATGCTGTTTCATTAAGTTTGGGAACTCACAAGAGACAGATTTTTAATCTGATATGAAATAGATTTTGTTCCCGTATGTGTTAAAAAAACTGTATCTGCACTGTATAAATCCCATGATGCAACAGGACTGTCTTCTGCTTAACTGTTTGTGTGACGTAAAAGCTCACATTTTTAAAAAAGCTTCCCACAGACTCACAGACAACAGTGTATGCTTTTATACTTAATAAGAACTAATATTTAGGGCGATAATCAATACAGTGCTCCTTCGATGTAAAAAAAAAACCTTCTTTTTGGTTTTTTGCTTTTGCCTTCAGTTTAGAGAACAAATGGTCATTTATTGAGGAGAATCCTGTGACACCTGTAGCTTATGAAATGCTCTCACAGTGTGTGGAGATGTGCATCATTTTTGAGGGCGCTCAATCCACTCGACACTCCTGCACCCTCAAACACTGACCATTCTCTTGCAAAATTTAATAAACCAAACACATCTCGTATGTTAAACCCTCATGAATATTCCAAAAGGATCCTACAATCAATCCCTTCATTCACCTCCGCTGGTTTGCCCCTTTTTTGACTCAACAGGCGGTTCGCCTTTGGAGTTGACCATATGGGAGAATTGGAGTTCAAGTTGTCGCCGCTAAGCAGTGTTATGACCAGGGCGAAGGCAGTCTTAAGTATCTGCAGCTGCTGTCAGCTTTAATTGGCCCAGCAGACTTACAGCCAGGCGCCACTCATCTCTGACCTGAGCGGCGGCAGAAAAAAACATTAAGCAGGCTTCAAAGACCGCTGCTTTAGAAAAAGAGGACAAGAGACAAAAAAAGAGAACTGAAAAGACAACAAAAATGGAGATAAAAGCAGGAGCTACAGAAAGTAAGACTGAGAACGGGAAGTGAAAGGGAGAGGGAGGTCCTGGTGAACATGTTTATCCAGTGCTTTACCTAGTGTTTCTCATGTTGTGTCTGCTCAAAGTGAATCCTTTAACTACACAGAAACAAGGCTGCTCTATAGAGAGCCTGAGGAAAACAAGTGGACAACTTCACTAATCTGAATCTCAATGAGCTGTAATCCCCCCATCTCTCTCTCTCTCTCTCTATCACACACACACACGCACGCACATATACACATTCCCATACACACTTGAAGCTGATTTCTTTAAGAAAAAGTCAC
>JAPZDV010000025.1:21181454-21224926 GCA_029814665.1 Acanthurus lineatus
CCCCCCCCCCCCCCCCCCCCCCCCCCCCCCCCCCCCCCCCCCCCCCCCCCCCCCCCCCCCCCCCCCCCCCCGCGCGGTGTTTATAAAAGCAGCAAAACTGCACACAAATGGAAAGGTGGAAAAAGTTTTGAGGAGGCAGACAAAAAAACTGCAATGCTAGTTTATTTACCTAACCCTAACCAACACTGAAGCTGTCAACATGAGCATTAGCAATTAGTTCTGTTGATGATTTTTGTTAATTTTTAATATTTAATGACATCCCTCATGGATTTTGTGAAACCACAGTTTTGAAAATATGTGTCCAGTGAGAGACAGATTATTGCAAGGTTTGTCTCTTCAGAACCACTGGAAACATCTGTGCTTTGAATTTACATGTTACACAGTAAAATACAGTATGATCAAGTCCTTCTAGGTAAGTCCTTCAACATTAGGCCCCTATTTAAATGAACGGGTAACAAGGACAAGAAAAAAACTGCTAACATAGAATCACTGGTCACAATTTAGTTCAAAATAAAGTTTTAAAAGCCTTTTTTAAAACGAGTTATACCTTAATTATGCATGTGCAAGGTTTCACTACACGGACTTAAGCTCTTGCGTGTTGCCTTGCATGGTTCTTGTCATGCTCACCACTGGCTTTTGGAGAGAGAGTGCAGAACATGAGTCATGCAAACATCATTTTCACTGTTACAGATTTCTCTATTCAAAATTCCTAAAATTCCTGAAACCAGTGAGTCACCAAACTTACACAGGTTTCATACACATGAGTGTTTTTTGATGTGTCACCTCCGTGGTTTGGTTGAGATGAAGCAACTGTCTAAGTCAGGAGAAGATTGTGGTCATAGTTGAGAGTTAGTGGGAGACAGGATGTAAACTGAGGTCTCTGGCATCAGAGTCAGACTCTTATGTCCAGTCTGACCCAGTTCCATGCAAGGTTTTGTGGTGGTAAAACAGTAACTGTTTTGGAAATACTCCTAAACAGAGTCATACATGCATATGGTTCCCTCTTAACTCTCTGGGTGACCAAACAGATGTGTTTGCACTTGATATCTAACAGTCACATATGAATGTCTGGGATGCATAAGGACAGACGCTGTAAACCCTCACAGACAGAGGTAGATGAAGAAATTTGCTTCCCAAGGGCCCTCGCTGACACGCAGATGCAGACAGTACAATTTGAGTCTAGCTGGAAATAAGCAAGTGGCACATTCATCTGTTCACACAGTCTGACCTGTGTAACATGTCTCTGTCCTCAGAACCAGCTGTCCTTTCAGCAGCAAAGCTCCTCAGGTGTTAACAGCACAGAAGGCGAACAAATCATCTTCACCAGGCTGATAAATAGTAGAAATTCAATGGTCTAGGTAGGTACCATATATAGCAGGAGAAGGTCTCATGCAAAGAAATGTTGTTTTTCTTTTATCAGTTATTTATTGCCTCTGCCCGTCGGTTCAGAACACGTGTCACACGTCCGTCTCTCTGACTCAGTGTCAACGGCTGTGTTTGATAAAATGGAAGCATATGAGGACTGTCTCAGCAGACAGGTGCACAGGGCAATGAAATCTGACTGAGTGCAGACACATCTTTCTTTTTTATTATTTCTCAGCAATTGGTCTCATTCAGTACTGCCTTTCCTCTATTTGTTCTCCACCATAGATTTTTATTGTTTACTATAGAGTGCTGTTGATTTGCTGTTTTTTAAGCATATATTTTGACTCATGTATGCGTTTGGGTTAATTATTGAAAGTCTTATCATCTCATATATTTCTCTAATGGTTCTATGTGACTCAATACCTGTGGTTTTTCTATAAAGATAATGGCCATGGTGTTGTTAGTGTGACTCTTGATGAAGGTTTATGATTAAAATGTAGCCTCTTTAGTAAATTTTATGCAGATGGTGTGCAGGCGTTTACAACTTTTTAAATCCATGTGCCACAAAAGGTCTATCATATAAAATCTATCTTAAAAAAAAACTTGATGGGAAGGTGGTTTGCAGCAAAATGCCTGAAAAAGACTGTGTAACCCTCATTTTGCACCACAGCCTCTACCTCATAGGGATCAACAAAGAGACCCTGAAGGAGAGCAGAGCTGAAAACGCATAGCAGAGAGAAAGGGGAACGAGGGAGGAGAGAAACTCTGTTGAAACCATGAGTGTGTCTGCTTGTGTTGTTTGATGGTGTGAGGTACAGAGAGGGAGCAGCATCCTGCGGCACTCACAGTTGAAGATGCCTGGTGGAGGGTGCTGGGTGACCACGGGGCAGTTCTCCTCATCGCTGTTGTCCCCACAGTTATTCAGCTGGTTGCAGATCAGCGAGCCCAGACGCAAACAATTCCCATTGGTGCAGTGGAACTTGCACTCTGTACAGCCGGGGAGGGGGAGAGGGGCAAGGAAAGGGAAAAGAAACATTTCTTAGCACAACCATTTCAAATGTTTAGTTCTTTCAATAGCGCTGCATTCACAGTCTGAACATCAGTCTAGAAGAAATTTTTTTTTTTACTGATTCTTCACTTTTTATCTGCAGAGAATAAAATGTTTTTGTGTATTCAAGGTGTGCAAGTCATTATTGCTTTTAACAAATGATAAATAAAAAAAAATGATTTTCTGCCTTTTTTTACAATTTAAACATTGGATAGATAAACAGAGTTAACTAAAAATGAAAAAAAAACAAAAAACCTTTTGATAAATGAATGTTTGCAAAAGGAGTTCATACAAAAAAAAAGTTTAAAAAGTACACCCACACACAAACACCAGTGTCACTGGAGGTAGTGCACGCAGGCACACTCTAAAATGTGTAAAAGCGCTGATAAAATGTATAGACAGTAAAATGCTCAAAAAGCGGGCTGTTATGTGCAGTTTTGCCCGTTATCTGCGCCTCAGAGTAGGCAAGGTCATGTGAAATGATTTTTTTTTACCTGTGAGCTCAAACACAAAGCAGAGTTAATGTGTTGAGTTCACGCAGAAACAAGGTCAGGCAAAAAGTGGTCTCCCGCTCAAAACAACAAATAAATAAACAGATTTTCAAAAAGGCCTTTGATGTGCCGCAGCCCCAAACCATAATGTTCTGTCACGGTTATTACAAAAACGCTTCTTTCCACCTAAATATTAATATGCCTGATTAGCACTATCTGGTTAAAAAAAAAGCACCTCAAACCTATAAATGTGAACTGAAAAATATATATGCTCTGGAGGGAATGAATAATCATGCTGAACTTTAATCATAATAAGTGAAAATAACAACAAAGTGTTTGATGCACTGGAAAGCGAGGCCATGTCAGTATGCCCCGGAGTGTGATGCGTGTGGTTTAGTTAAGCCATTCTGTGAGAGATACACAATGTGAGAGAGAGGAGGAAATAAATGAAACCTGAATGATAAAGACTCATATACACAGTTAAATATGAGAGGTGATAATAAGTTTGTGGCCTGAGGTAGGGGGAGATGGATTACGCAGCTCTGGTTACATGCACATATAGTTCAATTCATGAGTAATTATGTAGAAAGTTGGAATTGAATAACTTTTTTTGTATTTCTGTTTTTTTGTTTTTGTTTTTTTAAACTTATAGCCTTTAGAGCCAACTGCTAGTGATTTGAGAGTCATCAGAGCTGGCCTGACATGTAGCTAAATTAGGGCCCCCACAGCCACTAGAGGGCCTCTACAAAAATGATGCAAACTGGAATTTAAGGTTGAGTTTTAGATTTGATTTTGAAAACATCACATCTTCACACTCCAACCCATCTAACATGAACCCAAATCTGTGGACGTTCAGTAAAGAAAGAAAGTTTTTACAGAAACAATGTCCTGGTTTATTGCAATAATCCATAGACCTATTGTTTTCATATGTAATTTTTCAACACTTAGAGTTGTACAGCAAGTAAATACCATTTGAAGAGGAACACAGATTAATAACATACATACATCATAATGTAGCCTAAGTAGCATTCGGGGTTCTGTGTGTTTACTCAATACTTAATATTTAAGAGCCCTTTATGCTCTCCTGAACAACTTCTGAGCAAAACCTACCATTCACTATAACTTCATTTTAAGAAAAGTCACAGGGTTTCGCTGTTGAAGTGGACTTTGATTTATCACAGCCAACACAATTATTACTGCAATTACAACTCCCATTAACTTTGAAAAAGGATAATTGAGGCAGGTTCATAACAGTGGTGTTGGCTTCATATAATTTCTAAGTTTATTTTCCTCTGAGAGATGAAATTGTTTTATAGATTTACATTGAACTAAGTATAAACAATTTTTTTTGGTTCAAATTGATCTCTATGTTGCAGTGGCTTGATCCAAAAAGTGATTTGGTGTGTGGGATTGCAACCAACTTTATGGTTTTTGCTTCACCCCCACCTTAAAGTGTGTAATAAGAGCCTACAGTGTTTGCAAAACTCAGAAAAAAACAGGTCAGTTGTAATTCCTGTTTGGTTTGTCTGTTCTGGGGTCCTGTAGAAATATGGAGGTGCAATATTGTGACTGAAGAAGATGACTCACCTCCATGGTACATTTAAAAGCTTATTCTAAAGACATACAGTGGTTCTTTTATTTAAATGATTGTTCACCAATACAAGCATAATACTAATATTATGATGAAATTCTATTTAATTCATATTCAGTCTAATGTACTTCATTTCTTCCATTCTAACCAATCCTGCTAGTGTTTTGGCTACATCATAAACATAATACATACATACTGTTCGAGGGGCGGAAGTGCTCTCGTAAGTTTTTCCCTAATAGCAACCCCCTGCACTGCACATACAGCTTAGGTTTGTGTGAGTAACAGGCCAAAAAGACTGTGAGCTTTCTTTTGGGACTGTGTGGGAATGGGTCAGTTTTTGAACTGCAGTGTTGTGAAACTTAACTAGGCTAAAGGATAGTTATTAAACAACTAACAGCTGATAGTGACTTAATACATGCTGACAGTGTGATCAAAGCCAAATTGCCAATAATGGTAATTTCCTGCATGCAGAAGTGTAAACTCGATGAGTCATTGCTGTGAAAAAGGGCTGCACACATCTACTATTTTTAAATTTGTAGAGTGGTTCACCTTCTTGCACCACTTGCATGCTGCTCTCACGCCTGGTGGAGACAGTTCAATTGATTATAGAGGAACTGTGAAGTTGCAGCAGCCAAATAGGTTTTGTGTTCAGTGTAACCAGAGGGTAAATCCTGTACAGTGGACCTTTAGGTTACATCGAAGGTGCTGCCTTCCCCTATTTCACTCAGGAACCAGAACCTCTGGAAAGCACTTCCAAGATGTAACTAAAATAATTATTAAAAGATAAACAAAAATGTTTAACAATCAAATTGCCAACTCTGTCATAATAGTTTGTGTTAACCATAATTTTAGGCAGATAAATAGAAATAGGTTGACTTATCTTGTATATATTGAGTTTGAATTTGTATCTCTATTTTTTAGGTAAATGGAGTCAAGATCAAAAATTTTCTGACACTGTATGGGTTCACCTATTTCTTTCCCAGACCCTCTGCATGGTAAAGGGCCTTATTCTCCCAGCTAGCAACACAGGTTTACAGTTCTAAAATACTTTCGAAGCCCAGAATTTGAAGGACAGTTTAAACAGGGTAAGCAAAGATCCCTTATCATGCTAAAACTGATCCTGATGTGTTAGCAAGCACTTCATTGCATTCATTATCTACAGGCATGTGCACACACATGTGCATAATTCTGCACAAGAGCAAATAAAAAAGTAGCCGCATGTAAAAACATTGCTCCATAGCTCTAGAAAAAAACTTCAGATGGTACTTTTAATTTGCTTTTCATCAAATTAAGCACAGCTGGTGCCAGGCATTATTCAAGGATAGAAACACTGAAAATACTGCACACGGAGGACGTCAGGGACCCAGTGCTATTTTGGATTTTTCTATACAGAATTATTTTACGTTAAATCTTACAATTGAGCCGTGCATCATATGTGGACAGGACGTGAGGCTGAGAAAATTGGACTCATTTACACAACTCCCACTGATTATATTCAGTCAAATGGTGTCTTTGCCATAGTAACAAATCAGCTCCTTCATGCCAAACTCATTACTAAATGTGATTACAAAGGTCTAATCGACCGCTGTAATCGCTGTAAAAGTCTCAGCCAGATTCTTCACACTTCCTGTCGGGATTTTTTTCTTTTTTCTTATACATGGGGGAAAGTGAAAGGAAATGTTTGAATAAAATTAATTTGAATATTTAGGAGTTGGAGGGGGGGGGGCTTTGCTTTGTTGCAGTTAATCAGCACATACAAAAAGACCACTCATACCTGCTAGACATAACAGCAGACACACAAGCACACGCCAACAAACACCTTGCAGGCCATTCCTGGTGCGAGTCCTTCCGATTTGCCCGGCTGGCAGGGAGCGACCTAATGACACTGCACATTTTCTCCTCTTCCTGCCATAACAAGAACAGCTTGTTCTGCTCTTGTCTAGACGGTGGCGGGGGGGAAAAAAGGCAGGAACAGAGATCCGATTCAAAGAACAGACCAGCATGACCGTTCTGTGGAACAAACCCTCTCCCCTTCTTCTGAGTGGCAATTAGTGAAGCCTCAGTGACTTGCACAGCCTCTCCTCTCCTCGCTCTGTCTTTCATTTTGTCTCATCTATTACTCTCATCGTCTGTCTAGACTCCTCTTTCAGTTTCATCTCCTCTTATGTCTATCCAGCTCTATTACCCTCCCATCTTATCTTCTTTCTCCCTGTCCATCCTCTCACTTGGTGTCTTTGCGTTTACTTTCCCATCTTCTGGCCATCCTTGGTCTCCTCTGCCGCTCCTCTTTTTCCTCCTCTTCAGCAAACCTCTCATTTAGCTGTCACATGAATTTGAATCAAGGCTTTGAAATGTCGGAAAATGCGAGGCAATGCTAAACCTGTTTTCCCCTGGTGAATCATTCAGCCCCCTCCTCCACCCCTTACAACACAGACACATACAAGTTAATTATGTGATTTAAAAAACGCCAGACAGAGTGGTGTGATGAATGATCCTCCTCTGGTCTGCCAACTTCTGATCAGCAGATACTTAAATGCTCAATATGTAATTTCTGCCAATTGAGGTCCATCAGTAAAAAACTATGAAAACAAGAGACGTACTTCGATGATGTTGTGAGGTAGCTTGGGATTATGAGATTTGTTTATTTCTTTGTCAAACAGTCATCACATCTGATTAAAAATCTATCTAATTAACAGGCCGAAATGTTCGCAGACGAGGTAAAGTATTAGTGTTTCAGTCACGTAATATTTAGTCATGTTTGCTGTCCTTTCTCACTCTCTGACAAGTATTACCCTGAAATTTACGACAGCAAACAAAATGAAAAGCATCATTACCTTCAATAAAATTACAGATTTCACTACTTTTGAACATTGTTGGAAAGATTTGGAATACTGAAAAAACACAACTCAACAAAATCTGAAATGCTGAATATTATATATTTACATGTGAAGAATAAAGAACTGAGCAGGAGGCAAACAAATAGCAGCTGGTCTACTGTACATGCCAGCTCAAATGAATTCATAGTAGGTTTTACAGTAGACAGATATTTAATAGACCAAAATGTCATTAATAGAAAATGTTCTACTGCTGTTAAACCTTATTTTTTCACGAAAATATAAAACCTTGACAGTATGAAACCTCACAGGCAAAACTGAAGGTTTTTTTGTAATCTGCCAATTCCATTTAGTCTTTCAATTCCATTCAGTCACAGTTAAATCTAATATATTTTTAGAGCACCAACCAAAGCGTGTTAAAGATCCAAGGCTTCTCAGACATACAAAAGCAAAAGTCTAAAAAAGACATTTTCAAACCAATGAAAAGAAAAATACAAGTATGAAGACTGAAAACGTAAAGATTAGCATCACTGGAGAGCCTTTAAAACCATTAAAGACATTTTTTTTTGTTAAACAAAAAGTTCAATCTAATTCGACCCATTACACATTAGTGCCGTACAATCAACCTTTTGTTTAAAATCATGAAGCTTAATTCCAAGTTTTGTCGGAAAACTTAAGTAGAACAAATTTGACAAACTGAATTTGGGGATGTATGTATCAAAAGATGCACTAAATAGCGCATCTGTTAAAGAAATCATGCCGGTTAATTATCTTGCCAGATGCCAATTTAAACAACCTGTAGCTTAAACAAAGAGCTAGGACAAGTTGACATGGACTAAAGTTACATTAGGGGAAATCAAAGAAAAGTTTAAGGCCCTACTAGCTCTTTTTAACACAACAAATTAAACTGCATCAAAAGCATAGGTGTAAACAATCAAACCAACAATGACTGAATTCCCATTACCTGCTCCGTTTGAGAAGGACTGGTTCTGTGCACGCTGGTTCACAGTCACAATGTCTTAATTTACTGCAACACTTGGACATAGTAGAGTCATTACTAACACTTGCGTCTGTTGCGCTAGTTTTAGCTCTGTGCACTGCACAGTTGTCTGTAGTTGGTCTCTGTCAGCTTAAAGCATGTTAAATCTGCACACCAGCATGTCAGTGAGTAAAAGCACTCTGATTATCTCTGATTGGCTGAATCTGACTTTTTGAGGCTGTCAAGGGTTCACTGAAGTTTTAAGGTGGACACTCACAGCCATGGCACTGATGGCTAATCTCAACCCCTGTGTGCCTTACTGTGTGTTCATGTTCCGGGTGCAAGTAAAATCGTTGAGGCAAGTTCTTGTCTGGTGGCACCAGCACAAATTGCACAGTGCAAATCGCAAAAAAGGTTACTCTGGAAAATGAAGCAAGTAAACACAAAATATGCTAGCGTTCACATATTTCCAAATAAAGAGAGTATTCACACCTGGTGTGAACACACTGTAAGACACGAAAACCATCAGACAAACATTTTAAGATTTGATTTTCACTTGAGGGGTTGTTAACAGAATTATTATTTCTGATAGATTTCTGCTAAATTAAATGTTTTGGCACCAAAATCACCAACAGAAATGCTGCAAGTTGTGTATTTTTTTCAAAGGAAACTTTTAAGTTGATTTTATCTCTGAAATCTAAAATCACACAAAAAATAACAAAAGCAAACAACATGCAAAACAATGTGAAATCATGTGTTTGATTGTTTGTTGTTTGCTTGTATGTTTCTTTGTTGTTTTATTATATGTTTGTTTGTCAAATATGGGATTGACAGTATTTACCACTAAAACTTCACTATTAAAGTAAAGTTCAACCCGTAGAAAAACTTACATTTTCTTGA
The DNA here is from genome assembly GCA_029814665.1 of Acanthurus lineatus. NCBI lineage: Eukaryota > Metazoa > Chordata > Actinopteri > Acanthuriformes > Acanthuridae > Acanthurus > Acanthurus lineatus. Next base: position 21,190,663 of record JAPZDV010000025.1, read on the forward strand.
GAAAAACTTTTTGGGCTCCAATAAGCAATGAGACAGATAAGATTTAAAAGAAACATTGTTGTCAAACTTAGCAATCCAATTACTGAACATCATTATTTGCATAAGCACTGTCCCATCTTCTCCCTTCTTCTCTCACACATCTCATCCTCTTTTTTGCCTCTCCTCTTCTCTCTCTATCTGTCCATCAACTCCTCTGATGTTGGTTTGTTAGTCAGCTGATCTGTCAGCTTGTCAGTTTCAACAGGCGAGCAAGGAAACAGTCTGCTCCACAGCGGAAACCAGCCGGCAGGAGGAGGAGGAGGAGGAGGAGGAGGCGGAGGAGAGGATACCAAGGGCAGAAAGAAAACAGGACAGACAGCAGCAGCGACAGTAGACGGAAGAGGAAGCCGTGGAGAAATGGAAATGGCAGTGAGGATGAGGGGGAGGAAGAGGGGAAAAAAAATGGTGATGATGAGGAGGATTGTGGTGATGACGATAAGACTGTGGGTGATGAGCACTCTGAAGATGAAGGTGATAATGAGGACATGATAAGGAGTGGGAGAGCAAAACGCAGAGATAGGAAGAGGAAGAGGAGGGTTTTTAGGTCAAAAAGCATGAGAGGAAGAGTTAAACTATTACTAAAACCACACAGGTCTGACCCCTTTGTTTCAACACCAGTGGAGAGGTACGAGAGGTGTGATACTGACTTTTAACAGTCATATTCTCTGCAGAACAAACGTTTCCCATCAAAGGTCTCAAAGGGAATCTTTCTTTTTAAAGACATGATTGCTGAGAGACAGAAGGGGCTTTTTTTATTGCTACTTCCAGCTACTTTCAAATCCTGCACTGTTCTTTAACAAGGAGAAACCAAATCCCGCAGTGGGGAAGAAAACTGCTCATGCAGACTCAGACAGAAAATGTGTGACGTGAATTGCACTTTGACGAGTGTGTATGTATGTGTGTGTGTGTGTGTGTGTGTGTGTGTGGTTGTGCCTGTGATATAACAAAGTGTTGTAGTTGTCGCTTGCCAGTGACAGACTGGGGGCCGGATACGTGTTTTTAGCAGTGTGTGTGTGTGTGTTTCTGTGTGTGTGTATGTGTGACTGGTTATGTGGCTACCACAGTGTCCTTGGGCGTCCGTTTTGATGTGTGTGTGTGTGTCTGTGTGTGAGTAAATGAGAGTCAGTGGGCTGCTGTTGCTGCAGTCACAGCTCCGAGAGCAACGGCATTATCACACATTAAAAAAGAGGCTGTTTATGGCGCAACATGCTGTGGCACACTGCTATGTAATACAGTACAGCCTGTATGGAGGCAATAAGCAGGGCCATTAAAGGAAACATGGGCCCCTCCATGTCTTCCAGTAGTAATGCCTTAAGCCAGTCTATTTCACCATCACAGCAGCTGCAAGTATTGATTTTCTATGTGGAGAAAACTGATTAAACCAAGTCATTTTATCATTCTAATGAAGTGCTGACATTAATGTTGGTAGTAAGACTTAAAGGGATATTTTAGAGGGAGTGGAGTATTATCCTTCTCTAACATAGACTGTCTAAAATTTTTCATCATACGAGACATCAGGCAGTTATTTCAGCCTGATCTTTAAGGGACCTCTAGCTAGCAGCATGGCTCTATAGATGGCTTTGCCGGGTTGCTGGTCAGCCCATCACTAGAGTCTGGATAAAGATGTATTCATTTAAAATGGAGACAATTATCATGGAATCTGGTGCAGACATACATAGTTTCCAGAGGAAGAATCGAATTGCTTAAATTTTCCCCTGACTTTTCATCTAGTGCCACTTCCCAAAAGAATGCTTCATCATGATTTTCTTGATCTGGACCCTTTTCACATCACAGCTTAGTATTTACCCTTGTCTGACACTTTAAACTAACCAAATTTCTCATGACACTCTCATTAAGCTCAGTTTTGTGTTGGGACTGATTTGTGTATCATTAAATTTAAAATGTTAATGGTAAACAAAAATGATAAATCCAAGTGTGACATCACATCGGCCACAGCCTCTTCTGACACATACTTCATCAAAATACCTTATAGCGGTAAATTGAGACTTACAATTGAGAAGTACTGTAGTAGATAGTGTTGGATTGATAATATTCACTGAGTAACAAATAAGTTTGACTTTTCTACAGAGCTTAACCCCAAGATTCAACTGGAAGTGTTTTTGAAAGATTTGTTCTGTGTTTTAACACATTTTTAGGGCAGCAGAGAAATTTACATTTTTTAATTGAACCAGGTTAAACTGTTACCCAATATTATGGCTCCTACACTTCCCATAATGCATTAAAATTGTTTTCACAGGCTGTGTTCCTCTTGACCAAGTGACTAATGTTCATGCATTAAATATGTGCAGTACCACTTTAGAAAATGCTTTTCTGCAATCCCAACATGTCCTTAAAACATCAATTCAGCGTCCAATCCAGGCTGTTTTCATAACTTGAAATACAAGGCCCATGCATTAAAAAGCTACAGAGAAAACTGCAGATTATTAAGGAGTTGCAGTTGTGTGTTTTTCATGGTAACTGTGAACTGTCTATGTCAGACTGTTTAATGTCCCCCTGGTCTCCATCACTCTCTGAATTTCAGTCGTTTCTCCTGCTCCATGCTCTCCCCTGCCCCCCTGCCTGCATCCTTGATATGAGGCGAGCAGCAGCTTTGCAGGGCAGTAAGGTAATAAATGTGTTGCAGATGTGTCTGTGAGCCATGAAGGATTGGGGCATCTTTCCAACCTGCTGTCTCTCTGCCGCACTCTTCTTTTTCTTTTACTTCCAATCTATACTCCTCTCCTCTTTACTGCCTCTCTCATCCTCTTTTTCTCTCCTCTCCCATCTCCCCTTCTTTTGTCTCCTCTGCTGTTACACCTGCCCTGTTTTTGACTCTTTCTTGCCTCCTTACTCACACTCCCTTTTTTATCATCTCTTCTCCTATTTTCTCCTTTTTCTATCCTCTCTCCTTTCCTTAATGTCTTCTCCCTGTCTCCCTTCACCCCTCTCATCTCCTCTCTCCTCTCCTCTTTGTGGCTCTACCAGGATAATTAAGCATGTCAGAGTTGTGCTGACTTGGCACAATTGACACCCAGTGAACGAGAGAGAAAGAGAAACAGTGATGGAGCGGCAGAGAGGTAGAGAGAGAGACCTTCAGGCTGTGTCTCCTCTCTGCAGTCCAGACAGTACATCACTACTGATCTTCTCTCTATGTGTGTGTGAGTGTGTGTGTGTGCACGCACGTGCTCTGGGCAGGAAGTGAATGCACTTGTCTATGCCTCAGGGAGATGCAGTCACGCTATATGGCAGCAAAGTTACACTGTGTTTTAACTGGCTCTACCTACTTTGTCTCTGGGCGTCCTGCTGGTTTGACAGCACACACTGGGCACATGTGTGAAGCAATGCATGTGAGGGATGAAGGTCATAACACTCTCATCTCTCTTTCACTTTTCATTTATGCTACAAAATGTATCGTGCTGCATTTGTTGCACTTTTAGCTAATAAATTAATGAATACAATTTGAACAACCATTGAAAGATTTAACTTGAGTATATATAACCCTGCTGTAATGGTCCATACACTGACTTCATGTTCCATGAATATCAATTTTTACTGTACTGCACTGTTATGCAACCAAGTCATCATGTTTATTAAGTCCCATTGAAGGGACTAATAGCTAATGACTAATGGAGTTGTAGAGCAGAGGCAGAGATGTGCAGTGACGGTACTGCAGGAGATAAGAGGGACAAGTGCATGCTGGTGTTCTGAAAACAACAGAAAGTTAGTTATTATAGTTTAGTCCATTGATTTGGGCTGCATATCAATACAGTCAGCAGTCTGAGCAGCAGCTGTGGCTGTGACACACAACTCATGGAGACAGTTAAGATAATTTGGTTATTGACTTCACTGATACTTACACTTCTTGAGAATGATATATTATTATCCAAGCCCATTGCAAGTAAAGGCCAATTAATCTGTCTGGAAATATAAAAAAAGAGACCGGAGAGACAGGAACTACTGGCTAATTCAACGTATTTGTTGTTAGTTTGCCTAAACATTAAAAGTTAGAGCGTGACTACATCCTAATAGAAGTAAGACAGAGTATTAACCAGCTATATATTTATTTGCACAAGGAGCACAAGACAAGCTAAAGACACGAGTTCTTGAAGAGATTAAGTGATGTGTAATGCACCCAGGAGGATTGTTCAAGTGTGGCTATTCAGAAGAACTACAAACACCTTTGTATTTAGACATTGTTGGTTGACACGGCATGTGAGCTAGTTCGTTCCAAGCATACTGAACCTTTTAAAGTCTGTTGCTCAGCCTACATGTGTTGCTATCTGCCAACAAAACTTAGTGTGGGTTTGATCCTGAATTGAGTGAATCATATGCACAGTTATACCTCTAATAACTCAGATACCTGTAAAGTTAGCAACTATATTTAACTATGTCTGGTTTCTCTGGTTGCCATGGTCACATGACAGAGTTCATACAGAGAGAAGCAACATATATCTGAGTGAATCCATAAGCACGGATGCCACACTGCTTCCATGCTTCTTAGCCGTTATATATTTCTGTCATCATGTTTGTTTGGAAACAACAGGGTCAGTAGTGCTGTTGCTCTTCTTATAACTTGACCTTTGAGAATTGACACAAGGTGGCTAAGTGAGAAGTGTGTAATGTAAAGAAAACTGTGAAGAAAACTTTGTTCACCATGAAAAGTTTCCTATTTATATTCCTTTATGGAAAGCAGAGACCAGCAGCTTGGCAAAAATGCTTCCTTATTTAAATCCTCTTCAGCAAAAATAAATATACTGCCACCATAGATGCTAGTTAGCTCTGTTAGCCATTTGGCTAGCTGACTGCACATAGCACTGGGGAGTGTTTGTTTTTACAACATATCACAGGAGTTTTGGACTGACATGAGGAGGATAATTTTAATGTCTGTGGTAAAAGAGGACCCAGTGGAGAATGTTGGTGTAATGGACAACAGAACCGGAGCCAGGTACACCCTGTAACACAATCGAACTGCCTGAGAGGATGCTGATGGAGGAAACTAAGAGGAGAAATGGAGAGAGACTGAGAGAGATAAGAGTAAATGCTGGACTGGCTTTCAGTCTTTGGCCAGAACTTCACAAAATAAAAGGCAGAAAGACAGACATTCTGCTGACATTTCTTGCTGTTGGACTAGCACGTAACATTAGTTGGCTTGCTACATTTTGTTGTTGCACTTTGATACTTAACTGTGTTAGCAAAATTGTTGTTGGTAATATGACAAATCAGGCCATTTTGACAGAGTTCTGGCTAATGAATGTTATAGTCAGGGGTTAGCAACATATTTTCTCTTGTTCAGATTAAGTTAGCTTGGCCTCCTGCTGTCCTGAGTTGTGTGCAACCCTCTGCAAACCCTAACTGCTACTTCAAAACATACTGCCTGTTTTTTTTTGAGCAAGTAAGTACATCTATTCTTATTTTAACAGGAACCTGGGATTTCTATTTACCACAGAGGTGTTTCAGTCAAAAAAGTAAGAGAACGAAATCTCCCAAAATACCAGTTTTTACATAATGTTGCCTTAAAAGACTTTCTGGGCAGTTTAGGAGTTAAATGCTAAGGGTATGTTCTTTCACCAAGAATCAGTGCTGCGGAGGTAAAATACTGAACAAGTCAAACCTTTCTTTTGTGTTTCAACTCTTTTACTTGGGTCAAACCAGCATTCAGGTGCAATTTAGCCATTCTTCCTTACTGTTTCTATTCAAAAAACACTAACAACACATCATCCACTCCAACATCACATGAGGATAATTACTACAACTTGTCCAGTCAATATAATAAAAAAAAACTTTATGAAATATAGTTATCTTTAATATACCTCAGTTATAATTAGATGGGAGTGAGTCTTAAAGGGCCAGTTAAACCCACAGGTGCACTGAATTTATAGCTTCTCTCTGCACTTTATGAAGCCTTGAGATAATACATAATAAGGCTTACATGGATCTACATCCATTTAGATACAAGATGGATGATATCTTTATCATGATGAAATCACCTGACAGCAATAATGGCACAGTCTGACCTGGCCCCCATCCCATTTTCTCAGTGCACTTTCCTCTATAACAGAGTTATCAGAGCATTACTCGGGTGAGAAATAAATTTGAAAATGTTTCCTCTGTTTGTTTTGCAGCTTAAGGTGCTAAGAGAGCATCAGGTTAATATTCACTGGTTAGCATCGACAGTGAGAAACCTCATAAATATGTCCTCAGGTTGCCTGCTCACTGTCAGTTTTAATGCTCTGCCCACGCATACGCCCACACACATGAATAAGGTACAGGCACACACACACATATATGCACAACTATACACACACTACACATGACGAATACACATGAAACACACGCACTTGTGCAATTCACACAAAAAGAAATACTCGTGCACACATGCTCGCACACATCCCTACACGCTACCTAGCCAACATAGCAGAGGATCTCAGCAGGAAGGCAGCGCCGACAGGCTGAGCCAAAATAACGTCTCAAACTCAGTAACCTCAGCCATCATATCAACAACTGAATCAGAGCTGATAGGCAGTCCGACTGGCTTGCTGTTCAGCTATACAAATCAAGCTGGTTATGTGAACATGCAATAAAAAAGATGTGTCCTTGCAGCACAGAGAAGACAGCAGTGTGTGCAGAAAATGTTAAGAAGTGGTGGCAAATCATTTTCAGACGCTGTTGTCCGTCATCATCCAGTTTGTTCAATCATCCGTCTGATGCATTAAGGATGGGGACAGACAAGAGAAAAGGCCTGCGCTACAAACTGGGAGTGTAAATTGAAAAATGTGAGTGTGGAAAAGACAGGGAGCATCTATCTAATGAGAGATGCTATCAAGTTGCATTATGCGATTATGATGATGCATAATGATGATTTTAGAGCACAATCTACTAGGGACGTCTTTTCTCAGGACCTGATGCATCAGTTTTTTGCATTGTTTTTTTTTTATCCTTCTCCTTTTTAATCCCTCTCCTTTTAGCCTAAAACTTTTAGGAGAAGTAATACCAAATTATTTGTGTACTTGATATTTATGGTATCAGCACAGAAATCTAGACTTGGATAAAACTGAAAATCCATCTCTCAAAACTTTCATGGTACCTTTATTATCTGTGTAGGAATAGGCTAAAAAAAGTCACATATTTTACGTGCAATCAGATTTGACACAATTTTCAAGCAATACACAAACCCATCAACCCCTACTGTATTCTGATAATTGAACAAAATAACACTGAGTTCTGTGTGTATACTTCAAAATCAATAACTCATTATCAAAAGTGAAATAAAATTTCAGTCAAGCAAAAAGTCCAAGCTTCAGTTTCTCTGCTCTCTGGATGGTTGACAAGGCTAATGTTAACTGAGTGCAAGCTGAGTGCAGCTGCATGGAGGTTTGCTGCTATCTGAGGAATCAGAGGAATTTAGGGAGAGGAGATTGAAGCATTAATGTGAGAGCTGCTACACAATGACAGCAGCCCAAATACAGCTATTGACTACACTGAGTTGCAACACACACACACACACACACACACACACCTACACACACACACACACACACATACACACACAGAGTATCAGATAAAATCCGTATTTAAACACATAAAAAAACACACCTACATTAACACACTCTGACCCACACATACATTCACATTTATAGACACAGATACAAATATACATGATCAGAGACAACCACGAACACACACATGCAGGCACACTCACACACAAATAATGTGCCTATTTAGGTCAGTGTAAACGTGGATTGGGTGAATGTCTGACTGACTAGTAAATAAGCTGGATGGGAAGTAAATGAAGGAGACAAAATCAGACAGGAGGCATCCATGCACAGAGGGACAAGGTAAACACACACACATACACACATGCATACACACCCAGACACACACCCAGACACACACACACACACACACAAACCCACACACCCAAACACCCCCCCCACACACACACAGACATACACACACTGCCCAAGCAAAAGTGCATTACAGCATAGACACACACTACTGCTTTATAAACCTAAAACATCAATAAACATTTGCATGCTAAGACACACATGCACGTGCACACACATACAAACACCCAAACACAGAGGAATAAATTAGGCAGGGATGATGACACATTGTGTCTGTCTAATTTAGTGTGTTTCTGCCACAAACATCAACAAATACGCACACACTTTGTCTTAAACCCTATAATTATAATGAATAAATATGAACGCACATATACACCCATTCAAAGACACATGCATGCAATTATCATGTCGTAAATCGTGTAATTATATAGGCCAAACATAAAATACACACATTCATGGATCTACACGCGTATGCACACACACCCACAATCACGGACACAAGCATATCTATGCAATTATCTTGTCATCCATCTCGCAATTAAATCAAACTAATATGGATTACAATCAGCGCACACCCTGGACACACACACCCTGGACACACAGACACACCCCTTCCACATACACACCCTGCACACAGGTCCTGACCACTAGCCAGCATCATGAAACAGTTATGTGACAGGTGTGTTGACCCCATAAGATCCCAAAGTATCACACAATAGCACTGTGCACTTTAGTTTCTTTGGAATCAGTTTGAATCTTAAGTTAATCATTCACTGCAAGTTACTCTAAGAAGTCACTTACATTTTCTGACTTCTGCCATTAAGAGCAGTTCTACAGTTAGCCTACTCACTATGGCTGAGGTTAAGACTGGTTTGCAGTATCATCCAAAAATGTCTGTAGAAGCATGATATTTATGTTTACAGGTTAGGTATATGTATTTCTCTATGTATCTTTATCTATAAAAAGCTAGATAGATAGACAGACAGACAAACAAATAGATGGACTCGTATTGTTAAGTGCTTTGGAAGGCTAGAAAATTGTGAAATAAAAAAGCTCCTTTAACAATTTACATAAAACAGTGTGTGCAATTGTTGCATGTCATTGTTTGTGTTGCCCTTTACTATAATTTATTTATATATTTGGTGTGATGCAACCAAACTCAATTGACTCATCCACAAAGTGCAATTGTATAAGGCATTAAAAAGGAGAGAACAATTCAAAATTAATCATCTTATCACTTGATTGCAAATCAGTAACCTTAATCATGCTTTTTAAGAACTTACAAGCCCTTGTGATTATTCCCACATCCACTGAATGCAGTATAATTCAAAGCCACAGTCAGAAAAGAAAGAGGGTAAACAGATAAATAAATATAAAATAAAAACATAAAAACTCCAGATTTTCCTCTTTACTGGGACTCATCTGTGATGTCAGAGTATTCTGCTCTGCTACTCTGAACCTTCTTCTCTGTTGTTTTTACAGAAAACTATGTCCCATATGAGGTGCTCTACTTGTTCAATTGAATGTGTTTCCACGAAAATCCCTCAAAGGTAACTTTAATACAGATTCCACCATTATCCTGTATCTAGTGGAGATGGCCCTTTGACCACTGGTATGCTAGCATCCTCTACTATTACACATGCATGAGTTTACAAAAGAAACAGCCCAGATCCTTCATCTCATAGCTACAATTCTCCTCTTTAAACCTGAATTTTTATGAAAGTATTCGGTGCTGAGATGTGGTTTTCAATTGATTTTTTGAGAATCCAATAGATTCTGAAGAAGTTTTGTTTCTTCTTTTACACTGTAGTGCAGAATATTTTTATTTTAACTGATTGCCTCAAGCATCTGTGATTATGTGAGTGGTGTTGTTCCTTGCTTGCTAAAACACAATTTTTGTTCATAATACACAACTCGTCCTCTCTAATCTCTCATCACCTGTAGGATCCAACAGGACTCAGCTACCTGCTAACACTATGAATCAAATTTTCTTTGCAGACCTCTGTCTGAGCTCAGTGATAATTCTCTTTAAAAATTAGCTTTCTGAACCATAAGTTGTTATGTTATGTGTCTTTAGAGACAGAGTTGATTGTCAGACTTCTGGGTTGGGTTACAGGGGCTTTGCAAAAATGTTGAAACACCACTCTGCAAGAAACCACTGAAGACAAGAGAGACATAAAATGGATAAAATTATAAAATTGTATCCATTTTATGTCTCTCTTGAACATAACATTTTGTTAAAATGCATATACATCAGAGGAGAGTGGTGGGGAAACATCATCTCTATATACATCACTAAACTCTAAAATTATAAAATTTTATCCATTTTATGTCTCTCTTGGTATATATAAAAATGCAGTGTTGTTTCATCCACCACCACAAACTGTAAATACTGCCCCTTTAAATGCTGAAAAAAAAAAATAAAGAGTGAGCTGGGCAACTAGACAGACAATCGTAACTTTTGAACCAAGCTTGCCTAAACGAATGGTTTCTCACTAGGAAGCTAAACAGTGACCTGGCTAAGCTGGAGAGTTACCCACATACACACAGCCGTCAAAATAGCGAAGATTACACACATACAAAAAGACTAGGACACATAGTAACATTACAAACATGTAGTTAGATAGTAGAAGACACTGGGGTAAGAGTTTGTTAGTCTTGGAGTTAAACATGACCAAATCATGAGCCCAGGTTAGCTAACACGCTAACAAGTGTCCTTAGATATTGGAAACTTGAATTTCCTAAGCCAAGCTAACATGTCGAGACAAGTCTGTCAAATGAAAACAGAGAGCTGTTTTAAACAATTGCAACCAGTCCCCCTGACAAGACCAACAAACCAGTCCATCTTTCAACATTACCATGCAATGAAGAGTTCCTGTGTTTAGTAACGTTTTTGACCAGAAAGTTGCACAGCTACAGCTACTACAAATGTATCTGTTCTTACTTAATAGCTGTTGCTGGGAACTTTTACAACTATTTACTGAACAACCACAGCTAGTGATCTAATATGGTAGCTTGCTGCAAACATGCTAACACTACTACTACTACTGCTACACTACAGTAATGCTTCAGGTGGTATTGGCCAACTCTGTGGGCACACAACAACATGGCGACAGTCTAATGAGGAAAAATATTGGCAGAGGATCACATCTACTTTTAAATGGGCAATAATATTAGCACAAAATTATGAAGGTCAAATACAAGTAAGCTTCCCTAATATGCCGACAACTTTTTCACACTGAGAACTCTGTTTCTCTTTTCTACTTCAAGGCTGACTGTCTAGTTTGTTTTAGTTAAAAAATCAGCACTGGTTAAAACTGTCTATCTTACATCGTCAAAAATCAAAAATGCTATTAAAAATCAATTTAACCTTCAGGCTTGTTAGGCATAAAGTATGTTTAAATTCACCAATGTATACACAAGTAAAGATCTAGACAGACAGACATCCACTGTGTCTGATCCCTCCACCACAGGCAGCAGGCAGGCAGAGGGGCAGGAGGTCCTCATCTAATAACCCAGAGCTGTCAGTGACTTTATGGATGTGCGAGGGCTCCACATTAGTACAGCTCAATATGGATTGACTGTGGTGGGAGACCACACTGCGTGAGATGTAGCAGAGTAGGGAGGAGGAGGGAATGATAGACAGAGTGAGATAAATGGAGATGGACGGAAAAAGGTGACCACCGAGGGAGAGGCAGAGTGAGAAAATGTGTCAATCGCAGAAAGGGAGAAGACAGGAGGATGAGAAAGAGGGAGATAGACTCAGATTTAGAGTGACTCTTCGGTACTCTCTGTGTGTAGCAACCCTCAAGGCAGGTGTAGGTGCAGGGAAGATAATATTGGTTAGATTTAGAAGTAGACCAATTTATCTACAAAAAGATAGCACGACTCTTCTTCCTTTTGATGAGTTAAAACTGAGACATTGTTTGTTTTCTTAATCCTTTCTGATTAAAAATTAAAAATCTAAATAACTATATTTGGTATGGAGAAAGTCGTACCCACATCTCCATCAGTGGGACCACAGTGGAGAGTTAGTGGCTTCAGGTTTCTAGGGGTTCCCATCAGTGGTATCTGACCTGGACCAATCAAAACTATACAATGAAAAGAATAGCAAAAATTAGCTGTTCTCCCTCTGCAGGTTCAACGTGTACTCCAGGATTATCCAACTACTACATGTGCAACATTGTAAGTATCATGACTGGCTGCTTTATCACCTGGAATGGCTGATGATCTGTCCTCAACCATGAGAGAGTGATGAAAAATGCTCAGCACATCATCTGGATAAGGCTACCATTCGTAGAGGATCTCTACTACCAGTGGAGAAGGAAGGAAACCAACAAAAATATCACAGACCTCAGTCACATAACCAAAAACTGCCACCTGGAAGACAGTGCTGATGCATCCAGTCCAACAACATCAGGCTCAGGCCTCATCCTGCAGGCCATAAGACTGTTTAATTCTTGAGCTCTTCACTCTGTCACTATGACACTTTGCTTGCACACTTTTTATATTGATATTATGTTCAATTATATTCTGGTATTTAAGCCGCTACACTATCTTATGTCTTACAAGATTCTGTGAAATGTAATTTTCTTTATACAAATAGATATTTTTTAAACATCTGTTATTCTCATCTATTTGTAAGAGAACAGCTGGAGGGAGCCTGAGAACTAAAACTTCGCCAGCAACTGTTTTACTTTATTTTTTGAGTATGACAATAAAGAATATGAAATGAAATGGGGAGTAAAATTGATGGATCAAATAATTGTTAAAATTAACCAGGAGAGAGGGAGGAAGAAAATAGTATTGTTCTGCTAACAGACAAGGAGTAATGGATTTAACCATTATAATAATAATGGACAGATAGATAAAACAATTGTGATTAGTTGCAGATGAAGATGACAAAACAAAAATAGTGCCGAATAGGAGAAAACTGTTAAAGAAAAAGGTGCGACTGGGATTAAAAAATTATTTTCTGGTGTTGATTTTCCTGGGTCTGTGTCTGCAGCCTAACACTCTGCCTTCCACACATCACCTGGGAACACAAAACATACAATAATAAGCTCACCATGGAAATCAGTGTGGACAAAAATGCACTGAACACAGATGCAGACAGACACACAGACCCAGCTGGGCTACCTGGAAGGTCAAATATCTGTGTGTGTCTTTGTGTGTTTTTTACCTAACGTGAACCCTGTACAGTAAACAAAACCTTACGTTAACCTCGCCACTATCGACCACAGGTGTCTACATCTGAATGTTGGCACGTTTGTTTACTACCGCTCGATGACTTCATTCCCCTCTTCAACTCCGCAGGGCCTCAGAGGAGACTGACCAGAACTAACTCACACACACACAGACGCACACACATGCACACACTGCTGATGAATTATGTAATAAATGTGGTCTGAGTACAGAGAGAAGACTCGGCTCTGAAGTGATTTCTCGTATCTGCAGTGGTTGACCACACTAATCCTAACAGCAGGATGCATACATACATTCAGAGATAAGCTAGCATGTGTGTGTGTGTGCATGCATGTGTGCATGCGTGTGTGTGTGTGTGAGCATGTGTGTGTCTGAAATTGTTAAGTACATTAATCAAATTCTTAACCACGCGGCACACACACTGCATGCCACTGCCACAAGGCTCTATGTTCAGTTTAATTAACTCCAAGGAAACAACAGAGAGCAGCTAAGTTATTCAGACTGTCAGTGATTCAGTCAGTCTGTCAGTGTGGTTTTCTACAAGCTCACAGAGTGAAATGTCTGTCTTGGAGATCCCATCAGAATAAAGGTTCCGTTAACCGCTCCGTGCTCTTGGGTGTTTTAGCGATTGAGCGTGCTTCAGCTGCAATTCAAATTGCTTTGACAAATCAGTGGTGAGTGGAGGAGGCGCATTCCTATGTGTGCTCTGGTTAACATTGTCAATGGAAACATCACAGCAGGACGCCAAACTCTCAACAATCAAAGAGAAAATGGCAGAATGTGAAATTCACCGCAGCAGCTTGGTAATCTGGGCTGGGAGGTGACATGAGAACATGCTGTTGAAATGTTATCAGTCACTTTCACTGGTGTATTGCCTGATGAGCTGCTGAAGAAGCTGTTTGTTTATATGACAGAAAACACACAGAAGATGGCTTCGTAATAGAAGAAGAAACATCACAACTGAACAACAATCCGTTTTTGCTTTTCACCTGGCGGTAGCTATTCATGCCAATAGTCTATGGCTAACGTGTCCATGTTTTGAGATGTGAATGCCTAAGATTCCTGCCTCTATCCCAATACAATGGAGGTGAAAATTTCACATTGAGACAATTCTTAGCAATGTGTCTTCTCAGTAACAGGCTTGTACATTATACTGACTTTGAAAAAAGAGAAGAATTCCACTTATTTAGTGCTGCATTCCAATGATATTGGCAGACTCACAATGTTTTTAAAAAATGTAACTAAATTATTTCCACACAACCAGAGATATGGCCTCTGTTATGCAATGCCTTTATCCTCTTTGTCAAAATCTGGCACCTGCATCACCCACAATGCCACTCAAACACAGACAGTCCAGTCAAAGATTCTGATCTGCTTTACTAGCAAGGCCTTGAGCCTCTGACGAATTGTACTTAAACTATTTGTTTTTCACATACTACAGGAAAGAATGTTAAGAAATGACAGTTTCTATGATAAATCACTTCCTTGTATTGTGTTGCAGAGTTTTGTTAAATTAGCTAACCAACTAGCCACAGCCCATACTGTCTTGTAACAGGCTGTTTTCAGTCCCTTTCAGCTGGTAGGTTTTTGAGCCTGTTGCTGTCACCCACTGGCCCAGCTTTGATTCTGGTGCCCATTAAGGCAAGAGTGTCGTCATTCCCCCTTACCTGGACCTTAAATGGTATTTCCTCTGCTAGCATTGCAAACACCAACAGCCTCTCAGTGTTGTAAGACTGCAGTTCAGGCAGAGTCGGCCCGGTTGATATGACCTCTAGCTGCATGGCCAGCTGAGCTAAGTAGATAATGGAAACTACAGTTCAATATGTAGCTAGTTCTTACTAACTGCATCTTTAAAGGCACTGTATATATTTTGCTCTAGCCGATCAGACCTCCTTTTCGAACTTTCGAGGTATCTGCAGATTGCTAGCTTTGTTGCACCTGTTATGGAGGCACAAATGACCCATTTCACATCCTTATCAGTACTTGAGGTCTGTTGACTTTGTATTCTTGTAAAGCTCTGCTCACCTTTAAAGTGATCAGAGCTCTCATTAGCAGGAATGGAAACACCTGTTTGGACCTTCAAGAGGCCCATCAATCACTGTAGGAGTGACATCGGGATAAAGTACAATAAGCCTTTCCCACAGCACCCACTTTGACTCATCAAAGAGGGAAAAGTAAAGGTGTTACTAGTTACACTAGCAATGACTCCATTCTATTCAAGTGTCTCTATTTGCACCTTTGTTTTTTTATGTTTTCTGTGAAACACATTAAGTGAAAGTGTCTCATAACAAAAAAGAAAAGATGATAAAAGTGGAAACACAGAAGAGAACTGGGATAAAAATACTGGAAACTTAACATATGGGAAGAACAAAGGGTGTGTGTGTGTGTGTGTGTGTGTGTGTGTGCGTGTGTGTGTGTGTGTGTCTGTGTGTCTGTGACTCAGTACTCTAGTTTTCTATTCTTCCATTATTTATTCATTGTAACCCATTGTCTGTAATAATTCTGCTAACACTGTTGCTCCAGTAGATTTAATTAAAAACATAACTATCTTTCTTTTTGTCTGAATAAGTGGTAATTTACTGTGGGTTATACTTAATTTCAACGCATTCAGGTGGATTTAGTCTCTAAATGCCTTTATAAAACTCTGTGATTTGAATAAGATAACACAGATTTTATCTTATGATCTGACAAAGGCTAGTCCGTATGTACTCGGTCTGAACCCGGTCCTGAACCAGCGCTGCTGGATATTTGGTTTTAGAAATGGTTCAGCTGAAAGAAAGGAAGTTACTCCCCTGAGGAAGAGCCAGGCCTCCTCTGTATGCCTGCATATGACTTCAATTACAGTACAACAATCATAATTAGAGTTAGTGATTATGTTTTAATGAGAAGTCGTTAAGCTGAAGTTTACAGGCTAATATTGTGGGCAGTGCAGTGCCTATTATTTCCACTGACGACTGCTTTTCTCTTGCTACTGCTGTGAGCTCTTTACCTCGAAGAGTCTGAAAAGTCTGATTCCCTCATAGAGTTAGATACTCACAATTACATATTTAAATACAGAGGCATCTATAGAGTCCGTGAGTTATTAAATGTTGTTGAAAGTAGATGCAGCAGGTTTTTCACATTTTCGACAGAACATTTGGAGAGATGCATATACTTTTATCATTCTAATTGGTTTGTTGGTTTATAAAGATTGGTGACCTTTTATAATTCCAGCATGAATACACTCAGTTTCAACCTGAGCGGAGCACTAATCAGCTAGAATAAATGGGAACACCTATGAGGGGGCATGGGGGCTTTAACTGTTCACTAGCCTCCAGCTAATACTCATATACATTTGCCCTCTACTGATGAGCTAGCTGCTAAATGACCATCTTACAATGACATGATAAGCTAAATCGTCAACCCGGATAAAGACTTACCACTATGCAAAATAACATACTCACGTCACACACACACTCTATAGTTTACATGTGAAAAAACAGAGAGTGGACATTTTGGACATTTACTAATCAATAACTTTTTACATCTTTAGCAACAATTATAGTATCACCCAGCTGCAGTTTGTGTATCTATTTGTGCTGCAGTCAGTGTGAGATTGTTAACAGAAAGTAGTTGGCTAGTTATTTAATAATGAGAAATGCATCATGTTTTTTTTTCACCCAAAAACAATGATGAATGTTATCAAACAGGTCAAATACAACCACTAAGGTTTACTAATAAAGGTTGGACTAACGTGGGGGTAGGTGAAGTATCAGGGGTTGTCTGAGCAGATGATGCAATTGATCCCAGTAAAAACATTTTTGCTTTCTTTCAGGGACAGTAGTATTACCTTGAAAACAGCCTTATTGCTGCATCATGCCAAACCATTGATAAGTATTAAACCTTCTGCAACAGTGTGACTAGTGGTTTTGCTAGCTGACTAGACAATTAGTCAACCATTCTGGGAATTATTTCATTGAAAGAGCTTTTGAGGAAACAAATTTTAATCTAATTGCAGATGTATAGTGCACTGCAGAGTAAGTATGGAGTAAATCTGTAAACAGCTGTACTTTGGCCAACATATGGCATTGAAATGTTAGCTACAGCTGAGCTAATTTGTTAATGAGCACAACTCGTACCACCTACAAAGTGAAATCATATGTTTAATTTAATTAAATGTAGAACTAAGTTGAATACAGAGAATATATCAGGGTAACCAACATGTGTCCATATGAAATAGATGTGATTCTGTCTTACATTGTGGTAATTTATTATAGCAAACTGACAAAGTTCTCAATAGACTGAACGATCAAACTTTTGTTAATTCACTCGAAAAACACTTCACAGGTAAAATAAGCTCACACAGTTATAGATTAATATGCATATCAGTGCAGAGACACAAACACCCACACACAGCTGTGCACCGTCAGTGTTTACCTTTAAAGGCATTTGTGGCCGGTAAGTCAGTTTCCTGCATACTGCCCCTTCCCGAGCTCTGCCAGCTGCTGCCGATGCTGCGATGGATGCCAATAGACAAACCCTTAACCGGTCCGAGTCGCAGCCGCTGGGGGGAGGGAGGGTGGCCGAGAGGAAGGGGCGGTTCCTGCCAGTCTCACTGCCATCTTTCTTCATCAACAGTTCATGTGCGGGAATAAAAGGCCGCTGTCCGTCAAACTCTGCGACTGTGTGATGGTTCAGTGGTCCTTACACGGTTTGCTACTGCTGAGCACACAGGCCTTGGGGTGTACAGTGGCTGTTTGCTAAGAGGAAGAAGAGCACAATAAGGGGGGATGAAGGGGGCTATTTGGGGTTGAAACACTGCTTTGGGGTTGGAGTCCAGTATAGGAAGCTGCTGCTCACTAAACACTATCCTCCCAGCAGCAGGCCTACAGCCATGGCAAGTACACTGAATTCTTGGCTGTCTCTCAATTTTTCAACGTGCCTGGCAGCAGGTGAGCGTCTCAGCCTCTTTTCTGCCTGTGAGCGAAGAATCTATATCTTTTTCAGTCTATCTGTCTGCCTCCGTCTCCTATGCAGTCAGGTTTGTCTCTTAAACTCAGCTCTAATCAACATGCTGTCTCCTTCGATTCTCCAAGTTCTTCTGTCAGCTTGTTTCCGTGGGGTTTTTTTGCCTTCTGTCTTCTTCTTTCTCGTCTTAGGCCTTTTGTCCCGTTGCTGCAGTCCCAAGCTCAGCACGAGGAACTGAAGCGCCTGTGCACTGGCACCCCAGCTGGAGAAAAGAGAGAAAAACACAGACAGAGGGACAAACTCAGTGAATAAAATCATGAGATACCTCCATCAACAGGCGAAATAAATACACGCGATTAACACGTCAGCTGAGCTAACTGTTGGCCTGCAATGACCAGTTGAGAAAAGTGCGAGGAAACAACACTCATCCACATCCACCCACACATATACACCCACCCACGCACAAAGCGGAGGACGAGCTTCAGTGTGTGTCTCAGTTTGGATAGCAGGTGGGTGGCTGGCTGGCTGGCATGGCCCCCTTTAGTTCCTCTCACCCACTAGGTTCTTACATGAAAGGGAAAGTTTTTCTGAAAGCCAAGCGCCGCCTGTGACCCTATTTCACAGAGCAGGGGAGAGATAGAGCCACATGTCAGTGTGCCACTTTGAAGTCTGCCTGATAAACAGGGTTGGAGGAGGCTACGGCTAAGGAAACAACAAAACTTTATTTACATTTCAAAAGTGCCAAGTGCCGCTTTTTTGTTTGTCTGGAAAAAGGAATAAAATCTTAAAAAAAAGAGGAAGGGGAAGAAGAGTGGGGAGGGTGGGAGGATCCGAGGAACACCGGTTTTGGTTAAAGAGCAACAACAGCCACGCTTTTTGTTGTCATTGAAAACCTACAAGCTGAAATGAGAGATAGATCACATGGAGCATGATGGGAGGAGAAAGGCCGACGCCAAACAACAAAAGAACGAGCAAAGGAAACATCATGTAGGAAAATGAAAAGTATCAAAAAATAGAATGAAAAGATAAAAAACATATATATCAAAGAGGAAATGGAGAAGGGGAGCGGAGAGAGACAGAAATCAAGTTTTAGAGAAAAGAGACGCAGGTTTAGAAAAGTTCAAGAAGAGTGACGAAACAGGACGGGCAAAGTGAGGAATTTGTTGGTGAGAAAAAGCAGACAGACGGTAAACAAACACACACCCTGTCTGAGGTTTGGAAAAGCTCGACAGATCTCAGTTAGTCTGTCTTATCTCAGCTCCATGTGCCTGTTCTTATCGAGTCTTATCTCAGTAAGGATACACACAACAGCTGGTGCCCTGACAAACAGAAAAGTAAAGGCGAGAACTGGGCTGCTGTGACGTAGAGGGATATTTACTTAATGATGTTCCTTCACAGAGATTCATCACTCTGTCTGGATGGACGGATTAAAATTAGTCTTGAAAAGTTTTATGACTTTTTTGCCTGAATAACAGATTGAAATCATTAAATGAGCTGAAATAAGCCACTCTGGCCTTAAAGCAGTTGGACAATCATGCTGCTGTTGCTTTGATAGCAGAGGAGAGAAACCGAGAGAACTACAATGTGCAGGAGAGAAAAAAAGACTAGAAAGGAGGAGAAGATTAGAGGGAAGATAGAAAGGGGGAGAGGAAATAACCAGAACGTAAAGGGAAGAAGAAAAGAGGAGAGAAGGAAAAATGGAAAGCAGAGGAGAGGGAAGAAAGGATAAAAGATGATGGGGAAGTATTGCAGAAAAAATATCAGATATTACATATGAAAGAAAGTATAGGCAAGTTTAAGAAAAGAAAAGGAGATTAGAGGACAAAGTAAGTAAGGGAGGAGAGGAGAGGAGAGGGGGTCTGAGACACTTGGCCCACTGATTACAGTGTAACAGCAGAGTAATCACAGAGTAATCCTGTGTTTGATATTGAGAAGTTTTCTGTTTGTGTATTTGTGTGTGTGTGTTTGACTTGTACTCTTCAGTTTATCCCTGTCAAGGCCTTCTGAGTTCACAAGTTTACACTCTGAGAGTGGAATTTCAGTGCAGTCACAGGTGTGTATCTTCAGAGAGTTGCAACATTAACTCAGTATTTCAAGTGGTTCTACTTCCTGTATTCAGCTGCTGAGCAAACTTAAGAAGAAACATTTGTTGAATTCGATCTCAAATTCAGCAGGTTCTGCATGTATTGATTTCAGAGGTGCAGTGGTGATGAAAGAGACTCACTAAAGTGGACTTTTAAAATTATGTCAGGTCAGAGGTCCCTTTTTCAAAACGTCAACTTTTCAATACGTACAAGTATTCCTTAAAGCTCCAAACAGGAATCATTTTATTTCTCATCAGTTCTGTTTGTAGCATCTCCACAGACACAGTAACAATCTCTCAAGGAAATAGCAGCAGATCTTTGTGAGCTGAAGCACAATCCAACATTTGAGTTATCCAGTGTGCGAAACTCTGACTTTAAGTTTTCTGCATGTTTTTCTGAACAGGGTGAATAAAACAGGTCAATCTTTTGAATGCAGGTTAAATTTCTGAAAAACATTGCTTGGGTGAATAGTTACAGTACTGTTACAGCTGCCACGACAAAACACACTGGCATTGTGGCTCTGCACTTTCTTTAGTGTTAAACTGGTCAACTGTTTTTTTAACATAAAACTTTCTCCGAAAAGAATTGGAGAAACTACAGAGAAGCGAACAAAGAAAGAAACTATAAAGTGTTTTATCTATATTGTGCACATAGTCCAGTATTTGATAAGGACATTATTGTATAGAGCGAATTCAATCAGGCTCTGACTCTTCCATTCTATTCTAAAGGAGAAAATAAAGCCTCATGTGCTCTATTGAGTAAGGACTTAATATCTAACTTTAGTATATTATAAATGGCATATTATTTATGTCACATTATGTTTCCTATAAACTATTGCACGGCACAAATAAATGAATGGAAAAATGGATCCTGTAAAAAAATATCAGTTTGTCCTAAACTGACAAACTCTTTGTGTTGACTGCCTGTGAGAGTCAGTCCACCCTAACCCCACTGACTGTCAGTCTGTCTGTCTGACAGTCTGTCTGTCTGTCTGACTGACTGTCTGTCTGTCTGTCCCCAGGGTCATATAAGGATAAAAACTACTACTACAAAACTACTACTACAAATGCCGCTACTACTGCTGTGTGTGTGTCGGCCTGCTGGGTCATCTGAGGACAGCTAGTCGTCATGACGGCTGTGGAACACGCTGTTTGCTGTTGGACCGCAGGATTTCAGGCTCCAGGTGGATGTTTGTCTGAGCTCTGGTCATTTAAGGACACCTCCTGGCCTCCTGTCTTATCTCTGGACGTATCAGGCTGTAAGACTTTGAAGTCAAGAGTCACACAGAGAACACGTAAGTCTGAGTTAACATTGATAAATGAAATAATAGAGGAAGAAGATGTGGTTTTTGCTCTCAGCCTACTTTTGTTTAAGTTTCATGTTGAAATATTGAAAAGTCAGAAATAGACATAAAATGGTATGTCATTTTGTTCAAGCACTTAAAGATGATGAACAGGCAGGCGGATCTGAAACAAGCGTTGATACAGTCTCTGTCTAGTGTTGTCTCCAAGAATATAAATAACTATAATCTATATAACAAGTTTAAGAGTCTTGAGCTATGAGCTAAATGCAAAAGTCACTATTTTAATTTAGTGATATTTGGCAGGTATAAAGTTACATCGAGTCCACATCTTCATTTAGTACGCTAACACAGAGCCAAAGCTGATGGAAATGTCATTAGTTTTGCTGAATAAGTGACATTTTTGACCTCAAGATGGCACTTGAGGAAGAGTCAGAGGGTCACCAGAGTGCCTAGTCATCACCTTGATGAAGGCTTGAAATTGTGTTGCAAATTACAAATGATACTGGCAATTAAGCCAACAGATGTTGAGATGTTCCACTTAAATGATATACCACAACGAAGAGGTCAGAGAACTGGCAACGTCTATCCAAGATGTGAGTCCCCAACTCTGGAGCCTCTAAACATATGTAGGCAGTGATCGCATTAAACTGCACGGTGTAATTTGGACAACTATTTGTTAGTATAGACATTTTTAGAGGACTGAAAGATTACAATCAATTCTTTATCCCACTAACACAACTCTAGCTGATTAAGTTGTTTTGTTGGGAGAAAATGTCCTTTTTTAGTTGTTGATAAATCTGGAGATGTTAGCATGAATTCAAAGGTTGGGAAGGCGGTGAGGACAGCAGAGCCACACCAAGGAGGTTCTCTAACCCTGGAATATTATTGTAAACAATGCAAAAACTGAACTCACAAACACAGAGCCAAAAGCCAAGCAACACAGTCTCTATTAAAATGAGATTTTGATTGTAGCTCTCTCTGGGTTTCTTTTCAGCCCTTTGCTATTTTGTGTACTAATAACATGTTTTAAATGTTGTTTGCTGGCATTTCTTTGTGTGTTCTTATTGGAACAAATCCACATATTTTTTTATCTTAAATAACACCTAGTCTAAAGTTTAGATAACCAGCAACTTACAAGCTAGCCTCCAAAAGCTCAGAATATCATTTGAAAGTCAAATGTCTGGATAGAGGGTTGGTGCACTTAAGGTCGATACTAATGAATAATATGATTCTTTTCATTGTAAAACAAACTGCAGCAAAAAGCTCTTTTTTCTAACACTGCAAGGTGGCTTCACGAGAAAAAAAAAACATAACCCTTATTATGGACAAGTTGATAGTCTATTCAAGAGTTGTTAAGTCAGACATTAATGCTTTACCGGCTCCAGCTCTGTGGTTCATGACCTCTATACCCCTATATTGGGTAAAGTAAGAAGCATTTTCATCATACTAAGTATTATTTGTGTTAAAAAGTGTTTCTGTGTGTTCTGTCTGTCTGCATTTGTAACATAAAGGCAAAATTTGACTCCTCTGCTGGGTCACACGGGGACATGTGCTTATCAGTCAGACAGACAAACATGGTTGGGGAACAGACTTTCAAACCATGGCCTGTTCGCATCTGTTACACTGAAAATTTGAGCGTGCTAAGAATGTGATTGCATAACAAACCAAGAACTGGGGCTACTGAGGTGATTCAGAGTTCTGTTGAAACAGATGTGGGTAAAAAAGAGTCACTTTAAAATGTAGCGCTCATGGACTGTTTATATTTGGTCTGACTCTTATCTAACAGTACGTCTGACTGCTGGACAATAAAACTATGTGGATGTCTCAAAGATTACAAACAGACGAGGGTGATATTCAATTTGGTTTCTTTGTATTCAAACATGAGGGCACCTGTGGGCACAAAGTATGAAAGAGACTCCACAGACACGTTGAATAAGGCCCACAGACGGTGTCCTCTGGTTTGAATGCTCAAAAAATGTTGTGATCCTTTTTTTTTTTTTCAAAAAGGGTAAAACTTCAACCAAATGACGCATGGATCACAAGAATCAGTGAGGTCTTTTCAGAAAAAACAGCTTTGACACTGTGGTGGTGAGCTCAAAACTGGAGGACACGTCACCCTTTAGAAAATATCCCCAAAATATCTAGCAGGGCATACTTTTGTGTGGGTTTTTTCCTCCGTATTTTTGCCTTTCAGGCCATATTTCCTCAGTGGAGGTTTTTGGGGCCATATGCAGCCTGAAGGCACTACTTAGGGCTAAAGAAGGACTATAATTTCCTCAGCTGGTCAAATGGGTAAAAATGTTATCTAGTGTTACAGTTAATATTCTCTAAAATAGGTTAGTATCAGGTCTCTACTGATTTAAATAAAACATGGTTAAAGGTTTAGGGCATTAATAATACAGCAGTTTATAAGGCATTATAGTGCAGTACAGTATAGTGTGGAATTTTGGCACACTTGATGATCAGCTAACATTAGTGACAGCTGATCTATGTCATGACCAAGAGGCCACGTGTGAAGTGCAGTTCCTGCTCGTGAGAATCTTTAGATAATGTCCAGCATGTGTGTGCTGGTGAGAGGTTGTTTAAGGGCACAGCCAATCTGTCACACAAAAATGAAGATTATACAAGACCCCAAATGATTAATGGTGGATCCAAGTTAGTGAGCTTCATTAGTCTCGTCCACACTCTACTCCAGTTAGATGAGCTTGGCTGGTGGCCAGGCTTTTTAAGGCTGAGGCCAGCAGCTACCATTCCACACCTCAGTTTGTCTTACAAGGACAGACAGCACGGGGAACAGTTTCAAGTTTCTGAATCTAGATGGACAAACCACCACCAAGTGATACCTCCTTTGGAAGTAGTTGCATAGTTTGTTTGGTTTGTTTCATTTCTTCATTTAACAGACTTGTTTAACACAGTGCGTGCAGTGCAAAAGGTCTATAACAATTAAGGAAATGTGGACAAATTACTGTCTGACATGGATGATATAATCCCTAACACACTATTTTATGACATTCTTGAGCATTCTGGGACCTGAAATTATAACAAGGGTCAGAGCACCTAAAGTGATGGGAAAAAAACACTTTCTTTTTCTTGTTTATCTCTTTTGGTAAGTAACCATGGAGATGTATTATCAGGATAACAATGGCCTTTTTTAAAGCTGTTGACAGTGTGTTATGTGGATTAATCAGTGTAGTGACGGCAGACATCTTACAGCCAGTCATCTGAAAACCAGCACAAATAAGACAAACTCTAAGAGATTTTAGTAATTTGGATCAACTTATTATTTTCTAGACTGCTACAAACTTATCTTATGATTTCTTAGACTTGAGTTAATGCCAGAAATCTCTTTTTTCTCTAAAAGGCTCTATTTCGCATATGATTAATGATAAATTATGTAACTGTGTTACAGGTTTAAATGGATTTAGTCCCATTTTCTGACTCTGTAAGTTACTTGAATTTTGAAGCTCTCCTGCTTTACACTGCACTTTTGCAATTGTGAATACCAGTCGTGTCTTAAGCTGGCAGGTGTCAATTATTTTCTAGTTTGAATGACTAACAGACACCTCTATTATTTAACTGTAGGCAGCAGTCAGAGAGGTAACAAAGCTCCAGCACCTAATGGTCAGGCGGCAGAGTTTTCAGTTGTGTACACAGCAGTTTTGGCCACAGTTCTGCCCGTCTTTGCCCTCCATCTGTCCCTCAAACCCGCAGGCTACACCTGCTTCACCATTGTCGTTTCACAAACTTCCTTCTGTCCTCATTTTTTACATTTTAACAACTGTAAGGTAGAAGCATGAAAGGGGTAATTATATCTCAGTAATCTCAATGTGGTTCATGTATTATATGAAAAAAAATTAAAATACAAGGAAAAAATGATTAAATGTTTTTCAAGTGTCTTGACATATGAGTTTTTGTTTAAAGGTGGCCATTATATCAGCAGGATAATGCTGTAGGTTCTAATCTGCTTTAAGCTGGGTTATTTTTGCCAGAATAAGCGTACACATTGCCTTTTTCTTTCCTTCACTGAGTTTAACTGCTTTAGTTCTAGCTGCTACATGACTAACAGCACTCACACCCTGGCTACATTGAAAAAGGAAAGGTATACTTGTATGTTGTGAAGCAAATGCGCTGTGGAATGTGTCTTTTTACTGGTTATTCATGCAGCACATACTTACTACTATATACATGCAGCGTGGGGTTGTACATGTTAAGGTCATTTGCAAAACAAGACAGTTATCCTTCAGCTTGGGATTATGTGGGATTTTGTCTTCAGTTTATTCTACTTTTTCATTCCTATGTAAAATGGATAAGTTAACATTCTGGTGTTAACCTGCAAGTTAGTCAGGAAACAAAATGAAAATACGATATTACTTTGAATAAAATGACAGATCTCGCTGAGTTTAAACATTATTTAAAGTTTATTGAAGTTTTAGTAAAGCCGTTTATTCAGACTTTGAGTTGGTCTTGTCAATTTGTTTTTTTTGGTAGCTTACTGAGCCATAATGCACTTATAATATCTTCGGTGAATATCATCCTCTATTTTTCTTCAGTAACAAAGCAGAAATACTGAAAAAAATGAAACTTTTTTTTTCCTTTTGGAGGAATTATCTAATACATCATTTGCCCCAGGAAAGAAATAACATCTGAAAGTGTGAAATGATGCACAAAGTGACTGGCACAGCAAAAACAAACAAAGGTAGGCTGAAGGCCTCATTCATCACATCCTCGTCTGATCTGGCTCTGTGTCATGCCGACTGCCAGCCGAGTGTGACAAATCTGACAGGCTTAATCTGGATATGCATCAACTCCCTGTGTTTAGAGGCCAGACGCACAGACAAACAGACAGACAGACAGAAAGGATGTAGGGAAGCGATGGTGACACACACACAGGCACACACACCACTGAGAGGGTGGAAAAGAAACGGACTGGTTGTCGACGTCTGGAACATGGGAGGTTTAAGACGCTCTGCGCTCTCGCCAGCTGTGATGATGGACAAAGGCTACTTTAAATCTGACAGGTGGCTCCTCAAATCAAGATGTTTAACTTTTAAAAGTTAGAATAAAGGACAAAGAAAATGCTGCGAGAACAAGAACACACACAGACAGACAACACAGAAAAGAAATAAATAAGCCTTCCAGTAAACAAGGCTTGATTTTGTGTGCGTATGTGTGTGTTGTGCAGTATATTGATGACTGCAAAATCTAATTAAACACATTATAAGTTTATATAATGTGACAGTCCATACTGAAGGATGGGCTAAACACAAAGGCCATAATGAGAGAAGAGCCATCAAGCAAAATTAGCTTACACTTCCACAAAGAGACAACTGATCAAAGGCCTTTTCCTCATGGCCTCCCCGAGGATTTGCTTAAATTGTCTTCTGATGTGCTGTTTAGTAGCTCGGCTGATTGGTTTGCTGTCCTGAGCATCAAACCCAGACAAGAGATAGGAAAAGACTGGCTGGATTAGGAGAGACATCATAACAGAGATTTGTCTGCAGGCATAACACCGGGGCTGCACACATGATGTCATTTTATTGAGTAAAACAATAGAAGTAAAGTGGACATTAAGTGGTGAGCTGCAGAGCGCCTGGTTACCATCAGAGTTTGTTACATGTCCACCAGTGCAGGCCTGCATCTGGTGAGACTATTAACCACTTCCACTGGACCTGCTGCCATAGCAACACACAACATGGTTTTTATTGTAACCTGTCTTATTAGTTTAAATTACAAAGTACGTCTGCAAAAGAGAAGAGCGGCCTGCTGTGCTGCTGCACGCTGACCACATCTGCCCTAAGTGGATTCTGGCATTGCGAATGATCGCTACCATGGAATCTTTGGCACAAAAAGGAGGAGAGTAATTACTGGAAAGTGAAGAGGGAAACACAAACCATTTCCTCACTTAGCCACTGTTACCAGGCTTTCACACAAGAAACAAGGAGGGTCGTACTGCAGATTAAGTAGAGAAAAAGCCAAAGCGCATAAATAGTGTATATATGTGTGAGTGTGAGTGGGTGTGTAAACAGTCTTGATGGATTTATTGGAGACAGATAAATGACAAAGCTGAAGCCACTGTTTCTTAACATCTTTCAAAGCAGCTTAATAACTCGATAGTGCCAGGGGAAAAAATTGATTACCAGATCTCAAAAATCCATTCTTTAACGTCGTCAACAGTTATGATCCCCTCACTATCTTGATTCATGAGACACACGGTTTGGCAGTGACACTTTGAATGTGGGGAAAAAATAGCAGTGTGGGGGATTCAATGGCATTCCCGTCAGAGAAAAGTTGCACTAACCTACTTGGCTAACTTCAACACTGACAGAGTTATTCTTGGTTCTCCTAATGGATTGCAGAAAAGTAAAGAATTTCCAAATCCTGCAGATAATGGCTTTTTCTCTGAGGAGAAAATTTTGCACCAATAAATTATAACCACCAACCACATCAGAATATAATTGAGTGCACTTTTTAAGGTCAGTATATTTGGGGTCAAAGTTGAGCTGATTTGATCAATAAGCACAAAAAATGACACAAAATCAAGTAGGTCATTCCGTCTTGAAATAATGGCCTAACTCTACAACATGTGACAACTCTACAATGTTGGGCTGCATTTTGAGTTGTCCAATTATAACCTTTTTTTTTTACATACAGTTGTCTACAAAAGTTTTCTGAGGACTTGCTGAAAGGATCAAGCATAGCTCCTGGCCCCTTTCACACAGCCTGCTCAAGGCGGGAATCTTGCCCTGTTATTTTACGTCATTATCTTGTATACATTTTTTTTAAAGCAAAGGCCAGGGGAGGCAGAGGTTGTTCTTCAACTGCACTGTCAGCAAGGTAGTATGAAGTTTACCTCTATCGGGAAAGGGTGAACCAGCAAAGCGGAACACAATGCTGTTGTTTGTCATTGTGTTTTTTAGATGGCATACTTAATCCATATATTTGTCAATAAAGAGCAAAGAGATGAGCAGACAGCCTCACACACACACACACACACACACACAGAAGACCCATCATATGACACACATCGAGATCATCCTCTTAATGTCACTGTTGCGTAAGAGGTGATGCCTGCTTATCCAGAAACACATTTCACAAGTTTTCTGCTATAAATTCATGCTGTCTAAATCACACTGGTATTATGCTAGCATTGTTTTTTTTCCACATTTTAAAAACAAAGTCAGCATTATATCAAGTTTTCTGCACTGTAGTAATGAATGATTTCTGTGTAAAAGCGGGAAACTGATGGTGGACTGATGGTAGACGACATGTTAGGTGTGTCGTATGTCCCTTTCCTTTGGCATAAAGCTCCACACAGCAGACAGTCTGGTAAACATGACCATCCAGTGTGCAGTTTACTGCCTTTAACATGACACCGGGGAAGTGAATTTTAAACATTTTTCAAACAGCATGTGGTTTACTCTGGCAGTTTTTCACATGCACCGACTGTGATCAAAGGCATTTTTAAATCGGTTCTACTAACAGTTCTAATCCTTATTTACTTCAAATTTGCCTCTTGAAGGTATAGAATCAACTCCAGTCTCCTCTAATTATACAGCTGAAGGCGATGCATGACTAAAAGCCGACAAACATGTTTTGCAAAGAAAGCTAATATGCAGTCATAAACTTTCAACTCTTGAACTTTCAAACTTTCATTGACTTTCTTGTACATTTTGGAACACATTCAAACTTGAGAGGTGATGGCAGGGGTGTTAAACTTGGACCCGTACTTACTGTGTTTAAAATAAAAAAACTTTTTTGACCAGTGCCTTTTAATTCTCTAAAGGTTTATTGGTTTTTTATGTTCTTCTACAGTAAACTAAAATTATTCAGTCCTATTCCATTAAAAAATGAAATAAATTAAAAAAAGCTTGTCTTAACAAAAATCCCATCATACAACAGCTTATACTGTAATAAAAGCAACTCACTATAATTTACAATTAAATGAAGTATTGAGGAATGCAAAAAAGAAAAACAAAAGGCACAGATAGAGTGCACCACTGATGTGGCTCTAAACAAGAAGAAAGCTCCTAAAACATAAAACAAACAGAAGAAGCTTTTAGAAGAAGCTCCTAACAAGATAAAACAAACAATTTAGATCAGACTTGGATCGAACGATTTACATTTTATAGAAGACTGGTGCCTTTAAAGACCTATCTGAAAACACCTTATCTTCCTCTACAATGAAGACCCATGCACATGAATTACATGAATCAAACATAACAATCCATTCAAAGTAGTATGTAAACATGAAAATATGAGGGTTTATTTCAATAGAAGCACACAAATAAGATCACAGAAAGAAGCACAACATGTGCTGAAGGCAGCAGAGATATTACAGGCTGCAGTCACGCAGCAAAAATCCATCTTGTTCCCTCTGACTGAGAAAAATAAAATATAACCAAAAAAAAGGAGGAAAAAAAAGAGAAGCGTAAGAAGAAAATCAGACAGCACAGCAGAGCCAAACAGAGCGACCCGCCTCCCCAGAGAGAGCTCTGACTGACTGTCTGGGAAGAAATGAATTCCTCAGACCAAAGACACACATGTAAGAGGATGCTGAGAAATGCACACCTACATGCATATTAAAATATATACGCGCGCGCGCACACACACACACACACATTGCATTTGAACCTGCAAATTTGGATTCAAATATCACACATTCAAGGTGCACTGATGCACAGCCAGCCATGCTGAAAGTCTTCTCATAAACACACACTCAAAAACAGTGAAGAGCAGGCTGGCGTTTGAATGATGATTGTGTAGTTTTAATGGTTTTTATTGATACCACACACAAACACACACCCACACACCCACACACACAAATTACAAAAAAAGTCTGGGTCAACAAAGTTTTCATGTCACAATACTAGAATTTCTAACTCAATAGGCACAGTTGCATGCACTGTATAGACATATCTATATCAAGATTTATATCTGCAAACCCCTCCCTGGCAACCTTACAATAACATGTCAATTACAACCACATTCATTTGGTTGTCTGAAGTAGCACACAAAATGGGACGGATGTGCAGGACTGATTACTTTGGCTGCTTAGCTGCACATTAACGGTAGATGACTGTCGGCTAATGGCTAATTAAAAAATGGCTAACATTTGAGTGTGCCGTCTGCTAGTTTAACGTTTATAATAGATGTATTATACTTTGATAACATTGAAACAGGAGCTTTACTACGAGAGATACCATGGTGTCCGTGCTTTGCCAATTATATGTGCTACTCAATTCTGCTGCCACCACTTGGTAGCAACTGGTTGTGAGGGCCCTGCAACAGCTGTATTTGCCATTTCAAGTAAGATTTATGCTGGTGCCAGCTAACAGTGTTGTGCACAATAGCTAACTCATTTGGCTGCTGTTGAGGGAATGGGCTGTGTGCCTGCCTGTCTGAATATATTAGAGTATAAATCTGAGTATTGATTTTTTTGAAAAACCTAACTACTTTATCGTCTGTTAGCTAGTTTGTTCGGTTAGTCGTGCAGCTACCTGACTCGCTCTGCCTGTTCTCTAAGAACTAAGGGAGTGCTGGTGCACAGGAACTTTGGCTCACTAGTGGGAGGAGGTTTTCAGGCCCAGGATGGGGGGACCAAGCAAGGAATGGTGAGAAGGGGCACCGGAATGATTATCTGAACTGGAACCTTGACAGGAAAAATCAGATGGACTCAGTCGCGGATGGAAAGGGTGTGACCCAAGAGAGAAGAGTTGGTTGCTAGTATACATCTATCATCAGGTTTACAAGTCTGTGAGTTCTTGTTTTTGTGAAGTTGGAAGTCACTTGCTCCAATGTTATGAACAATCAGACTTGTGTGGTGTTATTCTGTGTTGAAGTAAATTAACACAATGTTCTCCCTCCTTGCTGGTTGTTTTGACACGTTCAGAAGTAGCAACATTTTGAAGTCTGCAAGAAACTATGCAACTGGTCTGGGATGACTTGATTCCTCCAACCGAAAGATTTAGCTCCCTGTGATTTCTTTTGGTTCCCCCCAAAAAAAATTAAGGCTGAAGAGACGTTGTTTTGACACTGTTGTGGAGATCCAGTGTAAATCGCAGATGGTGCTTGATACGCTCAAGGAGCAGGACTACCAGAGAGTATTCCAAGTGTGGCAGGAACACCATGCACTCATCCAGAACACTCTTGTCTTTCAACAGAACTCTGATAAGAGACTGTGTGACTGACAGCAGTTGGGTCACATTTATGCATACGTAAAACAGAAGTCATTACAACACTGGTGCAGATATCTGTTATGCTTAAAACTGAGATGGACAACTGAAAAATGTGATTGAAGCATGTTCGAAGTTAAAAGGAGAAACACTGGAGCAAAGTGATGTCAGTGCCAGTATTGGAAATATTTCGGTGGATCGTGGTCAAGCCAATACATGATTTAAGGTTCTCCTTTAGGAAAACTTGCATGAAAAGAAAGCATCCCCCTGAAACTTCCATAAAGCCTCCTGGTACTTTGAACTCATTCTGGGAGCCACTGCTTCATGCCAAAAGCTGCATCAAACCGCAATGAGATTTCCAAAAAAATCTTCACAGAGACCAGCGAAGGTAAGTCAGGCCTAATGGCTCCCTCCATTCTGCTCGAAAAAGACATTAGAGGTGACACTCTACATGAAGCAACTTGTTATGAGTCCTTAATCTCTCAATTCAGTCTCTCAGCAGCCATAAAACTGCAGTGAGACAAGACGCTGACGAAGGAAAACGAGTGTAATAATAATGCAGTTAAAGTACTGCAGCTCCAAGTCCTTTCGGAGCTTCCCAGCACCCACTCGACATTAATCAGCCAAAGGTCACTGTTACTATACATTAGGAAAAACTTTTTTTTTCTTTCAGGACTTAATGAGCAGGCTGATTCTCTCTCGCTCTGAGAACCAGGCTAATTAAACATATGACCACTTTTGACCATATGTTGACATCGGCACCACACCACAAGGGATGAGACACAGTTTAACATTTTCACACAGTGAAGAGAAACCGGTCCACACATGGGGGCACAGACTGTAAAATGATCTGAATGTCTGCATCGTGTTTAAAGCCTTTGTGTCTGCATAATATGCCAAGTGAAAGTTCATTGTTCTAATTGACAATCTTCTGTTGAAACACTGCTGCACTGTACTGAAAACACACAGAGATCATGTCTGACATCTGGAACAATACTAAGATATGTCTGCTTTAGATGGAGCAGTGTCTCAGGAAAGGACATACTGTTAAGTTTAAGTTCATCCAGTATCCAAAACCTTTTTTTAACAAAGATGGTATAATATAACCACAACAAAGTCTCTTTCTTACACTGCCTATGAGGGTTGCTTTACATTACACCCAACAATGATAATGCTGCTGTAGTGTGTGCAGAACATAAAGAGGCATGATGGGCATGGCATGTAATCCAACAGCATAAGAATCTAATGTTACGTATAACATACTTGTCTGGCAGTGCTTTTTAAACAATAACCGTAGCATAAGGTTGCAAAAACAATGATTTATTGTTTATTATACAGAGGTTGATGTTTTTCCTATACTTGCAGAATAAGGAGCTCCCAGACTTTGTAAATTTATGCAAATTTTGGCTGCTGTTCTTTTATGAGTTAGCTGCTAATGTTGTAAAAACATGACATCTCTGTCCTACCTCGGCTTTTTACGGGCAGCAGTTTGTTTGTTTTTTTGCAACATAGGGGCAATAATTGTGCAATACTCCTGCCTTAAACATGCTGTGTAAAGGGGCCAATGTCTAATGGCCATCGATGTTACAGTATGCAATCATTATGAAGTGAACTCTTTCCTTGTAATTGAAAACCTAAATTTACACCTGAAGTAGCTCAAAACACTGTTTGGACAAGTCTTACCTACCTTATATCCCAAGAAGAGTTAAAGCACTGTGGCTGGAAAAAAATCTAATTTGTGTTACAACGGTGGTGAAAACTGCTCAGGCAGACACATGGGCAGTGAAAAAATAAGTGTGCAGAGAAGTGAAATTTAGCCCTTTCGTAAGAGTGGGAAGTGGGACATTAAATGGAGTATTAAATAGAGCTGAAATGATTAAAGTGGTACTCCAGTGATTTAGTGTAGCACTTCCATAAATTTAGGGGACTTGGAGGAGACAGATAAAAAAAAAAAAAGATCAAAATTGAAGCAGCAGAGGCTGACATATCCTGACATTTAGTTCCAATTATGGGTCAGCCCAAAAAACACTGGATCCTGTATTTCCCATAATGCATCTTTGTAGTGTTTTTCTCTATGCCTAGTAAATACTTACACTTCAAATTCCATACACCAAATTTGTACGGAGGGCTTTCTTTTAAAATCTCTGTGAGATCTGAGCCCTGTACTGTTTTTTATTTTAATATCACAAGCTTCACAAGCTTTTCTAATAGCTTCCTGTAATTTTTGCATAGTGTAACACAGCATTTGTGCCAGATTTACAAAGAAAATGAGCACAAGTGTTCAATTGTTCTATGAGATCACTTAAATCAGAAAATAAATAATAATACTTACATAATAATCACTATGGTGTGGACTGTTGGACTGTTGCTATTATTCAATTTGTTATGAATAAAATAACAACATTAAAATATTTAGCATTTTCGCTAATAGCTGATACATCAAGATGTGACAAACATGTTCACAAAAAACTAAAAGGAGATGGATGATATAACGGGACTTATCAGAATCCTAAATACATACATACATATCTATCTATATATATATACATATATATCTATATATCTATATATCTATACATCTATATCTATATCTATATCTATATCTATCTCTCTATCTATCTATCTATCTATATATATATATATATATATATATATATATACAAACATAAG
>JAPZDV010000025.1:21236518-21268778 GCA_029814665.1 Acanthurus lineatus
TAAGCCCCCCTGAAAACACTTATTCACACGCACACATGCACACACACACACACACGCACACACACACACACACACACACACACACACACACACACACACACACACACAGAATGTCTTTAGATCAGAGATGGTTTTATCCTGTGGTGAGCCTGATGAAAAATGGCTTTGCCTCCTGGGAATGCGAGTACATTTGACTGAGTCCAGTTTTTGCTGGTGGAGGAGTGTGCGAGCGGTACGTAAGTGAACACAAAGTCACCTTGACCAGTTTTTTTCTTCTTCTTGTTAATTGCTATTGATCAGCCAGGACAGCAGAACTGCCTGGTTTTTACCAAAAGATCAAAGATTTTTGAGCTAAACCTGCAAAAACATGACTGGAGGAGAAAAACTCAGCTATTCCTGATAAATTTAATTAAGTTGAGAGTTGAATTAAACATTCTGGAACATTTGCCTGAGATCCGGCGGTACG
Organism: Acanthurus lineatus; assembly: GCA_029814665.1. Lineage (NCBI taxonomy): Eukaryota > Metazoa > Chordata > Actinopteri > Acanthuriformes > Acanthuridae > Acanthurus > Acanthurus lineatus. Next base: position 21,236,985 of record JAPZDV010000025.1, read on the forward strand.
CTGTTGTGCCAAGACTACCTGAGGGGTCCTGATTACTCTGCATCACCTGTCTTACACCCTTTTTTCCTCTGGCTGCTCTGCCCTTCCCTGTCTCACTTTCAACACGTTTTAAAAACATTAAGGATGCTGAGAGGCAGTTTGTGGTTAGTGTGAGGAAACAATCTGTTCCACCCACAGTCATGCATGCAGGCTCTTTATCAAATGAGGAGGCACCGTCAGGGTGGAGACGGAGCCAACACTGGTGACAGGTACCGAAACCTTGCAACAACTGTCACAACAAACCAAAATGCCACATCATCATTTCCAGTTAATTTGTAGCATTTTTCCCACATTACAGGGCTGGGCTGTGGCCTTATCTTTGTTAACCGAAACTGTGATGAAATGTTTCTGTTCTCAAGCTCTTTGACTATTATGAAAATAAAAAACTTTGAAAGACTTTGTCACTCAAAAACTGACTAAATAAATTTGAAAATATACCATTTTAATGAATGCACCAATGAAATAATTTTTATCTTTCAAGATAATGACTCTAAACTCCAACTCCTTCTTATCATTTAGAAGCAGTATTTTTCCTTATGAAGTGCAGTGCTAATAGAAGTGGAGGTGAACACACACTTCAGTCAAAAGGATGACAATTTCAACTTATGTCAGATATATTATATCAGTATGTATGTCACTCTGTAAGTAAACAGTTAAGAATCTATAGACACAATGTGTGGACACAAATCCAAAATCAAAGCTTACTCACTTGTTTTGCCTGTGACTCACACGGTTTATGCTGTGCATGTCATGCAAATGCCAGTGAACAGACACGTTCCACAACACATTCAGTGTAACCAGTGAGTGGTGCCTAAAGGCTGGCATGGTGAAAACATGAGGTTTACCCTGCCAATCTCCTTATAACAGTCATTTCCATATGAATACTATTTTATCCACACTGGTAGAGAACTACACCAAAACTAGATATACACACATTCTATTGACTCAAAACTAATTGATTGATTATACACTTTTTAAAATAATTATATTAGAACTAACAGAATGTAGACTTATTGTTTCTATACAGAAACCTTGTTTGCATGGTTTATAGAATAGAAAATAGATTTGCTTGCCTGTGGGAGGAACCTCAGTTTAGGTGCAGTTATGATGGAGCTTTCTTTATGTTCTTTTGACTATATTTTAAAAATTTGCTTTTTTATGAAACATTTGCTTTACTTATATTTCAACTACAAGCAACATTTAAACCAACCTGAACTATATCAGAGGGGATGATGGAGGAAGAAGTGAATGAGGAAAAACTTGGCAGATGACTTCATTCCTGTATCCTGACTTTTCTCCCCCTCCTGCTTCCTGCTTCACCTAATTCTTCTTATACTTCTATGCTTCTTTTTAAGTATTTCTACATTTCTAAGGTCCTGAGATTCCACCACACAGCCCACCTTTCTTAGTTCCTTACTTTCTCCCTCCACCATCACTACGACCTGATCCGCCTCTGCTCTCCCACCTACCCCTGCCTCCTCACTCCTCTGATCGTCAGCTGCATCACATCCTCTGCAGTCCTCCTCTCTGCACTCCACCAATCCCACGCTTGTCCTGCCTCTCACCCTCCAAGAACCAGCTCCTATTCAAACAAGACCTAATTGACCTCGTCACAACTTCCACCCCACTTAAACTTTGTTTTCTCTTCCTTCTCTCACTTTTTTTTAATCCCCTTTTATGCTTCATCTCAGATCTAAAAACTTCAAACAAGTTTCTTTAAAAGAGGCCTCTGTCTCACTTTTGAGTGTAGCTACTCTGTGTGTGTGACTCTGTTGAGTGTGTGTGTGTAACCTCCAAAACACTGGCGGAGCGGAACAAAGTAATGGGTTAGTCTGACCTTTACTGTGCCGTGGTGTGTGAAGCCACACAGTGATGGGAAGCAGCATGACCTCTGAAACACATGCAACACACACATTGACTTCCATCCTGAAATCAAAAATTCTCACGCCTGATGGACAACTGAATCACAAGCTTTGGTGACACTGTCTGTTTTTTTGCTCTGAACTATGGTATCAAAATCTTGAATACAGCCTTGGGCTCATGTGTCTGCTTTGATCCTCAGAGAGGTTTGTTATTGGGTATTTTCATGCTAACAGAACCAATCAGTGTCGCAATCAATAAGCGTGCCTTGTCCTGATGATGTAGAGCAAAAAAAAAAAACAGCATCTTTTTCCACTCATCTTTTTTAAGAGCTGCTTCTCACAAATCTGCAACTCCACTCTTCCTCCCTCCATCTGTCTTTGTGCTACCGTTGCATACCAAGGAGTTCAGGACAGGACGTGCCTCATATCTGCAGCCAAACCCTGGACTCCTGTTCTGCTGCGGTAAAGAGCAGCTCAACTCACCCCTGCTCTGCCAAGGCGCCGGTTTTCTGAATAAATCACCTTCTTAAAAACGATAACACTTAGGACGGAGGAATGCTTCTGAGATCTCTGCCATCTCCGCAGAGGAGCTGATCTGTTCCTCCCCACACTGAAATGCATCATATTTATGAAAGATAACCATACAGCATGAGAGGAGGGAAGGCTCACTATCAGACGTTTGGTTTCCTTTTCTAGGAGTCATACGCATCGACAGCAGGCAGGTTCAAGTGTAGATCTGATAGGGCCAGGCAGGGAGCCAGAGCACAGAGATGCTTTTGCCAATCAATGTCATCATGAAACACACACACAGGAACACACAGAGACGTGCCTACATACAGTAATCCTGCGCGTGTGGACGAGTAGTGAAATGATTTGTGCTGCTCTGCGTTTTGCAGCCCAGTATTATCAGAGTTGTCAGGCAGGCAGATCTGCAGCACAGGAGAACGTGGCTTGGGTAGAAAACAGACACACTGTCAGGATGTGTGTGTGTGGGTGTGTGTGTGTATGTGAAGAAAAAGTGTGTGTATGTACTCTTAGGATACAATGAAAAACTGTTAAAAAGAGTGTAGAGGGTTTGAAATTTGGAGGGATGATCTGCATAAAATCAGTCATTTCACTGGAGAACAGATGCTGTTTTGTGCCAATCTTTACCTGGTAAGTTACAAACATGATGAGCAAAGTTACAGAATGGGACATACCTGTGGGAATCCATCCCCCAAAACACTGAATATCATCAGAACATGCAAATGTTTACAAAAACAATTAAAATTCCAATTTGTACGATGTGGAAGTACCCAACTTTGTCATTGTCAAGAGGAATCAAAATGACACAGTGGAAAGAGGTAATGCATCTGGAAAAAGACTAACTCCAGGTTAGTCTTGTCTTTTCCAGCAGCAACAGCTTTAGTGCTCGGGATGCATTCAGGCACAGTATGTAGTGTAGGTTATTCATATTTTGAGAGCACTCAGATGCCAAAATGCAGTGAGTGTGGTCACACAAAACAGAAGAAATGCTTTTGAGTTTAGGTCCTGTCAAGCCCTGTTAGTCTGGGATAAAGAGCTGAAAAAAACAACTTATTGACATTGCCATCACTAAAAATACACAGCGGATAGGAAGATGAGCCAACAGATATTAAGTAGGGTGCAATCTGCAGCTTTACCACTGGATGTCACTAAATCCTACACACTGGACTTTTGTATCTTTAAAACTTTAAAACTTCTCATTCCTTCCTTCACTTATTTTAAATACAAGTGGGCACCAAAAAAAAACAGGGAGTGTATATCAATGAATGTTGCAATAATGATGAAAAAAATTACAAGGTAACCTAAAAGGAGCTTACATTTTTACTTTGCAAAAATCACATGACCCCATGCAGATCTTACTCTGAACAGAGCTGTTGGGTGACTGGTACTTCTTTTAAATACCTTCTTTCTGAGAGTTTCATGTTGTTTAAATTATATAAAGTAAAATTTGATTTATGTCACCTTAATGGGTTAAAAATGAGCAAAAAACTGGACAATATGCCACCTGACTGAACAGAAACAGGAAGTGCTGACCAATGCACAGGCTGCCCAGCTGGACTTCCACCATTTGTTCAAGTTGTCTCTTTCCCAGCCATCGAGGAGCACAGGATCATCTTTTTGGACACAAACAAAGGGCTTCGTCCTAATTTCATCTGTTCACTGGAATCACACTGCAGTGACTGTGAACTTGTCGGGAAATCCTTAAAAACTGTTTCCTGTTATGCAACATGAAGTGCCAGACCTTTGCAAGTGGCCACCTGCTACCAGCAGTTGGTATCATATCAGAATCTAATGGAAATTTATTGTGTGATTTTAGATACCCACAGGGATCTGAGTGACTGCAAACGTACAATATTTATATTAGCTGCTTTCCCTTTCCTGTCTATAAGCCACATCTCTTGATTACTGACTTGAATCCAGCTGCTTTCTGCAAAGATACAATTTCCCAGCGGATATTATTCAAAATTCATTTCATCTCTCATCTATATGCTAGAGTATGTCTCTCTAGAGTATTTTTACGCCTCTAAACCTTTCTGTAGCATTTGTTTCATTTAGTTTCATACGATTAATTGAAAAAGGGAGCTCAGTACAAAGAAGGAATTCCTGCTTAAAGACTCCAGAGCGTTACGGTTATTAAAAGGCTCCTAAACAGCTTAAATCTCAAGAGTTATGACATATCATATAGGTTTAGTTTCCCCCTACAGAGAACCTGTTGTGTGGTAAACAGACATTTTCCACATGCATAGAGTCCCAGGTGAGCTCTGACAATAAAGTTCAATGGCACGAGGGGAGGACGTGGGACGCAGCCTGAAGGAGACATCCTGCTAGGAAGAATGAAACTGATTAGCTATGTTGGGTGGGGAGTGGGGAGCTATTTTACTTCTGCCGTTCTCGAGGGCTGAACGCATAGTTTCAACCCTTTGTGTGTTTAACAGCGTCAGAAGAGCTGATGAATGGCCTATTTAACAAAACCTCCCGGATGAGCAAAAGTGAAACCACAAGAATGTGAAAGAAGAAAAAGAGAAGAAGAAGAAAAAAAAACTTGACTCAAGCCACATTTCACATGTGTTATTCAAACAACCTTGGCTAATTCAGACCAAATCTGTGGATGTGAATAACATGAAAGAAAGAAATCTATTGCACTAATTTCATCTCAGTGAATGGGACTAATTTTGATTTAGAGTGACACTGATGGATGACATGATGCGAATATGAAAAATTATACAAATATAATTTTTATGGGTATATCAATGAAGAAAAAGTAGCAAGGGCAGAACTAATGTTACCTTGATCACACACAGGTTCACTAAAGTTTGAGCGAAAACTGCAGCAAAAAACACAAGTTCAGTATAAACTGTCAATCACTATAAGGGTCTTGAAGAAACTGAGAGAGACATGTTGATGTCCGCAGATTTAGCCCAGGATCAGTTGAAGTGCATGTGGGAGTTGTATGGTATGTAGAGGCAGCTTTCTCCTGAGCTCTCCCAAAAGACTGCAAAAAAATTATGACAAGGCTGAGAAAGATGTGGGCTACAGCCAGAGGATAAGGACCACACTTACAGTCAGTATTGTTCATAAAAGTCTGGAGAGACACACCAACAACAATGAACTTTTCAAACTTGGACATGAGGAGGGAGATACATGAACAAATGTACTGGGTAAGTTTACCTATCCGTAGTTTGACCCACGCGTCAACAGGAATGTTACCTGGTCGATCAAACAATGCTCATCCTCACCAAAAATTTTTTAGCTGTTTTCCAAAATTTTCTTGCTTTTAAACAAGTCAGCTTGTTACATTTAAGCTGTTAAAAGCTGGAGCAGTATCAGTGACAAACTGCTTATCTAGACGTGAACTGAAAAAAAACCTTGGTGCCCACCTGCTGTAATTTTTTCAGACGCTCAGTCCTCCAGGTCTTAACTCATATCAATAATATAGTCAAATTTGTAGATTGGGTTTGATTTGCACCAAGAATGCCATTTACTGATGGACATTATAAAAATAAATCTATAAAAATGCTTTTAATTTAAAGATAGATATTAATTTGTCATAGCAGGTGAGACTCATTCCATTCAGCCATGGCTGAGTTTCATTAAGTGTTGCAGTGAGCCTTGTTAGTGAGCCAGCATGCTAACATACCTGAATGGTAGAGTTGGGGGAAAAAGTATCCTTTGCATTGCCATGCATACTTGAAAGGACCTACATAAATTCTTAAATGTTTTTTTTTTTCAAATATTAGTTAATACTGTAATTTTGAGGAATGAAAACAGTGAAACTCAACTGCCAGTGCAGTGCAGCGCCCAGACAGTCTACAGCGTGCAAATGCATGTTATGATGAAATTCTCAACATTTTTACCTTCACATAAGCAAGGATTTGCCAGCATGTTTTGATTTAACTCAGTCAGGTTAAAATATCCAAACTTCCTGAGTGCATATACATAAATATTGGTGTAGAAGTCAGCCACAACGAACAAGAAATGCTAAACTTCATTTAAGGTCATTTAAACATATGCAGAGTTTGCGGGCCAGAAGGCACAATTCTTAAAAAAAAGCGTTCTTTTAAAGGTTGTAGTCTTATGAATTGATGTTACAAAAAAATGTATATCTTCAAGGCCGTTATAGTAAATATATATTGGATTTCTGTTACTCAAAAAATCTTGATGGACCAAAAAAGTCCAATTTTCGTCAGGCTACAAAACGTACGACATCAGAGAGAGTAGACATATGTAGAACATAAGCTTTTATCAAAAAATGCTGAAGCTTTAAAGTTGTGGTGGTGCAGGAAGCAGGCAGAGCAGCGTTGGATGAGTGAATCAAGCAGAGCAACACTGAGAACTGACGGCACAGTAAGCTTGACTGGTTCACATGAATATATATATGACTAGATGTTACTGGTCAGCCGGTAGCCTAACATGATTTGACAGGTTTAAAAGAAGATGTGTAGTTGTGACCCACAAATGTAACTTAAGAATTTATGACTTACATCAGTATCTTGTAATAAAACAACAACAACTTTGGGTAGAGGATATTTTAAAGGGGTTAAAAATTGGAACAAAGTTGTGAAAATCATATTTTTTTAACATGTTTATACCACGAGTACAGACCACAATTGCTCATTGTTTTTTTATTGTTCACACTGCTTATATATGCATGAAACTTTCCTTCACTGTTATTGATTTTAATAATTAATAGCAAATCTCTACTGAATTCTTTTGAAAAACACCTTTTAGCATCCAGCGAGCGATAGAATATTTCTGTAATTCGGATCCTAATTTATAATTTTCTTTCAACTTTTCAAATCAGATACTAATTATTTACTTGGGATTCTTTTGAACATTGTTAATGGAAACTCAGTCAGGTCGACTATTGTGAGGCTGTGAAGTTCTGTCTCTGTGAGTAGGAACAGCATGGAGACGAGCTGCCTGCACCAATAACACCAACCATCTGTTGGACGCCAAAGAGAACTCTGTCTGCACACCTACCTCCACCTCTCTGTGTGTGTCTGACTCAGACTCTATTTATCTTTCACTGTCTCTACTGCTCCCTCCATATCTAATATCTCTGCCTCTGTCTGTTTTCTCTCTCTGTGTGGCTGCCTCTGTCCTTCCATCTTCCCTCCTCTAGCAAATAATCTTTTTTTCATCACCCTCCCTTCTCACTGTACGAGGCCAGCCAGAGAACAGGGTGGGGCTGCATTTGGGAAGGAGAAAATAAAGTATAAAACAGAGGAATGTGGTGTTGTTTGAACATCTACACGAAATGTTTCACTCTGTACAGTTTTTCCTCACATTTATTTGGGTTTCTTATTAAAATAATAAACTTTTGTGCTAAACATTTAGAATTTATTTGTGTGTGTGTGTGTGACTGTGTGTGTGTGTGTGTGTGTGTAAAAATGCGGTTTATTTTCTGAGGATCTGATTACAGACTGATAATGACTCAAACCAACTTGTCAGCAGAAAACAGGACAAGGGTAGTGGAACAAGGTAGAGGTTTAATGCCTGTGTGTGTAGGTGTGGGATTGTGTGCGTGGTGTGTAGGGTGTAAGGATGGGTTGTTGAGTGAAATAAGAGATCAAACAACAACGATGACTTACACAGTTCTCAAATTTAATTTACAGTCTCTGAGTCGCTGTCGGTTTTCCAGTATCTCAGGTCAAAGCTAAGCTACAGCAGCCTTATGTCTGACTGTATCTACCACTTTTTGTGGGTTAAACAACCTCAATACAAATTATACATCAAATACATTTGCTGTTACTCTGCCTCCTAAAATGAACCAGCTGAATTCAAATGCAACAAGCAAGTTCTGTACGCACTAGCAGGTGTCCTGTGCAGTATTCTCTAATTAAATCAAATAACTGATCATGCCTTTCTTTGCAAGTTATCTAATTAAGCGGTTCAGCTTGGAATACAAAATGATTAAAATCTTTCTTTTTTTTATTTACACAGAGGTACTGACTAAGGTTGGGTATAAACAAGACTAACCACATGACTGCAAAGGAGGTATAGCAGCATGTTAGCGGAGCAGCAGCAGCAGCAGCATCAGCACAATTTTAAGTGTAGGCCCCCCATGTTTTGGCGGTGCACATATATCAGTATGGAATCACTGTAGTTATGTATTAAAAAGCTGTAAAGCTGTTAAGCAGTCTTTGCAGACAGCTGGGATGATTATAAAGAGAGCTGATCTTTTCAATGATGCCCATGAGATGGACGAATGGAGAAGAAGACTGAGATGCTTTCTGTGCAGATACGCCGGTAGAATCACTGGCCATGCTAGCTGCTCTGAGAGACCATCATTTACACAGCTTCTAGCTCAATGCTAACATGCTAATAATTTTACATAACATGCTGATGTTTGTCAGGTAATGATAACTTCCATCGTAAGGTTTAAGAATACTAAAATTTGCGTGACCAGCAAACATAAAGGGCAACTGAGGCTAATAGAAGGTCATTCATTCTGCATATATTTGGAAAAATTAAAAATTTGATCTGAAGATGGCACTGGAGGAAAAGTCAAGGGATCAACAAATCATCCTTACTGGGACATGAATATCTCAATTCATTACAAATGTTTATCGCAATATAGTAAAACTGCAATACATTAAAAAAAAAAGTGAAACCAAGATATGTAATGACTGTGCAAAATGCATGTAAGGGGGGCAGTCTGTCTGGCATTCACTGCAGAGTGGTATGACAAGCTGCATGGTTGACAGCCCAGTATGTCATGCCACAACACCAGCTGATGCTAACCCAATGCTAACCATTCTAACACGGTAAAAAAAAAAAAAAAAATTGTTAAAAGTGAACATTCCATATCAAAACAGAGAATTTACAAAGGAAACATGAATCTGGTGAAAATATAGGGGTTTTTCACTTATTATCTCTATCAAATTACACAAAATAATTCATGGCAACACTAATTCATATGTCTCAGACGTATATCAGCTACTACACGACAAAGAGTCTGCAGACGCTTGCTATTCCGCCTTTAGTCTTGGTTAACAGGCCTAGCAATAGAGAGCTGGGAGACGTAGCCTTGAGGCTAAACTGTAAATCAAAGTGACTTACAATAAATTCTATTATTTATTACATCGTAAAGTCTGCATTTATTTTAACACTCCAGGCCTGAGTGTAACTGTCAAAAGTCTTCCTATTACAGTTAAGTGCCATAAGAGTGCATGTATGACAACTTTTAAGTAAAGAAAGAAATGCCAATGAAGAATTTAAGGTCAGGAGAAGTAGGTAAAGTTTAAATTCAGGTTCCATTTCTATGTCCCTTAGTGGTCCAACTTTAAGCCTTTATGCCTACAATCAGCAAATTTAATATTATAAAAATAAGCAAACCTTAACATTTGGATGCAAAAAAAACCCAAAAACACTTGCAATAATGTGCACACGCATTTTAAGACTGTTCAAGAACAATCAGTGTTAGACTGCAATTTCTTGGGGTTGTCATGTCAAACAGCTTATCAAGTTAAATGAAATCTTATCACTGCAGCTGAAAAAAATACCTGGTATTGCTTTGTGTAGTCACAGCAGGTTGTATGGCGGGGGGGTGATAGGTTAGCCTGTAATACCACTGTGTACAAGAACAAGAGGGCCTATATGGATTTTTCGTGGTGATGTTCCCATGACTCAGGAGGAGTAGAGCAAGGTGTTCAGCTCTGAATAAAGTATTTCAGTGTTAGAACAAATAAATTTTGTGTAATCGGTGGGCATACAAATGTAGTTTTTGTTTTAAAATACTAAATATGAAAAATTGCCCAATTTAGATGAAAAAATAGGAATGAAACATTTATTTGCAGAATAATTTTCTAAAAATTACAAAAACCCATTATAATTATATGCAATTTTATCATTACTTTCATAATGAACTCAGTTTTATCTGTGTTCATATTTCATGACATAGTTTAATTCCGTATTATAAAACACTGTTTTTCTTAAGTCAGCTAAATTAGATTTTTGTTGTTTTTCTTTCTTTTTTACAAAAAAAATACATGTTTTATGTCCGGTAAATGACAATTTAATGCCCTCTTCACTTTAAATTTTTTGTATTTATTTAGCTTCACAAGGCTGTGAATGCTACCTTTATAGCTGGCTAACCAGCTAAACTGGGTTTGGCCTTGGCTCATTTCTTTGTGTTAAAATGGGGATACAGTGTTAACAGCAGCTTCATGCAAAGTTTCCTATTTTTTTAGTTAACTTACAGTGATAACACTACCTGTCTGGCTAGCTTGGTAGCATTAGTAGATTTGTCCAGTTAAGGCTGATAAGCAAACTAAGTCCATAATGTTGAATAGTTTAGGTTCAATACATAATGGTGTGACTTCAGGTCTTATGAACATCATTTTTACTCTCATTAGATGCTGCAAGTTGAGTCATTCTTCATTCTGTTAGGGTAATATAAGATAAATACTTAACTACATTGGCCCAGCTTCCAGTATTTTACCACAGTGTTTTTCTTATGGTTGAATTTGTGGAGCTTCACTTGTCTTGTCAGTGAGTTTAGTGAAGAAGCGATATATTTTTTATTATAGCTTATGTCGAAGTTATTTGTTACAGTGCAATTTTTCAGACACTCTATTTTAAAAGTGTAACATCATTTTACATGCCATATCTATAATTGAATGAACTAATTTAACAGTTGATTTGATAATAATAATTTAAAATGTGCATCACACAGTAACACATTCATGCTTGCAAAATTGATATGCATCCAATAAATCCATAATTTTTTTTTTTTTTAATCGCAAAGTTTTGTTTCAAAAGCAGGATGCCAAATGTTTGTCTGCATGACTGCACAAATGCAATTTGGTTGATCCAAAACCACTGACCAGAGAACGGATGTCCAGGTAAGCAGCTAAGCAAATACACACACACTTACACACACCAGTATGTCAGACAGAAGCCAGCCACAAGGTGTTGTTGTGAGCAAAAGCAAGAACTGCGAAAGCAACTGCAGGGGCCTAGCACTGGCCTGTCATCTGCTTCTGAACCACACACATACACACACACACCAGACGGACACACACACACACACGCCCTACATCTCACAAGTAAGTACTGTAACACAGTATGCTGTCATCTTGCCACTGACACACCTACAGTACAACACACACAGGAATGCATGCACACACCCACACACACACACATATACGCAAACACACACACACATACCACCTCTAATGTAATGAAGGTCAGGTTTCTCGTCAGTGTCCTGTCTGAGTGTGTAGACTACAGTAAAAACCACACAGCATGGACACACCGTCCTGTCTGTACAGCTGGAGGGACAGAGCTCGCCAATGTCACTGCAGGGAAACAGGCTGTCAGCAGGAGAGGAAGGGCCAGCAGTTACAGCATTATACTGATGAGATGATACAGTCAATGGATACCTGTTTAATAAATAAGTACCAGATTTTCATACAATGATGACATTTTTAAGAAAACTATCTATGAACTAAAAATAAATTGCAACAGAAAACATCAGAGCTCTGCATCTACATGCTAATACCATAGAGCAAGGAGAGATAAAAGGTTCAAGAAGAGGAAATATAAATCACATTCAAAAGGGAACCCCCCACTGGAGCCCAACACTATTCAGAAAAAAACAATTTTAGACTTAATATAAACCCCAATCCTTAATTATGACTTGTTTTTCACCTTATCCCTCTAAAACCTGCAATGCAGGACTTCTTAGATATCATCATTTGCTATATTCAAGCTCTAGCCAAACAACAATCCTGAATAAGCCTATCACCACCAGGAAAACCCTCTGTATTTAACAGTACATCAGAGTTTTTAAATCTGGAGTCTGGGGCAAATCTCCAGTGATGGCTTACTGGTTGCCCAGTACATATGTATACTGGAGCTGAAAGGGAGAACACCTGCAGTGACTGTGTATCTATGAGCATGGAGGAGCCTATGGCAAAAAGGGATGGGAGAGTGTTTCTGTAATCACTGTCAGTACCAGAGGGGGGAGACAAAAGTTCCACAATTCACAGGTTTAATGATCAAATTTTTTCATTTAACACATTTTTAATTAAAAGTTGTCTTTTGAAATTTATAATTCATCACACTTTTGATTTGCAGGTTATATATTTTGAAGTTTAAAGAAATGCTTGACTCTCTTGAGAATCTGTAAGTATCCAATCATGCATAATTTCAACAGTAACGTGAAAAGTAAAGTTTATTTAATTTTATATTAATTTGCTCTGGTCCTTCGATTCACTCCCACCTGGTTTATTGATCAACTTGAGTTGAATTTTTAACGACAGCTCTAACCCGAAGGCAATCTATTACACATTTTGCTTTGCCTGGTGTCTCCGACGAAGTGAGGAAAAGGAGGTCCACATCTCTCAGCAGCCCTGCCAACACACTGTTTAGCAATGCTGTCGTTTCTTACTCAAAACAATGGCTAAAATGACCTAACTGAAGTGTCAAAGCAAATGATTTTTTCCAAATCAAAGTAATCAGTAAAACCTAAATTAAAAAAAAAAAAAAAAGGCCAGAATTCCAAATGTCATTGTATTCCTTCAAGCAAAAAATGACAATGGCACATTTCTGCAAAATAACAAAATCTCAAATGAATTGTTGCTTGAAAATGTCACTCCAACACTTTAATCAGTGACACAATGTGCGCTGAACCTGGCTGAACTGCGTCTGAGTTGAAAACAGCACAACTTAAAAAAAATTCCCACCTAATTTATAAAAACACAATAACTTTCTTCTGAAGGCAACTTCTCTATTTTGTTGTTTCCCTTTGTTTTTAATAACACACCACCTTTTTATCGAATAAATAGTCTCACGCTGTGTTTTGCTGCAGGAGTCCTTCCCATTCGCATTCCTGTTGCATCAACATAGTTCCATTCGAATAAAGGAGGGTGAAACCTTTGCTTCATGTTTTCCAATAGTTATCAAACTACAGCAAACTTCACTCAGCGTCTGCATGTCTCTGCTGCCTGGCATGCAGCTCTTGTTTGCCGGTCTTGTCTCAGTGGTGCATTGTGTTGGACATGACAATGCACAGAAGACATTGCCACAACAAAGCCCTCTTCGCAGCAAAAACAGAAAAAGTTTTTTCTGTACGACTGAAACACAGTAGGACTTTTAGATCCATATAGCTTTTGGACATGAAGGCTGCCTTCATAGGTTTTTTCAGATTTCTTTCTGAAAAGAAGAATGTTCTATCCAGAAAAAATAGTTATTTTCATGATCTTTACATCTCTTTACCCCTAACCAAGTGGCATTTAGCTATAAGGAGTGATTGGTAAGTTTGTGGCCTAAGATATGAGGAGACGAGTTTCTCATTATATGCACGTGCGGTTCAGCTATTTTAGAGATTATGCGGTAAGGCTATAGTTAGAAGGGTTTTTTTTGTATTTTTGTTACTGGCTAAACTAGCTCGACCAGTCTTGACATGCATGAACTGATGAAGCCCCTTGGATAAGAGGCGAAAGGTCTTCACAGACATATAACTAAGTCCAGTTGCTTTCAATTCAATTGCCCAGATATAACTATGACCTGGACGAATGAGAACATTCACGGACATGTCAGCACTATTCGAGAAAAGAAAAACAACATCAACCTTTGTACAGTCATTGCTCTCTGGCAAATTTAAATTCAGCATCCCAGCTATCTTCATTTGTAAGAATGTTCACCCTTCCCTAATGTTGCCTACGTGCCCTCACAGACCTCCTCCGGTGAGCTCTTGAGATGGAGGTAGTGGATGACTACACGAAGGCCAATGTCCATTTACTCAGACAGTTCTGTCTGGGTAAATGGAAATGTACCCAAACAGAAATACCATAAAAGTTATTAACTTCAAACTTTATACATAATCACTCAAAGAGATGAACTGCAAGTGCATGTAACGAGAGCTACATAAGTCATCTTCCTCTACCTTAGGCCATGACCTTAATCAATCATCCTTTATACATAGCCATGAGCTGAGTTATAGAACTCAACTCATTTGCATTTAGTTTATAATGCTTTGCTGGAGAAAATACCACAGAGGCCCCCGACTTTACAGCTGGGCTTTTACCCCTGTGAGCTTTGTCACAGTTTCACATTCGGTCACAGTTTGGGCTTTGTGATGCTGGAGGAAAGACAGGCCTCCCTCCAGAGGACAGGAATATGAAATTACCAACAACAATCCATTACCACAAAATGCTTTTCCTGTGAGCAGCAGCAATGAATCACCTGCTGTATTATCACACCTGTAATAGTCTCAAGCAAACACGCAGACACACAGAGTCATACACAGCTGGTAACATGACAATTTTTAGTTTTTACATTGTTGTTTTTACATTGATGTGATTCAGAGTCCACAGGTCAGTGCAGCTACAGTCAACATGCTGCTGTAAACAAACAGAAAACAGAACCAGTCCGATAGATCAGAGCTGCGATATTATCAGCCAATACGGGGTTATCACAGATATTAGCAAAACGGTGCATGTTGTATGTAAAAAAAAAAAGACTTTGCAAAGACAGAATAAATTGGAAACTGAAAACAGTGGCTGCTTCCATCTGGATTCACAGGACAGCACAAACCCGACAGCTCAACAGAGGACACACAGGACCATGATGTACCAGTACACTGATTTCATTTGAGCTTCATCACCTGCAGTGGGACTGTGTGTCAAACTGTGCTCAATCAATGGCTTTCAGACTGTGACCACAGGCGATAGTCGTTTCTGGTTGGGTTGCTGCACTCCCTTAAAACTGAACTCGAGAACACCTCAAACAAAACCCCAGTCAAAGAGTTGAATCATTTTACCTTAGAAAAGGGCTTATCACAGCCTGAATGTAAAAGTCTTTCCTCCTTTCTTGTGTATGATTCTCAGGAATCCTCCTTTCTCTATCATTATTTACACTTTTGTGAAGAAAGAAATAACTTGAGTGACATTTCTGCTGTAGTTGTAAATTGCTTGTTCCTGAGGATTGATCTCTATAAATGACAAGTCATCGGTGAGAATGGTTCTTTAAGTGTCGTAGTTTAATCATGTACAGCTATAGAATCATTAAGTACCTCGCACTAACTGACAGGCCTTCATTTACCTCTTGTGCTGTAATAGAACAGCCCTGATGGTCATTTAGTTGCCATTGATTATGAGAATCCTTCATATAGCGAGAGTCTTCACATTCATCAGGTCTGCCTCTCAGCTCTATACAGACTGAATCTGAATCCTCTCTAAAAGTGAAAGAAAGATTGAACTTCGACCTAAGGCACTCAACAAAGCACACACACACACAGCAAATGTCAGACGAACACTGCCACACACAGATATTGCACATCCAAGCAGCTAAAGTTTTCTCTACAGTCTAGACATGTGGGCAGAATAATGACAGAGGAAGGCAGAGGGAAAGTGACAGAGTGAGAAGGAGAGGGAATGAGACAGAGCAAGAGATAATGAGTATAAAAAAGGGAGTGAGACAGAAGCAAACTGAGAGGCAGGCAGCGATGAGCCGACAGAGGTAGGAGGGAATGGACAGAGAGGGTAGAAGGTGAGCTCTCGCAGTCAGTGTGACCTGCGGCCAACTGTAAAGAAGATACTGAATGTGTGCTTGTGCGTGGGGGGGTGGGGGGGGTGTCTTGTTTGCAAAGGTGTGGACCCAATTTGATAAAATCAGAGATAACTTATACACATTCAAGTCATTTCACCTGCACTTTGGCTTTTTGGTTTCAGAACAGCATAAGAACTCCTCCAATTTTAACGCACCACACTACACATAGGGTGTCACTTATTCACGGTGCGGGGAGAATGTTACCCCAACAGGGATCTGGGAAACACAGTAAAAGGGAATAAGAGAGGACGATAAATGGGTTTAGTGATGGCCTGGCTCGTGGGGCCTTGCCCTCTCTGGCTGGGGAGCCAACCCTCCCTCCCTGTGGTATCAGCGGTTTCTTGGTGAGGTGGGCACTTGGGACCTGTCAATGGGTTCTTGGTGTGGTGGGCCCTGGGGACCTGGGGCGGGCGGTCTGGGTGGGTCCCTGGGGGGTCTGGTGGGTCACCGCTGGGGCCCGGTTACTTGGGGAGCTCTGGTGTTGGGCCTGCTGTCCTGGTGGCCGCCGTGGTTTGGACCTGGGCCGGCTGCTCGTGGTGTATTGCCCCTTGTGGGGGGGGGGCGGGGTGTATCCCTGTCGCCCAAGGCTGGTGAGTCTGCTGCGTCCCCCTGGGTTTGGATGTGTCAGGGTCCAGGATTTATGCCGAGTGCTACACTGATTTTACTGTCTGAAAGTCTGTTTGAAAGTCTAACTTTACAATTGAGAACCTAACAGCTTTTTTTTTCAGAAATTGGAAGCTAGACACATTCAAAATCTTATAATCATGAGCTCAGAGGTCAGTCAAGCAAATCAAACAGATATATCTGTCCTTTGTCATCAAAGCACCTTTAAAATGGTAAAAAAAATCTTTAAGAAGAATAAAGTTTTTTTGTTTGTACTTTAGAGAGAGATATTAAGACTTTAGATCATAATAAAATACAGTCTGAGACTCATTAATAGCCAAGAGAGAAACTGTGGCTTGAGCCCCCCCCTCCACCACCACCACTCAGCTGTGGAGGCTGCCTCTTGCCCCCCACAGATGGATGGACAGATGAGACAGACAATCAGACAGAGAATCAGCCAAATACAGTGAGCCTGACAGCCAGACACAATGAGAGGTAGAGCAGCAGATATCCACTCAGTCAGAAAAACATTTTGACATTTCATAGATGTTGATATGACGGCTTCACCCTCACCGAGGAGCTGGCATCAAAATGATTAGCTAGACATTGTTTATACCTGCACTTTCTCTTTTGTGATTAAAGTTCAATGCAGTCTGCCTGTGACAGGTCTGTGATTAACTATACTGTAGTTCATAAACTCCCACATAAAGAGTTCCGTAGATGAGATGGAAGTACGTTGATTTAACGTGACAGACTGCATGGAAAATATTCTAAAAGAGAAAGAAAGGAGGAGAAAAGTGCATTTGCTCCCAGACGAAAGCCAGCTTATAGCTTGTACGCACAATTTAACCCGGCTTATCTCTGCAGGCTTTGCATCTCCCTCTCACTCTCACACACACACACACACTCTCACACACCCACGCGCGCGCACACATACACACACACACACGCACACACACGCACACACACACATTACAATACACTCCTATTTACATGAAACACCACCAACAGGTTCTGGTTGTGGTTAATGTTGGAGTCATTTCTACATCTGACTGCCCTGAAGCAATGAAAGTAAAGTAGTAGTAGTAGTGTGTTCTGGTTGGGAGATAAGGGTGAGAGACAGAGCAAGGGAGAGAGAGACTGAGAGAAAAGGAGGGAGGGAGAGAGAGAGAGAGAGAGAGAGAGAGAGAGAGGGTGGGGGGAGAGGAGCAGAGAGGACAACATAGTGCTGCATTGCAGTAGCAGAGCCAACAAATGTTACTACTTTGTGAAAGCGGGGCCCTGTTTGCTGTGACGATACTATCTGAGTTATCTAAAGGTCCCCTCTCTCTCTGAAGATAATCATGTATGACCCAGTGGAGGAAGGAGGACACTTGGTCAGACACATTATGGCCTCTTTATCAGCCTGTAAGTCTGCCGTCGAATCTCAATGTCATTTATCTTTCCCTTCTCTCCGGAGGATAATAATGCTCGAGCGAAGGGGGACGAGGGGACGAGTGTTTATGTGCTTTATGGGCTATCTGTCGCTCTAAGCGCCGCGTCGCTTTCAACGCCGATGAAATGTGTTTTAATCTCGTCAGGGGCGATTTGAGCGTTCGAGGTGATAATGATAACTTTATATGTATCGCACCCTTCCACAAACAAAGTTTACAGAGTGCTGAAAGGGACTCAAGGTTAGATGAGTAAAGACTGATAAGAAATAGAGACAATAATTTTGTATTACAACGAGCAACTGTAATATTTAAGAGGACACACAGAGGAAAGACAATAGTTTATTGGAAGTCTCCATCTGAAATTTGGACAACTACTGATGCATTTTGTGATTCATATGCTGCACTGCTGAGACATTCAGCAGGGAAATGCTGTTTACTAGCACACAGCCTGAAAAACAGCATTATGAATAGCTATTTTTTAAGGGAAAAAAAGTCAAATCATATGAATTTCTCTCTAATCTGGACCAACTTGCTGCAATGCTGAGAGACAGAGAGGGAGGGAGACAGACAGAAACAGGGAGACGGAGACAAGGGCAAAGCTGTGGGGACACTGCTGCATCCAGCCTGCCAGCCTAACAGTCAGTCACTCAGTCAGCCAGTGCAGACAGACATGCACACAGACAGACAGACAGGCAGGCAGGCAGGCAGGCATGCTATGGCTGTCAGTCAATGTTGCTGCTGCAGAGTGGCGCAGTGCCACACTCTCTCTCTCTCTCTCTGTCTGTGCTGTTCTCTTCATGCTCGCTCTCTCTTTACTCTTCCACATCATCCTTCCTTTCGGACAAACTCTCATTATCCCTTTGTTCCTTCCTCAGACTCCTCACTGCTTCCTTTTCCTCACTCGATTCCTTCACTTTTCCATGTGCACCTCCTTTTGTTTCCTGTCACACCTTAAACTCCTCTCATTTCCCCAGCATGCCCACTGCTCCTCTCATCCCTTTTCCACATTTGTCCTGCACCTCTCCTTCCCTCTTTAGATCCACTTTCGTCTCCTCTTGTCTCATTTTGCTGTTCTACTGCTCTCTTCTACACTCCTCATCTCCTCTTTCCCATCTTTTGTATGCAGTTTCAGACATAAAAGTTTCATTTATTTTACCCATCAAAAATTTGTAATTTGCATTTTTTTTCAATTTAATTAAAATTTTTTGCTGCATTTGGATGAAACCTGACGAGAGCCACTACTTGAGGGCAGGTGTTTGAGATTATGCTGTCGAGAAAACAGATAATATAAACTGCAAATTCAATCAACCTACATTTAAATTTAGATTTCAGAATTTTGGACAAATTGTGCAACTATATCATTATTATATTATATTATATTACTATTATATTTATCAGAACCCTTGACTACAGCTCAGTGCTGCAGTCAAGGGTTCTGACAAAGCTGAAATCAGTCACCTGAAGTCATACAGAGGCTGCTACCTGCTCCTCATGGATGGGTCAAATACAAGTAAACAAATGTTACTACCTTGTACTCAAAATACTTGTATGTGACAAATAAATACTTCTTCTAAAATAAATCTAGAAAGGTGGAAATGCACACAGCTCTCCTATAAGAGGGATTTTAATTGCGACTGCATAGGAAGGTAGTGTCTTAAATCAAATCTTGCTTCTAAAATTCTGATTGCTGTTTGAGATTTTTGGAAATCAGTTTGGGGTGGAGGAAAAATCAATATATAACACACAAGTTGTTGAATGTGCAGATGAAGTATGTTGTCAACTTTCTATGCTGTGACTATGAAACGTGAATAAAGCAGAGCTGCAATCAGCAAATTAGACCTGCTGACCAACACACAGTCTGCTCAGTCCATTTAGCCTTAAAAACTCTGAGACCTTCTGCTTCCGGTACAACGATGACTTTCTTCAGCGTGAACGGTGCAGCAGAGAGGCTGGGGTCTTCTGCTAGAGTCACAAACATTAACAGTACAGCAGATTTGTTGTTCTTGTACAGTCAGAGGAGTCTGAGATACATTACATTTAAATCATTGATTCATTAATCAACAATGTTAACTTTTTTAAGTTGCTTTCTAACCCTATCATCCAATTTTAGAAATTTCCCAACCCTACAATAGGTGCACCAGACCTATTTGAATCTCAGACTTATATGTATTACCAAATAATCTCTTGATTTTATTTCAAATCAGTTAATTAATGATTTCATCTAAGGGTCAGAGATAGTTAAAGAGTTTCCTTGAGTCAAAAGCTATATTTAACAGATGCATAAATATTTATTTACTTGAATAACAAATGAGTTGTCAAACTTTATGCAGACAAGTCCATATTAATTGACTGATCAATTTTAAGACAGATTATGTTGCCGTGGTCTTTACTGAAAAAACCTGGAACCAGGCTATTTTCTCTGCTCTCCTTCCTCTTTTGTCTCATCTCTGTCATTTTCTCTTTTCTGCTCTTTTTGTTGAACTCTTCTCCTCTTCTACCTCCTCTCTCCTTTATCCCATCATCTTCCTCTTCCCTGTCCTCAAACCTCTTCTCATCTTCTTCCCACATTACTGTCCTTTCATCTCATCTCCTCTCCACTACTCCCTCTCATTCCTCTTCACATTTATTCTGCTGAAAAAACTCCTCATTTGCCCGCTCGTCCCTCTTACTCTGTTATTCGGTCCTCTTGCTCGCCTCGTCTTTCCATTCCCCCTTTTCCCCCCTCACGTCCCTTTTGCAACTCCTATATTTTTTTTCTGCTCTCCTCATCCTCCCCTCCTCTTCACAGAGCCGCTCTCATCTCGTCTGCTGAAACACTCTCGTCTCTCCTCTCCTCTCCCAGGGCAGGGATCAACCACAGCCCATTTCACACATGACAGAGTATGCTGTATGCCAGTGATGTATGTACAGTACGCTGCTAGAGGTGGTGCTACTGATGGCTAGCAGTGGAGATAGGGTAATGAGCAGGGAGCCCTGTGAATCTATGCAGAGCGCGCGCGTGTGTGTGTGTGCGCGCGTGTGTGTGTCTTTGACGGGCAACGGAGCTGACTGGAGCCTATCTGAATTTCAATTCACCATGCCAAATAAACACATTGAAATTCCACTCATACATTCAGAAATATACTCTACGGAAAAAAAAAAATTCACAAATTTTGCTCTGCCCTCTGACTGAACAGAAAGACCAGACAAAGCAGGCAGCTATCAATAAGCTCATTGACTTCATGCAGGGAGGAAAAGGGGAAAAGTGAGTAAGGAGTCATAAAACTATGAAAGAAAAGGAAAAGCAGAGAGAAAGAGAAAAACAAAGAGGGCAGATGGAAGGGAGAGAAAACATAACTTTTTTTTTCTTGAGGGCAGAAGGTGGAGACGTAGTGGGAGAGACGGGTTGCACTGCTCAATCACACATGAATCAAATAGATCAGTTCTGCTGCAGCGTGAAAAAACACCTTTGTATCTCTGTATGGGAACAAGTTCAGTAGCTGGAAAAGTGTGTTTGTGTGTGCATGACTGTGGCAATGTGCAGCATGTCTGTAAAAAGTGTGTGTGTGTGTGTGTGTGTTTGAGGGTTTACGCGATCGGCGTGCAACTTTAAGATTGATTCTGTTCCTGTCGATTGTTCCGCTGCCTAACAACACAGTTTGAGAGGCGAGCAGTGATTCGACAGTGCCAAGAATTCACTAAGGTCTTTTTACACTGGAGGAGTCCTTGAACTTGAGCTCATCTGCACGCTCACCGTGTATCTACACCAGCTGAAAAGACTGGATTTCTGCTAGCTGCTGTCCAAACTGCATGTCAGTGCAATACTGCCCACGCTTTCAATGTGTCTCCACAGTACATAGGAACATTTAGATCATGAAATAAAGAATTAAACTTAGAATCAAACTGTGAATGGATTCAGGCTCAAAGGTTTAAAAACATGGTAAACGTAGCTCCTGTACACATCATCAGGGGTCTGCATGCCAATGCAGACATTCACACATTCACACACATTCATACACCAAGAGCATGACCTCTCTTACACAAATGAAATAGCCATCAGGATCAGTTTGGGGTTTAGTATGGTGCCCAATGACACTTGACATGCAGATACAGGAAGTCAAACAAGAGTCCGAGCAGTGGCAACAAAACCAACAGAGATACCTGTCAGACAGGTTAGATTATACTTCCTAAAGGACACTACAAGGACGGCTGCAGACACATCGTAGTTCTGTTAATATAACACTTTATGGAGCTGCCTAGAGGTCATGTTCCATACATGCACAGTAAATTGGTGTCTAAAGGTTCAGCATGCGGTGACAAGTCTGCGCAGTTACAACAAATTGGAGATTCGCTGATGTCTGCACAGAGCCTCTGTGTGCACTCTCTGATGATGAAATTTATGTCATGCAAACCCTTGTGGCCTCTCTTGCACCCACACACAAAGAAAGATTTACTTCATAAACATACCACACATCTAAACCACATTCTGTCATAAATTCATTCGACTGTCAGAGGCTCTCTGTGCTCCTTTTCCAAATCTTTAAACTCTATTTACAGAGCATGCAGAAAAATCATAAGAATGCCACTGGCACTACAAACCTCATTACTAATTTAGCAGCAAAAATAATGAAATGTCATAACTCTTAAGAACGAGCAAGTTTGGAAGTATGTCTTCAGGGAGATGGACAACACAAGGAACAACACACCTTAATTTTTCATACACAGTAATGGTGGTGTGCGATCAATCAAGCCCGACCCAACATCAATACGAGCCGGAGCTAAAAAACCACTACTGGAGTCGAACATCATAGTTTACAACCACATTTGGAAAGGCAGGTCTGTGAACCTTGAGATGTCTGCACATGATGAAGTGCTATGCATCGAGCTGCAGTAAGAGTAATTAACCAAGTCGTTATACTATAAAAAGTTTGTTTTTTTCTTTCGTTCTAACCTTTCTAAAAAATCAAAAACACTAAAAAAGTAAGGTGTTGATTTAACTATACATTAGCCGTAACCATTACCAAGGCCAAGGAGCCTTTCATGCTACAATAGTTTGAGGGATTAAAGGTTACATAAACCAAAAACCTGTTCAGAAATAGCAAACATACTGTCATGTGTCGTTACTAAGCTGTCTCTCTATATTAGAGTTAAAGGCAAAGTTAGAACCTCTTTCCTGCTCTTTACTAGATTGTGGGACTTAAGTACTTCAGCTACAGTAGCCAAATCTACTACCTGAAATGGTGTGACTTCAGTCAAACACATTTGTTGGTCCCTCACCCTAAAAGTCTTTTCTGCTTTTAAGCTAAAAGTGAAATACTATTTAAAATACCAACAATAAAACATAAATCTAATCCCCTGTCAAAGCTGTCAACATTCATCAGGAGAAAGTGATAACATTTAGGAAAAACATAATGGGTTGTCAGCCAAAGTGTATACTCACTACAGTGTACGACTCATATGATGTATGTGCTGGGGCAGATGAAGATGTATATTTCCAGCTAAAGCAGAGACCACTGCCAGGTGATTATTCATCCTTTTCAAACAGTTGAAACACAACCAAGTATGTAGTTGGATCGTGTCTCTCGGAAAGCATTTGTAGTCTTTACAGCACAGCTATAATAAACAGTGACAGAGAAGACAGATTTCAATATATGAGCAACACAGACGGGCCCGTCTATGCTCTGCAGATACTAAGGGTGTGATCACAGCAGTAGGTTCACATTGGCTCATTACCAGAAAAACCAAGGATTGTAAACAAAAACACACAGGCTGACAAACAACATGTTTACCGTGGTGTTATATCATACCAATGTAACAGCCAGTGAGGCTCTGAGATAGGGCTCCAATTAATCTTATATTTATATAGAAAATTAATATCATGACTTCATTAAGGAGACTTTCCTCTAACAGATAGAATTATATCAAAATATTTATCAAATTAAATCAATAAGTTTAAGTGCTTTACAGTACAGAAAAACTACATTACAGTACAGTATAGTTACTTTTAACATTCTTGACTGGATTCTAAATCCTAATATTATCTGTAGAATCTCTGCAGCTGCAGGTGATGGATAAAACTGTGATAATAGGCGCATTTGTTTATCGAGTTTTCTTTTCCATTCAGCTTGGATGGAGACCAAATTAAATCAGAGTCCACCGGCACACAGAGGAGTCTTGGCATGTGAAGAGATGCTGTAGGAAAAGAGGCCACCAGGCAGACAGGAAGAGCCAAGGTAAGAGGACAGGGCCGGAGCAGGCCGAGTATCTTCAACAGCACAGTTGCTCTTCAGGGCCCAGTGAGTCGCCATCTGTCCCAGGGCTGGGGAGGCCGGGCCAGGAGACAAGCTCCCCTGACAGCATGTTGCCGCCATATGCTGCTGGAGCATGTACACGCACAAACTGGCATGGCTGAGAATGGCATAGGATGGTATGGTCTGGTCTGCACCAAACTGAACTGACCTCATGTGGTCTGATTTCCAGGACAGAAAATGCCACTGAAGAGATGAGCACTCTGCGTGATCTATGCTGGTACTCAAACTCGCCTGGACCGCAGTGAGCATCTACTGTAACGGTCTGACTTCACTGAACACTATCTAAATTAAAAAGTACAACAAATACCGACTGATGAGTATTTTTAGGATTGTAGCTGAACACTGTTTTCTAAGAAGATGCTCAGAGCTTTCAAACAAATTCCTCAATACATCTTACTATTACTATTATGAGAAATAATGCAGAATATTACAAGTTGCCTTAGTTCAATTACATTACAGTCTAATGCACCTGCAGAAGTGCTGCCACACATGAAACTTGGACCTATAACATCCTGTGGTCATGTGACAGAGACAACAGTGAACAAGCATTGCAGCCGCAACCCAAAGCTCTGTGCTTTTTATCTTCCAGCAGTGAGAAATGGTTCAACTTTACTTTATCACTTTGTGATGAAACTCATTCGACAGTGAAGCAGTGAGGTCTCGTATACCTTGAAATTCATGTGTTAGTGCCTTTGAGATTATCATTATCTGTGATATAAAAATATCAGATTTCCATTCAGTCAAAGAAATGACATTAGAGTAATTATATTCTGAATCATTTCTGAGTTCCTCTCTTGTGTCCTGTCAGCCTTGCAGCATTTTAAGCCAAAAAAAAAGGAAATAAGTTGTGCAAAGCACAAAACAAAGAAAGTGAAGAACAGAAATAATTGTATTTTGGAGAAATGAAAAATTTATTTGAGTTCTAAGTTTAAAGACAGAATCTGGAGTTTAAGTTAAAAGTCTTAAATTAAAGTCGGAATCTGAGTTTAAAGTCGAAGTTTGTCGCATTATAGTAAAGACAAAGGCCGACATAAGGTGTCAGTGAAGCTAATGTTTGAGATAAAACGACTGACAGGCAATAAAAAGTGAAACACAGCTAGAACACGACGCTCATGAAAACAGGTAGAAGTTAGTGAGCAGGCAGAACAGTGACAGAGAGAGACACACAGACAGGAGGGCAGACAGTTAACAGAGATGAGAGGCAGACAGATACAGGGAGACAGATGGACATGCCGACACTTAGACTGGATGGAGAGTTGTGGAGTCAGGTGGACAAACAGGGAGCTGATTGCCAGGTAACCAGACTGCAGGTCTTGTGATCTGCTCACGTCACTCCCAGTGTGAGACAGGATGAACGCTGCCTCCCTGCTCTGCAGCTCCGCCACTGCTGACACACACCCCACCAACAACGCCCTGCCTCCCTCTCTCCATACATCTTTCTCGGTTTATGTGTCTCATGCCAATGTGCTGTGTCATTTTAATGTTTTAAACTACAGTATTTTTGTAGTATTTAAATGCCTCCCTTCCTCTTACCTAAATTCTATTCAGCTTATCCATTTATCATTCATTTTAGCATGTAGGTACAATAAATTCACCTCATTCTTTCACCCATTCAATCTGATGAGTGCTTACTACCTCTCCATCCCTTTTCAGTGTAACTGCAATAGTTCACTAATTGTATTCAAAGTTTCATCACAAACACTCTCTCTAAACATTTTTTAAATTCTCTTTAAAATAAACTGCTAGTGCAGGCCTGTAGGGGTAAACAAAGCTTTACATATTACACACTTCAAGATTAGCGGACACTAGCTGGACTTGTTAGTGGAAAAAGGGGGCCAAGATTTGCCACGGAGAGACTGTCAGAGACATGCAGAGATATTCAGACTGTCCTTTGATGAAACAAAATCAAAGAAAAGGAAGAGACAGTTTAATGTTTTTGGTTTTAAGTTGGCTTTAGACGAGTTTTTGACTTTTACTGACACTACAGAGCTATGTTTTCTGTGAGGGAGCCATTGTTTCATGCATGCATATGAAACACATGAATGTATGCTGACATGACACACATCTCTCCCAGTGGTGTTGTGTTTTTTATTCACTGATAGTTGGTGACAATGACACACCAAGAAACAGAATAATGCAAAGGTAGGTGATGGGAAAACTAGCTGATGTCAATATGAATATGTAATTATGGTCATGTAGGTGGACTGGTTGTCCAAATGTCATCACAGAGCTATGATGTTAGTTTAAGTCTGGCAACAGACCACTGTGGCATGTGACATTCCCTCTTTCTTTTTTCCCTACATTTTCTTTTTGCATTTTTACAGAATAGTTTTAAATAGTATTCCTTTTATGACAGGTAGAAACTGGCTCCAAACAAAGTTTTAACAATCTTTAATACAATATGGGACATCGTTCATAGACAAACCAACATTGGTTTTACAAAGTGTTCCTGAGGCCAAGCTAAAATAACCTTTACAAATCATATGTTATATCTCACCTCGTTCATTTTGTGAACACCTGAACATTTACCTGGGAAATGTTTGTAACAGGTGTTTTTGGAGCTTTCCATAACTTTCACTGCCTATGGTTGCTCATGTCCCAACTTGTTTGAAACATTTTGCAGCATCAAATTTTCACCTTCTATTTAATTTTTGTTTTATGCAGCATCCCAACTTTTTTTGGAATCAAGACTGTACCATCAAAAGTCTGTTCATGTTTTCCATAAAGAGTCCAACCAGCTTGTTTCCCCCCGTCATTTAATGTGTGTGTTGTTGGCAGGTCAGAGAAAGTTGTTGTGTTAATGAAACATTAAGGCTGCAAGAAAAGTCTGCTGTTTTTTATAGGGGAGCAGTGTGTTACCTAACATGATTACTGAGTAAATAAAGATGTAGTGTTGGATCAGCTGCTCAAGTTGTGTATGAAAAGTGATGCGTAACAGATGAACGGACAAACAGATCCTAATCCCGACACCATGGTGGGGGAAAGTGAATTAGCTTTCATCTGCTGGGATGAAGTGACTAAACTCACCTAACAATGTGCACCAAGTAATGGCTGGGCCACCTCAACAGGTGCACCACACATGCGTGTCATGTCATGTCTGACATTTCATGCTGCTGTTGGGGCAAAAGATTTCACTTAAAACATATACAAACAGCTGAGACCTGTTCCAAAACTTCTGAGAAGATAATCACTGGATGGCTGTGTCTTTACTTTATCATCGAGTTTGACAATGCTGCTGATTGTCAAGAATTCTTTATCAGCAGAAACGTTTTTGATCCAAAGAAGCAAAAAAAGGGAGGAAATTTGCCATTTCCTGTCAGCTGTTACAATTTGATGTATCATGATTTACATAATAATAAAACCCGGCTGAAGAGACAGAGAGAAACAGACTGAGAGCTAAATAGAAAGATAAGATGGAGAAAAGAAACTGCAAAACAAAGACAGGGAGAAAGTCAGATGGTGAGGGTGTGTGTGTGTGTGTGTGTGTGTGTGTGTGCGTGTGCATGCGTGTGCATGCATGTGCATGTCTGTGCGTGAGGGATATTTCCAGAACTTGTTGTATGTGCAGACTGAGACGAACACACACTGCTCCACGCGACAGATCGGCTTTTATAGTCCATGGGATTTTATAGTGCACACGTCGCTGAAGAGCACACACCCCCTGGTGGCACTAAGCTCATCTCAGCCTCACTGACAGATTTATGGCATTTCCATCACCTCATGTGTCTGAATGTGGGCGTGTGTGTATGTGTGGTGTTCGACTTGACGCCCCAGAAAGTACTGTCACAGTTGGCCAGGTGCCAACTTTAGAACAGTTGGCAAGACAAGACTGCAGTGCTCGGCACAAACCAGTGGCATTGCGCACACACACACACAAACATATGCACACACATGCATACACACACAAACACACACAATGCAGAGGTGATAAGATTCTGGCTTAAGCATAGATGTTTTCACAGTACTGTAGTAAGTCTTCACCATTATTTTAAGGTTTCAACTCAAGCTACATCACAGTGAGTCATTGCTGGAGGTGGTAAGAGTCTCCATTCAAATCTCTATACGTGAACATGAACAAATGATACTTGACTATTGTAATGCACTTTATTCTGGTATCAGCAAGCAAAATAGCCAAAGAATACTGCTAATACAAAATGCTGCCAGGCTTTTGACATGTAATATGAGAAATGACCATGTTACACCAATTTACGGTTTACTTGTGCATTTAAGGATGGATTTTGGGATTCTACCGCTTGTTTTTGAAGCCCTGAATAGTCAGGCTCATGGGAGTTAGCAGATCACAGCGAAGTGCCTAAAATCTCCTATTTATGGTTCCAAATCTTGAGTTGTCTCTTAAGGTGATGGTGCCTCTGCCGCTCAGGCCCTCAGCTGTGAAACTTCCTGCTCGGAGATCTCAGGCACATGACTTTGATATCATCATTTAAATCTATTATTAAGACTCATTTTTATTCACTTACTCTTTAATTTTCTTAGCTGATGGTATTTTTTCTGTCCAGCTGGAACATTCAGGCGACTCCTGAACTCTCTGCTTGACCGGCCGCTCCAAACTTTGTGTCTCTGAACCTACTTTTTTCACTTTTTTTGCATTCATATTTCTTTTTTAGGTCCTATGTACGTGTGTTATCTCATATGTAATATACCATACCATACCATACCAACTTTATTTATAAAGCGCTTTAAAACAGCCACAGTGGACCCAAAGTGCTGTACATGAGAATAAATAAAACAAATAAAACAAATAAAACAAAATAAAAATATGTTTAACTAGCATCCAAATGTAATCACAAAAACAACAATTTGTAGTTTTAAATGGAGTTAAAATTATAGGTGCAGTGACTGTGCAGAACTTTCAGACGTCTGGTCATCTTGAGGTTGGCACGTCTGGTACCTTCATGCTCTACAATCAGCTACCAAAACTTGTGCTAACAAACTGAATCTGGCAACCCCCACTATAGAAGCAACACACTTTAGAAAGATTACCTGTTGTTGTTAATGAATAGTTTCAACATGAAATCCTCTAGCAGGCTCATTTGCAGCACGAATAGCCAATGGAGTCTGATCAGGATTTTTGAGGCCAATCACATTGCTGGAAGCAGTATTGACAGATTTGATTACTGCTGCTCACTTTTAGCTTTGCATGTCTGCCATTTAGTGCTGGGCAGGAAGTGTTCAGTGGATTTTAAGAACAATCTCATTAAAAGGACAACACAAGGAGTGATCCTTTTGACTTTACATTTAATCATCTGACCTCTTGTCAAAATAATTACAACAATAAAACCATTGATGATGGCTGCTTTAGTTTAACCACAACATTATAACTATAACTATAATTATAAATAATTATAACTTATTTCTTTAGTCTCTATCCAAACATCTGCTTTCAAAAACATACAGTTTAATTCATCCATCAAGCATCAAGTTTGATGCATAAATAGCATAGGCTAGTCTCTTAGGTCCAAGAGAGAATTACTCACAGAAAGTATACCACTTTACGGACTTTAATGAGTGAACTGCTGGCTGATGAGGCAAAAGAACAATCCTGCTGACTACACAAAAGGCTGTCTTGAAATAGGAATCTCCTCCAGTCCGCTGTCATAATGACTTGAGTGTGCTGTTCACCGCACCACCCACCTGCCACCACCAAGTTAAGGATGTAAACACACCGAAACACTTTGATAGGGCAAGAAAGGAAAAAAGGCACATGAAAAGAAAGAGGCAGAGAGAGACGGGGTGAGAGACAAGAAGAAAAGGAGTGAGTTAGTGCCGTCCCTTGGTATTCATGAAGACTCCCAGCAATTAAAGCTTTGGATTCAGAGCCAGAGAAACTTCCTTCAAGGTCTTGGCAGTGACTTGCAGGCTGTCCCTCCTTCACACTAACCCTGTAGCCTGGACTGACCTGCAGCAGATTTAACCAACCTTCAACAAATCATGTTATCTCACATTAACACACATGCAATCCTACATCAGCCTACACTAACCTGCACCGACTGACTACTATTAGCAGACAGAGACACACACTTCATTTAGCACAGCTGCCTAGTAACAGGTAAGATATTTTTGCCTCCCGAGCTGCCTGAAGTCTGTGAGAAACAGAATCAACAGCTTGAACTGCTAATTTTTATACATTTTTTTGGTCTTAATCTTATTTCATAGTCAAAGTAAAAAAAAGAAACATACTTTCAATTTGCTAATTTTAGTCACAAGATATTAATTTAATTTACATAATTATTCTCCAGCAGAATGTGTCTGTGACTTCAAATAAGCTGATGGAAATAAACTGTAGCCACTCAGTTCATCTTTAAGTTATGAAAAATGGCTCTGCTGAATCTAGATAACAGTTACAAAGTGCAGTATTCAGTTCAGTTTCAAGTGTAAGTTAAATTAAAATGCAAAGTATTTCGAGATTATTAATTGAATTGTTCATGATACAGATCATGTAAATGCAATTACTGGGTTTTAGTTAGTTGTTTGTTTTAATTTCATGGGCCATATTTCCTATTAGTGTTGAGATTTACACAACAACTTCATTTCTAATATCTAGACACAGCAAATTTACTATTTAATTTGGGCTAGAAAGACATAAAGACAGCTGGGCACACTGGGAGCAAGGTTTTTTTTTTACCATCTTCATTTTTAAGAGGATTTTTAGCATTGATACAAATTTCTGTACCTCATACACCTGCAGTACGTGTCTCTTCTGCACACCAGCTTTGACCTTCCATAATTACAAAGTGTTACTAATATAAAACCAAAGACTTTTACCTTTTGTCCTTTCTTACAAAAACACAGCCTACATTCAAAGTTCTGCCTGAATGTAAAAAATATCTTTTCATGAGCTCTTTTATTTTCACTAAAAGAAACTTATTGAGTTTAAAAGGTCTTGCACACAAAGGTGCTTTAGTAATGGTGTATTAGACCTCTGTTCAGGTTGAAATTGGGCCTGGTAATGCAGGGAATATGGGATGTCACACTTCATGTACTGATAAGAATAATAAAGGTGAAAAAAATCATTAATATTATTAATAAATGATTTAGGTACGAGCTAAACCGCAGAAACAGAACCAAAAGGAAACTGAGACGTCAATCAATGACTTTCTGTACACGCTCACAGCATCCTGAGAGCCTAATGTGGAGAAATAACATGTGGTGTGTATGCAGGAATGTTCATATCAAGCACAGAAATGGCAGGTTTTTGAAATGTCATAAGTAACAGATGTTTAGTAGATAGATATCTTAGTGGATAAGTTCTTTTCTAAATGTTTTACATGACAAATAAAGCATGGCTACTGAAAAAAAACAATGCATGCACTGATAGTTCAAGTTATTAATCGAATGAAACACAAAAAGCTGACTTATAAGACACTTTTTCGGAAAGTGTAAGTAAAGTAAGTAAAGTAAAATTTATTTGTATAGTGCTTTTCACAGAACAGCAGTCACAAAGTGCTTCACATTAGTAAACATATA
>JAPZDV010000025.1:21281180-21390214 GCA_029814665.1 Acanthurus lineatus
TATATCTTTGACTGATGCTTAGTTAGCCATGAAAATGAAATATGAATATATATGAATATACATGAATATACTTGAATTAGCATTATGAAATAATTAGAAAACATTCTCATTTTCTTTATACTATAAATTATAAGGACATTTTAGAGTCTACTGTTTATTATGCCATTCAAAAACGGCAGCAAGTTCACTGTCCAGCCTGTCAAAACACCACAGAAAAAGGACAACATGTAGATGATTGGCTCTTAAAGAAGTTTAAGTATTAAGAGATAATTCGAGTGCTTTCTTTAAGTCCTCGGCAGTATGACACATTGACATGTCAGCAATATTAACCTGTTACTAAAGTCCTACATCATCATCATTTTCTACAGGTGTCCTATCGCTGAACCCAACGGAACAAGCTTTACATGCACAGCTCATCTCATCAGTGCTGCAGCAGCTCCACAGAGTAAACAGGTCAGAGTTTAAGAAGCAACTGCAGCAACTGACTCAACCCTACTGCAACAGTCAATGGCTCTGCCACAAGCATCCGCTCCACACAGTAGCTGCACTGGATGGAGTTTGTGTCAGAACTGCATGAAGTTTGTATGTACATGAAAAAGAGTGATAATGTAAAAGGAAGGAAAGATGCAAAAGAGAGCTTGAAAGAGGGTCACATGTATGCAAACAGAGAGGACAGAGACACAGAGAAGGCTGAAAAACAATGATAAACAACACCCAATAACCATGACTCAAAGCTTGGAGAGCTCCTCTTCATCTAAATGTCCCCTAGTAAGGACAGACAGAGGCAGGGGGCCTAATGTACAATTCAGCCAACCAGCCAGACACGGAACAAAACACTCCCTTAGTACTTGAATTCTCTCCATCAGACACTCGGAGAAAAAAAACTCCAGTCCTTCATGGTGCTCACACAGAGACCCAGAGAACAGAGCTCAGTAATTAAATTAATGTAAACCTGATCAGAGGGCTGGAGTAGGGCGCACAGTCAGAGACCAGAGCTCTGTGCAGTGTCACATACAGAGCCGTGCTTCTATGAGACTGTCAGTATTAAACTTAAAGTCTTAAGTCTGCCAGCTAGCATCAGTAACATCTAGGGCAAGCTAAATTAAATATAACTTAGGGATGTTTAAATTAGCAAATCTTTGCAGCAGAAGGAAAATTCAATTAAAAATAAGTTAGTTTTTTGTAGTAAAATGCAAAATATGTGGGTTTGATTTAGAAATTACACAGTAGTCCAGATAACATGACTCTGATGCAACCATATGAAGAGTTGGTGTCAATTTTTGAAAAGTGTACAGTGAGTGTAACCCTCATCATCTTCTTAAAGAGGACGATGAAGAGGATCTCCTTGAGGGAGGTATATGTGCAGTGTGGGAAGTGTGCGGTTCTGTGGCATTCCTCAAACAAGTATCACTTTTAAAATTGGGCATGGTGAGAGGATGTGTGAGGATGGATGTTGATGTTACAGTCCCAATGTGGTCCTCACCCCACCCTACAGTCTTTAACACCACACACAGGTCTGCACCAGCTCATCCCAGATGAGGCTCCTTGGTGACACCTCCTCATCATGTTCACCGCGTGCCTCATTTGCATAAAAAAGTTGGCAGCCCCTGGCCTAAAGCACGAGTGACAGGTCAGTATCAGATTTCTAATCTAGCTTCCCAGCTAGCATGTTCATCAAATCAAACCGGGAAAGACAGCTAACGACACAGAAGACACACAGAGGAAAAATACTTGTATGTCTCCACTTAGGATTGCAAATGTTTTAGTTAGCACGGAGGTCATGGTCAGTGTGAGAGGCAGCACCCTGCAGGGGCAGAGACATAGCGGACTGGTGCTGTGGCCCCGGCGGATGGATGGGAGCCAGGGCTAGCCTGCTTGCAGCTAACCTAGCCGTGTTAGCTTAGCTCTGCTGTCTGGCGCAGCTTGGAACGCAGCTCCAACTCTAAATAGCAACTTCCACCGTCTGGCCCAAAGTCAGACCCCACATCGGACAGCCTGACTAGCGTTTAGCCACATCAGCTAGCATAACCACAACATTCTCCAGCCGCCTACGGCTACAGCATTATGCATTAAAAATACACACACCAGTGCAAGGAAACAACTCAGAAAAATGTCGCAGGCTTCCTACCTGTAAATGCAGTCGCTAACGTGCTAAGTCGCCGTGTTTGCTTGTTTAAAGTCTGTGATGTGTTGCTAGACGTCAAGTCCAACTGCACTACAGTGGTTTCCAGTCTGGGAAGCAAAATAAAGCCCAGCTGCCCCACTGTACATGTTGCTGACAGCCGGGCTGTGGACGCAGCTTTGACGACACCTGCAGGCTTCACTGCATATAGCAGCCAGCTGGGCTACAGTGAAGACACTCTTTACTGTATGTGAGGTCACAGGTCAGCATCAGATGTGCAGCAAATCCCCAGAGCTGTTCAATGACTTGCTTGAGTGTATTTCAAAAAGGTGGCTCTTTTATCATTTGCTCAGTGGTACTTCAGCAGAACAGCTTTTATTACAGGTAAGTATCCTTTATTTCCACAGTGCCTTTTAAAAGCACAGGCACACAAGCAAAGGCTTACACTACCATAAAATGCCACAGTAGGTGGCCAGTCATAAAGGCATAAAACTGAATCTGTAAAGCATAAAAAAATTGGAGTAAAAACTATTTTTAAAAAAGCCAGTCCATACAAATGGGGTTTTAAAGTTTTCTTTAAGTGTGATGCCGTGATGAAGGTTGCTCTATGATATTGGAGCTAAAACAGTGAAAGCATGATCGTGTTTCTCTAAAGCCTAGACTGTGGACTCTAAATGCTGGGTTGTTAGATCTGAGGGACCTTGGTGCAGAATAATGAGTTAAAAAAAATCAAATGTGTAGCAAAGCCAAAAATTTATTTTACAAGTATGATAGAACAAAAAGAAAACAAGAACGTTAACCTGCTGTGCTGACCAAACTGCGATCATGCACATTAGACTTTTGAAGGTGTTTTGCTACTTTCATTTTATCTTACAGCTAATTACTGTATGCTGCAGAGTTCATGCCTTTAATCACAGTATATTTAATGTAGGTTTGATGCCCTACCTCATCCTTAACGTTAAAAGAGTGTTTTTTTAAGTTTTAAGGCTTGTCTACTGTTCACTTGTTTGTAATTGGGATTCTTTTTCCTACATACAAAGGACACCTGTGTCAAAGAGTGAACTGTTCTCATTAGACCACACTGTATAAATTTAGAAAAAAAATGAATGAAAAAAATAACCCTCAGAGCAAAATATACAATATATTAACTGTTGGTGGATAATTACATTCCCTATTGTGGTCTTAATTAGGTCAGTGTGAAATGGTAAAAATCTGAAGTGAACAGAGTGAAGTAACATTAAGGCACTTGTTCTACCACCATAACACATTACATAAAATATATTCCCATTCAGAGCTAGGCAGATAAACAAAAAGAGACAAACACAAAACATTTCTTTTGTAAATCACAGCAATTTAAAATGATTAAAGAAAGTCAAGCTATTTATAACAAAACTTTATTTAAAATGTGTACATACAATATATTACATTATACACTATTTAAAGAATGTGCAAATTGTAAACCAGAGTATGTTAGGTTAGCTGTCAGGGCATGTTGAAAGCATCTGTGACAATAAACAGCCTTCATATTAAAACTTGTTCTACAAGCAGGAAAATAATGCTCAAATTTAGTGTTTTTCATTTCCAAAGAGTTGTCACACTGAGAGGCATTTAATGGGTTAACTACACATCCATGATGAAGTTTACATGCATTTCCTCATGCCATTCCAGTTCCAAAACAGATTATGGATGTGAATCCAATACCCCCAGCAATTTTGGCCATTTGCCCCACAGCCAGAAGAGGAAATGGAAAGCTAATTTTCTGTGACTGGAACAGTGATTAACACTGTTTTGCCATGGTAACCATACTAAGCAGGCCTGGCAAGCTGCCGAACAAAACCCCCACCAGAGGAAACTGTTTTAGCATGTAATAACAATCATTAACCATCCTAATGTTGCTGCGAGCTGCCCTGATCATGACTTAATTAAGTACATCTGGACTGTTTGAAACAAGTCTTGGAGGTTGCTGGGAAGTCCACACATGGTGCCAACAGAGGCCACTGTGCAGGTGGGCTCCACATGATGAGGAGCCATTTCCATAGAAACCACAAAAGTACAGAACATTAGGAACACTTTGTGAAATGGAGACGGACCTATGTATAAAAATCTCAGTTTCTTCAATTGATTTTTTTAAATATCAGAATCCTCAATCACCCATTTTCTTGCTACAATCAAAAGTAAGGAAGGTTTTTAACGAAAAACGAGCCTGGCCCCTTTTTCATATTTTTATGTTTTTAGCTTTTCCCAAAAAAAAAGAAAAAAAAATCCCTGCAGCCATGTTACCAAACGAAAGACAAAGACATTCCTGTTTGACCAACTCAAATTAAACCCCAACATATCCCAACTGGTGCTGTCTGACAGGGGCCATGGCAACAACAAGGCTGCCTTGTGACATGACTCAGGGATAAGGCAAATACCAGATCCAGAGTCAAGTGACAAAAATCATTAGCTCTCTGAAATGCCAGAGTGGGGCAGACCAATTGTGAGCAAGTCAGATCAAATTATTCAGCTTCAGGCACAAACAGGCACAATCATTTTTCACGGGCCAGCTGAGGACACCTGTGCCACATCCGGAGGCAGACGGGGCTGTGTTAGAAGTAGAGTCTCAGTCATCTACAATCAGCTACTGTCTACGTCTCCAAATACAATGTGATAAAGGATTTTAATCCAGGGTTTGCTTTCATTTCATTCTTAGCGGTTTTCAATTTTGCCTCTTCCGCTGTTACTCTTATCTGTCCCATGATGAATAGTACAGAGAAGAGCATCCACCCAAAGCCAGCCAGCCAGCATGAGGAGGTGGCGTAGGATGGTAGATGAAGAAATTCAAGGCAATGCCTCACCGGTTAGCTGAATAACAAGACTTCCACTTGTTTCTGACTGGATGAGCAGCAAGCCAGCGTGTCTGCCTGCAGTACTGGGCTTGAACTGGACGGGTAGCTTCAGATAGTGCTGTGATCTAATCGGGGGTAATAAAGAACACCAGTTAATAGATAGTTAATTAGATTTTTTTTAGGATTGCATCAATTATCATTAATCAATGAATCATCACAGAGACCATAGCAAAAATAATTACCTTAAAACACTGATCTCAAAAAGAAAAACTATAACAATCCATGAGCACACACATTGTTACAGCATAATGTTAAGACACTAAATGGGGCGGCATGGGTACATGATGTTCAGTAGAAATGAGAATACATAATAAGAGCCACAACATGCTGCTGTCACCACAAGCCTAACACAAATGCACACACAGCAGGGCTCACAACACGCTTATTGCAGGGCCAGGTCAGGTTCAGGTTGCTGCAACACATTGAAACACTGGGGATAAAAATGTCATGACATACAACTATATGTCTGACAATACTTCATTTTTGTTGAGGTACTCAAAATAAAGCAATAAATTTTCATTTCCATTCCACTTTTACAATACACTGTTTTCGCTATTTCAACAATACAAAGCATGTTGTGCCCATTCTGAACAGTCCCACATCAGCACAGCACAGCACAGCTGGCACCTGTGTCTCAGCAACACATCCCTAAGGCCTTAGTTAAGGCAAAACAACAGTTCTCCTCAAGTCCTTGAATGTGTACCGTTACCGTGTAAAGTAACATCATCCTCCAGGACCAAGCATCTCGCAGGACCTCCTTTAGTGAGCATTTGCAATAAGGAAAATGACATTGAAGAGACTCCATGTTACATCATAGAGAATGTTTATAGTGGGGTTTACCATTTCTTACCAAACATAAATACCTACTTGGAAATGCTTTGTTTTCTTTTAAAAAATAGTGGAAGCACAGTAGCAAAAAAAAATGCCAACAGAATAATGCACTAATCATAAAAGATTGGAAAACTGATTCCTGGTATGTCACCCAGTTACCAACAAAGTGCAGAATGCAGAGTTTATGCCACAGATAATGACCACTGGACTCACCTTAGGGAATATTTGGAATGCTTGATGTGGAAGGGCTCCCTAGGGTTTACAAATTTCAGCTGCAAGTCAATTAGAGAAGCCACACATCAAACATCAAATCCATGCAAAGCATAGTGACAGCTGTTAGGGGCTGTTATTACATTTATCATTCAGTACAAATCAATCAAGTCAGTCATGCAATTCCTATCAGCAAAATAGAATGACAGTACCAAGGTGGACAGAATCTACACTGGAAACACATCTCTGTTTTTAACTTCTATGTATGAGATGAAAAGGTGTCATCTCCAGGGGCAACTAAAACTAACCAAAGACTCATTTTAAAGACAGCTTTTGTAGTCTTCCTTGCTTTCATTTTGACAGAGTATCTTATTGAGGAAAGATATCGATGCATATTTATATGCTGTTCTTCAGTTTATGCTGCAGTAAGTGAAAAAAACATTTTTTTCCTTTTTATGTCTTCATGACAATAAAACAGGCCTTACCTCATGCGTGTCGGTAGAGTTGTTGCGGATGTTGACCTTCAGAGTGCTGGACTCACCCACCCGTGTGGCTGTGAAAGTGTAGAGATCCTGTGGAGAATACACACCCCTCCGCACAGCCTCCTCCTGGCTGAGAATTACAAATTTTACCAGCTTTAACATAAAGCAAGTGACAAAGATTATGGTGAATTTCTCCTTATGATTGTTAATTTTTTACACTTCCTGTACTGATGTGGTGACGATTTTGAAAATTAAAACATATATGACTTTGCTGTATTGAGTCATGGCTGGTGATTTTTTTCCCCATGTAATGAGACCAGAGCCAATCAAGAAAAATTTCTGTAAAAATCCTTTTATGTATTTCAAGTGTTTTTAACACATTGAGTTTTTCCCATTTGTTGTCAACTTTATGCATCACACAGAGGGGAAACAATGAGAAGCGAGAGGAAAAAAAGATATGGGGAACGTTATTACAACATCCCCAACTGGGTGCTGCAGTTCATGGTCAAAGTCTTCAAACCCTAATCCAGCGGAGCACCTAAAACTTTGTTTTCTTCAAATAAGAATAACGACATTTTCCCCAAAATGTCCTGAAATGGTCATTTATTCCAGTTACTTTGATATCTCCTAAACTGGCTTATATATTTTACCGTAAACATGTTCTTGAGGGTGTTATGCTTGTTATGTTTCTGTTAAGCAGGTCTCACCTGGTTTTCCCCGCTGATGCATCAGCTCTCCTCCTCGTCTTCATTGTGGCCTCTGTCTTCACCAGAGAGCAGTCCCCTTCCTGTGGTCCCTCCACTGGCCCTGACTTAAATCCCTTTACACACACAGACAAAACATCAGGATCTACTGTTCTCAAAAGTGCAGAAAAATAAAAAAAACATGGCTGCCATCTCTACACTACTGTTTGTAAAACAACTGGGGAAAATAACTGCCAACTTCTTGTTATAATATGAACAACAAATGTGACTCTAATGCTGAGACACATGCTGCTACATCAATCATGCATAATGATGAAAACTAATGTGAAACATAACACACATACTTAGTTCCACAGAAGACTGTCAGGTACATATCAAAAGCAAAGTCTGGCTAACTGGATTCAGATTCAAATTTAATGACCCTAGTGAATTTGGCACTGCTCTTTAACACTACATCCAGGAAATAAAGCAACAACCAAAGCACTAGCACCACAGCCACTTAACCTACTTAAGTGAAGCCATCTATCTGACATCCCACTTGCTGTGTATGTATGCTCTTAAGTTAACTGGGTCTGTCATAACACTTCACATTAAAGGGAGGGACACACACACGCACACACACGCACACACAGACACACACACACACACACACAGAGCCCTCAGGGCTATCTCAGCAGGGTGGCTCTCCTTGCCATCCCACAACCCACTTTTCTCATTTGTTAATTCTGACACTAACACTACAAAGCCATCAAGTTACAACTTTAAGTGCTGTTTCTTTTTAATTGATCAAGGTAATGACAAATTCTTGGGCTTTAAAACAAGCATTTTCTCCAGTAGGCAATGCACACATGGTTTGGTTTGAGAGTGAAACAAGTTAATTGGTAAATTAAAATGTTTGCTTCTTATACACAGTGTCTGATACAGACGGTACATTTAATTTGGCCCAATAGCGGTTTGACATTTTTCTAAGTTGTTACTGGATGATAAGTATGAAACACTGCAGAGGTGAGGGTAATGTACTAATAACATTAAGGTTTAGAACAACCATGGCCAAGGAGAGCAAA
Source organism: Acanthurus lineatus (assembly GCA_029814665.1). Taxonomy (NCBI): domain Eukaryota; kingdom Metazoa; phylum Chordata; class Actinopteri; order Acanthuriformes; family Acanthuridae; genus Acanthurus; species Acanthurus lineatus. Next base: position 21,289,482 of record JAPZDV010000025.1, read on the forward strand.
TAAGAACAATAAAAATGCTATGACTATTTTAGGACTATATCATAACTCATAATTAATAGGGAAATCTAAGCCATGTAACTATACTATGAGTGAATTGAAATCTTTAACATGAAAAAAGAAAGCAATGCCAGTACTGCTCCTTTACTACATAAATAAATTTACCTTCAAAATGGTGTTTAACTCTACGCTACAAAACTAGTAAATAAGTCCTCACTGTGCCACAAAGCTGGAAGCGCATCCGGGTTTTCTGCTGTGGGTCAGACAAAGGGTGGCACTCCAAGTCCCAGAACTGGGCATAGTCCCCTCTGTCCCTGGGAAGGAATGTAATGGGCACCTGGAGGAGCAATAAACACATTAGAAGAATAAAATAAAATGTATTTAATTTGTATATATGTTCCATAGACTAAAACATGTTCTTAATCGCCAACTTTTAGGCAAGTCAAACTTTCATCTGCCCAGTAATTTAAAACGGTTTGACCGCTGCTAGGTTTTAAAATGGAATACACACTTTGTATAACTTGAATATATATATGGCACATAATACCAATTAACAAACAATAACTGATATTCTGCTCTCTAGAGTATTTTATGCATCACTGTGAGGTGTGTGTGTGTTTAACTCCTACACGGACAGCAGAAAACAAAAGCAGTGCAGTCTTAGAGACACCTAAATGCACAAGAAACTCTTTGCCCCATCCTCATTTCAACTAGCAATCATACTGATTCATAATCATTTCTAACATTAAGATTACTTTGTGTCATGTCCACTCTGTGGACGTGATGTTTATTTGCAACTTGAGACTAAATCACAGAAGTGAATGCTATTGTAGCTGAAACTGTACTTAGTATGTTTCAGTTCAATTTTGGCTTGATTTTTTTCCATGTTTTTTACTCCCTTAATAATAATAAAAAATTGCTATGTGCAACAATACACAATGGTAGGCCCCAAGACACACAAGCAGGATCTTCAACTTTGCTGAGCCACTAGCTCAGCTACAACACAGGTACCACACTGAAACATATACAATATTCTAGTGACTGTCAGAGCAGCACTCCAGCAGACTGTCTTTTCCAGTACAGACACAAAGAGTCTGTCAGTATCTGCTCATCTTATCTGTCCAGTAACCAATACAATTTCTTGTGAATCTTATTCTATCCCTTGAAACAACCTGCTTTATAAATGTAAATGACAAGTCTAGCTGGATTTGAGCACCCACCTGCATTTTTTCATGGGCTCCCATTGTGCCTGAGACCCTGGAGCATCTGAAAGCCGTGTATGTGGCTCGGTAAACATCTCCAGTGTTGTCAACCCCCTGAGGAGAGAAAAGGGACCATAGCTTGACCTGAGTCACTGCTATCACACAATAGGCAGCAATGAGACAAGAATCAAACATTTAATTAACAACATCATGACTGTGAACCTACAAAATCAACTAATTTCCAAAGTGAGTCACAAGCGAAAAGAATTTAGCTCCACTTGCACAATAACAAACTGAATCCAAAAGAAATTGGAAATAAGCGGCAAAATAAATAAAAGCATTTGTTCCCAGAGGAGGGATAATAAAGAGAAGAAACAGAAAAACAGTAAACAGAACTGAGAGAGTCGAGAGAACAAAGAGATAATGAAGAAAAAAGCACCTTGACATATGGAGGAGCAAATGATGACAGGTACCATCTCACTTCTACTTCCCCATTCTGTACCTCCAACTGGGCTTCTGAAGTAGAAGAGAAAACACAGAGAGTCTGAGCTCCCCACAGGAATACACACAGTATGCTGCCTAAACCCGACAGTATTAATGTAGAAAATATGTTTCACTAAAACTTTATCAGGCTCCTAGATCAGTGGTTCTCTAACTTTTTTCTGGCATGTTTCTTTTGAGAAGTTCAAAAAAGTTCACAGTCCTCCATCCCAGAATCTTTAGCAATCATTAACAAATATAGGAGGAGCAGCTTAAAAATCAAGGTTGAGTTCTCCAAACCAAAGTTAAGTTTTAGTAAAATAAAGATCATCACTGTATCATTAGCAAACTTTTTTAGTTGTATGCCCAACATCAATCACATTCATTAAACTACTCCTTGTATTTCACGCCCCAATAGTGGCTCTCTGTTTGAGAACATCTGCTCTACATCACTGTTTTAAGGCTGTCCAGACTTTACCCACAATGCACTGCAGCATTTAACAGTCCAAATTTGGGTTTACAGCGAAACTTCTGTCCTGTGGTTAGTCGACTCCCTACCTGATGTTTCCCCTGAGGGAGCGGTGGGGAAGATGATGGTCTTGTTACTGATCTCCACCAGGTCTGGAGGCCCCTGTGGGGTCTGCAGGGGTAGCGAGTTCATGGTGGAGAGCCTGGCCACAGGCAGAACTGGGGTGGCAGCCTGAGGGGGCAGAGCTGACAGAGTCGTGTCTGCTGGGGCTGCCGACACATCCAGAGCCAGGTCCCGACGAATCTGGACCTTGATAAACTGAAACAGCAGTCACATCCCACACATTCACCTCTTGCTTCGTCCTCATAATACAAGACAGCATTCATCAAAGACTTTTAGGTTTAAAAAACTGTGTGTGTGTCTCTACCTTCTGTTGACCATCACATTGGACGTAAATCTGTCCACTCCATGGTAGCAGGGCAGATTTAGTAGCTAGTGAAGGGTTGGGACTGATCAAAATCTGCAGGTGGCACCTTGGTAAACAATGATGGAGAAGTAAGACACAAGTGGAGTAATAGACAACACATAAATACATATAGTCACATCAATCATGCTTAGATCTCCTTCCTGTAACTATTCAATCAGGGAAGCTATGATGACACTAGTTTTAAAGGGCTGAGCTGTAACTGCCACATACATTTGTCCAAGTAAATTCTCATTATTTAGCATCTGTGAAACATTATTGATGTTCTATGCTATAATTACTGGTAATAAATGCAAATAAAAGATAAAGAGAAAAACTGAAGCAAACATCAAGGGGACCAATTCCAACCCAAAAGTCTTGATTTTTTAAATATATATTGAAAAAACAATGTATTTCATTTATCAACCAAGTGTATTCTTACTGAGGCTCAATGGCTCCGTGCTGAGGGGTGATGGTAAGGCAGTGAGCGGGCCAGGACAAATCAAAATTCAGCTCTCTGGATGTGTTATTCCGAATCTGAACCTGACTGGTGCAGGCTGCACCATCTAAAAGCAGCAACAAAAACAACATGTCAGATGGTATTGCAGAGTCATAACCCCTATGGAGGTGATCACTCACGATATTCAAAGCTAAAGAGATTACATATAAAAAATAGTCTGAAATCAAGACTCTGCTTACTGATGGTGGGGGCTGCGAGGACAAGCTGTTCTGGATGAATGGTCCAGGACTCAGACTGCCTGTGTAACGACTCTGGAGCCTACGAGGAAATTGACATTCTGGACTGAAAATAAATGCTTTTTTATGTCAAATGCAGGGGGGAAAAGTGCTTTTATTTCATCCTGTTAAATTATCAAATAACCAATGATTTTCAGAAGAAACCATTAAAGCAGGCTTATGGTACCTTTAAGGAGGGCTCTGTCACTCTCAGTGAGGGGCCTTGAGGACCTTTTACTGGCAGCACGTCCAGAGACACATTGCCATTTGGCAAATCACTAGGAATTAGACAGCAACATTAAATTGGACATTTATTTCAATTACATAAAGCACTATAGCTGACAAAAAGTGAAATAGAACCACAGCAGAGAATCGCACACGATATATTTTAACTGAAAAATATCTACAGATTCAGTTTGACAGTACCAGTTTGACAAGATCCATGGGTGGTACTTAGTATTTATTTTTCATGTATTACCGAAATACATTACAATATTACAACTATTAACTTTTTTGTTTTTCTATTTTATGTACTTGTATAAAATGTAGCCATAGTGTTGTTGGTTCAGAAGGTTGAACCAGGTTGTTCCATATCACAGTATGTTAGAAACATTTCTGACAGTACCTGTCTTTGTCTGAACTGAGTCTAGCTGAGGGCAGCAGCAGCTCAGTGTGGTCACTCTGTGTACAGTCTGTGCTCTTTGTACTTCCCAGCAATGACACCACTATCTTATTCATGTTTCCATAAAAGATGTGAGCTTCATTAGGCCGTTGGGGCAGGTCGTAGGCTGCAGAAAAGGTAAACCATTAGTAAGAGGCACCATAATACAAAGATGTACTGAAAGATGAGCAAGTTTGAAAAGCTGAGGTACTGCTGGCGAAGCTGCCAATTCAGCAGGGAATTTATACAAATCTTCATGCGACAAATACTTTATTGCCATAGACTAAAATGCTGTCATAATGTCTGACGGGCTTGTCAAGGTAACAGTTCCTTTCAAAGATTCAAATAGGAAAAATTGGGTGAATTGCTTGTATCTGTGTGCCCGTAAGCAATTCTCTTCTCTGAATAAAATGTGTGAAAAAAAGTAGGGTATAGGTCATCTCCAATTGGTTAGGTGAAAGTGTACTGGTTTGGATTCCTTTTTCATCACTTAACATCATTTTGGTGTTTAATTTTCAACCAGTCTATTTGGACATACAGAGCATGCGTTTATCTTCTGACGTACAGAGGTTTTTTGTTTAGCTGGTTAAATGGGGACATTTTTACAAAAAAACTGACCCTTTTTCAGATCAACTAATAATGACATCTTACTCTCTGTGATAGTTTCTTCTCCCAGGAACTTCTCATTAAAGTTGATATTTTTCAGCAGACTGTTTTCAGACAGAGCTTTCCGCGCAGCCTCTGGTTTGCTCTGAAGCAATCTGAAAGAACACAACACAAACACACTGCAGGGAGACACAACAACTTTCTCACAAAAGCAGAACCATCTGGAATTGTATCTATAAACTCTGACAGCACTTTTAATGATTCTTGAAGAATGTATGTTATTTAAAACCACAGTCCAGAATACAAAACATCTATAGACTGTAGCATTACAAAAATACTACGTTATGCATTGCAACGCTTGTCATGGACAGTGTGTCTTTTTGGATCTCATCTACAAATATATAAAAGTAAAAGGAAATACTGGACTGATAAATGATAACAGTTCAAGTTTGTTTATATTGTTCTTATTATATGCAAATGTAAATAAGTTCATGAATCCATACAGTTTTCTCCTGAGACATGAGAGCTTTAAACAACAGTAAAGTTGATTTACATTTATACTGCACAACACCTCCATGCTGAACCAAAGGGACATTCATAAAATGGCTTTAATTCAGAGAGATTTGCAGTATTATTTTAAACAGAATTTTTCCATCAGAGCTTTGTATTTAACTTTTCCTATGGTCATTTTAGATTTAATTTTAATATTAACTATCCACTAATTCTCCTGCCTTTAAAAGAACTACTTTGATGACACAAAGAGAAATTAAAGGCGTTGGTAGGTCTCACCTCCTGAACTGCTGCCTGGATACTTCATCTCCACAAAACAGACAGACAGTAGCCAGCAGTGTGTTGGCTGACTGACACAGGTTCTGTTCTCTCTGTGTAGACTTCATTAGCACAGTAATCACCTGCAAATACACACACAGTTATTAATAAATGTTTGTTGATATATTAATTCTTTCTTGGCTTGTGCTGATTGGCAATTAGATCACATATCAACGACTGAAAAAAATCACCATCCATTGGTTTTTACAAGGTTAATTATTAAGAAAATATTTAACTAACTTACCATCAAAAGTAAAATGTTCTGGCCTAAAAATAATCCCTAGAATCTGTACTCCATTGTGCATTTAGAGATAATTCTGGTGGATCAGTGTGTTGTGCAAGTGACTTTTTTTTATCTTGAATAATAAACCAGTTTACAAACAAACCAGTTTCAATTTTCACAGATCCAACATCCCATGGCCGTTTTCTATATGCCTGCACATCAAACTTTGCTCTGCCTTTCATAAGAGTGGTTTAAGTTTATTGTGATAACTAGGATACTAGTTACTAATGATAAACAGAAAATCATGCTGATATAAATTGTAAAATAATGGTGATATTATTGCATCAAGCACAGACTTTAACATAATTTGCAGACAGGCTGCATAAAATCCCTGTTGGCATCAGGGTTAAATTTATAATATGCCAAAATACAAAATATTACATTTTTCTTTTAAGCTTAACCATTAGATTTTTACTCACATATCTCACGCAGCAGATACACTCTAATTTTAATCTATTCAGCTGTCTGCACTGGCTCCATTAAGGCTCTCTTCTCAGCTGTGTCTACAAAGTCTCACTGTGACCTGCAGCATTTAATAATGCTTCAGGTCTATTTTACCAGAAATTCTTGCTTTAACATTAGGTTAATGTTTTGCTCAAAATGGGCACACCTGTTCTGCATCAAATTTGCTACGAAATGGAGTCATGAAATATGACGTGTCTGTGTGTGATCTTCCAAAATGTAAATGTAACTTTACATTAGTATGTGTAAATATGTCAAAATATGGTAGTTTAAAATGGTATTTGTCATCTTTGTGCTGAGTTTATATTTTAAACGATAAGTGAGGTAGCTATTACATTTCTTGAACCCATCTCGTTCATCCCAACACTGAGGAGTGCTGTAAAGCGTACCAAAAGCATAACAATCGAATGATCTAAAGTTAAAAAACAATGACCACACACTTGTTCTTTCCCATCTGTAACTGTTGATTATTCATGAAAGTTTCTATTGTAGCATGTAAAAAAATGTTTTTAAACTAACATTTACTTCTTAAATGAGTGTGCTTCTTACCTCTTGTGTCCTTTCCTTCAGTACAAACTGGGATGGGGTGAGGCTGATGACCGAGGGTTCCATGACTGATCGTGTCTGCACATTGGAGAAGGCCACGGCTTTGATGAAAGCTGCTCTAGAGCCAGTGTTTCTTACACACAGACAAACTTTGCTGACGTGACCAACAGCAATATCCGTCAATGTGGCTACATAACCATCCGCCTGTTTCCTCTGCTCCTCCAGGATTATGTTGCTGGTCCCACCATAACCTGACAGTGGAATCTAGAGATGGAAATGCAGCAACCTAATTAAACCAAAGCCCAAGTCTTTCCAATAAAAACATGGCATAAAAATGAGGAGCAAAAAAGAATGAGGATGTGTAAGGACAGAAGACAAAAATTTATGGTCATAGATATGGATGGCAGAGAAAGAAACTAGAGAGAAAGGCAGGACTCTAACCAATCACATCCTCACCGTGAATTTGACTCCTGGCTGTGAAGGCCGGACCCCGGACTGTTTGATCTCCAGCTTGGCCAACATGCAGGCCACTCTGGTGGGAGCAAAGAGCAGGTGGACGGTCACGTCCTCTCTTGGACGAATGGAAAGCTCCCCGTGTCGGGTCAGACGCTCCTCAGGACTGAACATACTCTGAAGCTGAGGGAAAAACAACTTTATAAACATCACATTTGAGTGTGTAGATTTTCCTTTATGTTATTGGTCAACTTCTTTCTGTTTTATTAGATCAGAAATTAATTGTAATATATGCCTTTTTTAAAAAGTTGCAGCTAACCCTTTTGTGCCTGCAAAGGGATCTGTGGAAGTCTGGAAAAAATGCCCAATGTGAAGTCCCTTGTAATTCATTGTGGCTAATATAGGAGTAACAAAAGGTGACAACTTTATTGCTACTGAATATTTTGGGAGTAAAATGCTAAATTAGTGGTTTTAGCTTCATGTATTTGTGTGATCCAATTGTTTGTATATAGAAATCTGATTAATAATACCAATTTTGTTCACCTATCCTTCTAATGGATCACTGTTTAACGAGCACCAGACACAATGAAATAGAAAGGCTGCAGATTATTTGAAACAAATATCAAAGGCAAAAACATTGCAAAAACAACAAAAACATCTTATCTCTGTCCTTCCTTAACTAGTATTCAAAGATGCAACTATTACAGTCTACCTGAAAACAGTCCTGGTCTTGACCACGAATAAGCAGCCGAAGCTGCTGTGTGGTATTGGTTGAGTTGTTCCTTAAAACCAGCTTCTGTTGGCTGAAAAACAAAGGCAGCTGTTGGTTATGAGACAACTGAGTGCAGGACTGTAAAACTACATTTGACAAACTTTCTTCGAGATTGAGTGTCATTATCTACATATCATAATTTATGTTGAATAGCCAAGTCTAAACTGTATTCAGTTAAACCCTAAAAGGATACACTTATCCCATGAGGGCATTGCCTTTTTTAATGCTGTCTGTACTTTACCTTCCTCCAACAAGTGTAAATAAATTGTGCATTATGTTACAATAGCTTCTGAGAAATGACACTCCCTGTAGACACTCTTTGTCCCATTTCATGAATAACATTATATAAGCCCTAATAGAATAACTTGGATCACTGGGCCTTGAGATTTTTTATTGATTGCTTTCCAATGAATAATTGATATCCATAAAGTGTTTCCTTCTATGAACCAGACACAGTGAAATTAATGAAAAACCCAAAAGTTGCTTACACAGCTCGCCCAAGAGTGACCCCTCCCCAGGCTACGAACTGTTTATTAGAGAGAATCGGTGGAACATCACTGGCCATCCCGGGACCAAAAGCAGCAGCAGAGGGAATGGCAGGCTTCCCAGAATCTTCTGGGACAACTTGTCCTTTCAGGGTTACCTCATACTGAGGACCTGATGGCAGCACCAAGATGGTGAGAAGGCTGCGCACAAGAAGCACACACAAGTTGTTAGCAGTTAATAAGTTGAAATGCCCAGAAACATTTGATATTTTTGGGATTATTCACAATTAATCCAGGACAAATAATGAACATTTTATCCAAATTACAACCTGACTCAGAGGATTAGTTCAGAGCAAGCATACTCAGTGCAATACTGTCCTAAATGTGCGTACATATACAAATAGCTAAAACTTCAGATGCCTCCAGTCAAATGTTAATGTTTGTAACTGAGTGTCTCAAATATTTATCTACTCTATTTAGGGAAATGAAGAAATGTAGGTGAAGCTTTTCATTTACAGGACTTCAAATCAGGTCACTGCACAAAAGCAAATGAAACTACTTAGGCAAATGTAAAAGCAGTAGGTGTTTGTATACCTTTCTCTGTATTTCCTGTCCTCATGCGCTTTAAAGGACACCACAATGCTTTGCTCCTCTCCCACTCTCAAGGACAGCTCATCAGGTGTCACAGAGAAACTTTCATCACTGTGCTATAGCAGGGAAGAAAAAAGAGACAATAAGATGGAATGGAATTGAGAATTAAAAAAAATCAAAAGTAGGGACAAAACATCAAAGAAATTGTGGTTTGAATGTTTGGAGGCAACAAGGGGGATGAGATAAGTAAGAAAAAGATGGAGGGAGATGGAAATCCAGAACATGGTGTATGTGATAAGAAAGAGGGAACCACAAGATAAAAAAGAGAGGATAAAGCAACAAAAAAAGTTAGAAAAGGAGTATACAAGAGAGGGGGAGAATGTAAAATGGAGAAAAGAAGAACACAGGAGCAAAATATCAATGAATCCACACTGTTAGTGCCACAGTCTGATCCCAAAATGTCACAAAGGCTTACCCAAACCCCAGATCTAATAAGAAAAGTAAAGGTCAGAATTACCTTGAGTTTAAGCAGCACATCAATGTTTCCTGCATTCTTTAGCGGCAGCATCTGTTGACTGGATTTACCCAGTGGAGCAGACAGGCTGACAGTCTAGACAGAAGCACAAGAAGCAGTTCACTGCCAACTCCACACAGAGTTAAAAGACAGGAAAGAAACATGATGATAACAAACATAGTCTTAATGTCAAAATGTATGCTGAATTAAAATAGATATATTTAAGATTGATCTAGTGTTGAACTATTTGTATTTTCAAGAAGTCATATCAGTAGTTTCTTCGGTTTTGGCTGGGACTTATCAGCACATAAACCTGCAGCTATTGTCACAATCCTGATTTGGTCTGGGAAAAAAAAATAAAAATAAAAAAAATGCAGTTTGAATACCTGCATGTCTTTAGGAGCATGGACCCTTGCAGTTCCACATCTGGCCCTGAGTGGAATGCTCCTGATCACACGACTCGGATGAGGAGAGTCTATTTCAATATCCACCCGAGCACTGTACTCATCAGCCAGACCAAGCTCTCCTGTTAAGCACAACTGGAAAGAGTCAAGGTTACTGGAAAATAACAAGGTTATGTTTTGTGAATTAATAAGCTCTGACAAATGCACCTGTAAAAATCTAATGTCTTTTCCATTGTAATAGCTTAAGTGACATATAAAACACCATTCACATCCCACTGTATTTAGCATGAATGGTGCTATGCTACATGCATAGTATTTTAATCCAGGTTGTTTACCTGAAGAGACTGAGTACTTCTGAGGAGCCTTGAAGTGAACCCAGACCATGAAGCTCTGTGGTTTCTGAAAAAAGAATACAAGAAAAAAAAACATAGGAAAAGAAAGTTAAGTTTTTTAATGCTACTGATAAAATCAGTTTCACTGCTGAATAAGTGAGATACATAATCAGACTGGATCTATGAAACTGTGCTGCCAATAGTATCTTCATATTTTGATAAATACCAAAATTACCTCAGATTGCTTTTCATAAAATATTAAACGAATTCATGTGGGACGGAAATAATAAGAAGAGCTAGAGAGATAATCAATGAGCTTATAATGATTTTGGCAATTCTTACCTCTCCATAACAGGCATGCATCACATGATTCATAACCGAGGTAGCGGACACTGAGGTCATCTGTTCAGCCTGCTGTGTTGCCTCAGATGTCATGGTTACAGGGTTCTTAGAGAAGGTGAAGCATCTCCATGCTGTAGCATTCTTAAGAAATGAGATGTAAAACATCAAACATTCGGATATTATTCACTTATTACCACTGTTAAAATAACTGCTATATTTTTGCAGCTTAGCAAGCATGGGTTTGTAAAAACCCACTTTATTTACCCCCCATTAAATCGCTCAAATTTAGTTAGAGCAGAAACATAAATGGATTTTTTTTATATAATATAATACAATATATATTATTATATTCTTAAGGCATATGTTGCTTTGTATGCCAAAGGTCATATAGAATTTAAAACTCTGCTGTTTAGCTGAATTTAATGTGCTCCTGTGTTTTAGCCTTAAAAAGTTGGATCATACAGAAACTACAGAGCTGCCACTGGAGGGCACTGTGCTACTGTTGGGGATCTGTGTACCTCTATGGAAGTAATGTAAGTATATACTAAAAAGTGACTCACAGCGCTGATGACTAGACGGATGGGCACTGTAGCGTGAGTCCTGTTGAGCAGTTTGAGAGGAATGGATTTGGCACTGCCTGCTGGAAGGTCTCCAAAATCCAGACAGCCAGATTTACTTACTTCGACCTAAAAATCAAAATCCATTTTAGACCCTGTGTTACATACAATGCATCGTTTCATTTAATAAAGGTGGAAATATACAACTTAACATCAAAACATCATATATCTCAAAACAACATCAAGTATTTTACTTTGCCTTATTTCTTATATAGCAGATTATTTTTGGTCACAATCTGTGAAGTGGAGGCCCTCACCTCTAGTGCAGGATTCTCTGCTATGGCCACCAGCACCACTCTTTTAGCAAAGATATTGGCCCTGGCAGCAACCTCCGTCTCAGCTGATGCAGGCCAAGAGCAAACGCTGAGAACACACTGATAGACACCAGCTTGAGGAGGGATGAACAACACCTTCTGTTCCTCTGTAGTCTTAGGGCCAATGATTGTCTTGTTCTTCACAATAAGCCACTGATACGGCAAGCTATCCACCTGTGGGGATTAACATTGTAGACAGAAGAAAAAGTGACCTTTATATGAGTGTTGTCAGCTGGTTTAGCCAGATATCTTATAATAACTGGCTTTGACTTTGTTCAATCAGTTGCCTTGAAGTTTTAAGATAACTAATTACAAGCAGCCACTTGCTTCACAATGTGACATTTTGGTATGTGCTTTGACACTGTATAAAGTTAGTAACTATCCTGTGCTTTCTGCTCACCTTCTCTCCATCAATGGCTAGGCTGGTGACAGTGATTGACACTTGCTGCCATCTCTCAGAGGGGTTGAAGAGGCTGAGGGAGGTCTGTGAGGCGATGCCCACACAGCAAGCGTGAGGGAACCGCAGCTCCTCTGGCACAACCACTTGTCCTGAGGATGACAGCAGAAAAAAAAGCTGACACAAAGAAATTCTGCTCCTCCATGCAAAAGAAAAAGTAAACAATGTGCATAAAGTAAGTGAAAACAATATGATGCCAATACTTGAAAACTATATTGAATTACAGCACTTAAAATTTTGATAAACTGCTGTTGTAATTTTCTGCTAAGCAAAAGAGCGATTTTTTTCCCAGTATTTGAGAGATACATGCCTACAGATAGTTAGTGAGATGGAAGGTATGTATCTGGAGATGGAATTATTATAACCAAATACTGATTTCCAATAATTTCATATATTTTTTTAAGAAGTTCATAACATGTAGTTTATTTAGAAACATGTAGAAACACTGGCAACAACATATTCAACAACAATAACATTAACTTTTAATTATTTGCCAATTATATTATGTATCAATCTTTTAAGGTAAAAAGAATATGCACAAAACAGCAGTCTAACAAATGAACAAATCCCATTAGAATTACAAAGTCCTGTCATTGTTTTTACTTTTAAGTTTTTACACTGTATATTAAATTAGGTCAAAAAAGTACTTGTATAAACAGCAAGACACTGATACCTCTCAGTTCCTCAAGACCACCAGACACCAGGGGCTCAGCACCATATTGCCTGTAGGTTTTTCCCATCGTTCCTATGTCCTGCTGGCTCTGATGGGATAAGGGAAGCTGTTGGGTCCCAGCAGACCCAGGAATCCCCTGAGGGCCTGTTTTGGAATGAACATGTCTGAACGTAAGATCACTGTTGGTTAATCCTGGAAAAAAGTTGAGGACACATACTTAATTTGACAAGACTACTTTAGGGGTTCGACTATCATGTTGCATCAATGCTTGTCTGACATTAAGCACACATTTAGAGGAGAAAAAGACATGCCTGTCGAGGAAAGAGCAAAGAGACCATTTCCTGGTGCTCCCACATGATAAGCACCAGGTTGTAGTGAAGCATGAGGTCCCAAATACTGCTGAGCCAGCTGGGAGTTGAAGAGAGAGCGTCCAGCGAGGAGAGACTGTATATCTCCTTGATGGGGGAGGTCAATCAAACCAGCACCTTGGGGCTTAAAGCTTGGGATGGGCACATAGTGAAGTCCCTCTGATAAGTAGGATGGAGGCATGCCAAGGCTGCATGCATACGACGATGACGACACTGAACTCGCAGCTCCCCACTGCTGAGAGTTCTGAGGAGCTGCATTGCTGCTAGCTTGCTGAATGTTCAGATTACTGCAATAGCCTGAGTCCACTTTAGTGAGCTGTTTTCCACTGGACTCAGAGAGGCGCTTGTGGTTCCTACAGTCTGTTGAAAGATCACCAAGTACTGGCAGTTCTGGGCAGTGGTAGTTACATTCACTCTGGCTGCGTGTGCAGCTCAGTGCAGAACCAGTACGTGAGGGCTCCGGGCTTTTACACTGCTGTGCTGGTAGTGTGTCCAGACTTTTGGAGTGATGAGGTTGCACCTGGTCCAGACCTTTGGGCCGGCCAAGAATATCGAGGTCAGACTGTGCATCTGGTTCCACAGGTGGAGTTGGACTAAATCTGATGATGGTTGTGCTTAGTGCCATAGTACAGTTATTCTGTGGGAGGCAAAACAACCAACGACAACATCTTTGTTAAAGGCATAAAATTCCATCATTACATACTAATAATTTATGAAAACATTAAACTACAGAATTTGGATCAGTGACAACAGACTGATATCCAATTGGTGAATTCCATCAGTATTAGCAAATACTGATACTGGATCTTAATGAATACACAACTAAAACCATTCATCTCATGACACAACTGATTATTTAATCTGTTTAGATCAGACAATGCAAGTGCTCCTCAAAATAAATGTTTGGCATTTCATGTTCCAAAAGCCAAACCTTAATAAATGGTATTACTGACTGCAACATCGACATTAGTGCTAGCATAGCAATGCTCTGATGATAATGACCTGGTCATGCAAAACTCACTTCAGAGATATTCATGTCAACAAGAATGAACCTTTAAGTGCAACTGAGGCTAATGTTAGGTATACCCTACTTTTTCTACCGTACCTTTTGCCTCTCAGGTGTAGGTATGACTGTGCCATCATTCACTGAGATGTAGGTGAGTCGGCTGAGACTGGGGCTGGAGCAGGCAGACTGAGGAGAGAGGTCAAGACCTGGACGCTTGTCTACCAGACCTCCACCAGATGATGCTGGTGAAACCACACTAGGAAACCAAGATGACATGGGATCATAGTAATACATGGAAAAAATACTCAAATGCAAATAAATATTCTGTGTCTGTCAGTGGTGATGTGCATCAGGTGAACAACAGAAACTTAATTTGTACTCTTACACTGATATGGTATATGGTATTGACTAATTGACTTTTATAAAGACTAATGAGACAGTTTATTTCTTGTCAGATAATAAACTTATTAACTTGTTTTTTGGTTATTTAAATTCCATCTGAAGCCAAAAAAGACCCTAATTTTGAATTAACTCCTACTCTAAACTCATAGAGATCTAGTGTGATACAATACCCTTCAGCACTAGGAATGGAGGTCTGACTCGGAGAGGAGTGAGTCAGAGGAGAAGTGGACGGTCTGAAGTTACACTGTGTCTCCTCTACAAAGGGCTCGGAAAAACCCTTCAGCAGTCCTGAGAAACACAGTTATTGTTAACATATGTGTTCAAATCACCTCAGTATTCTCAGAGAACCAGTGTCCTCATCATGTACAAAACAGCAGCAACTGATCTCTCAAGTGCTTGGAAAAATACGGATTACTATTCAGAAATCTGTCGTGAGTGTAGTTTCAAAATGAGAAGCCTCATCTCTGTTTTTCGCTTACCAGATGCAGGGTCTAACGGAAGATGGGAGAAGCCAATATGCTTGTCTACAGAGCTACAGAGCAGAGGAGTAGCCGTGGTACCACTGGGTGGAGGTTTCTTCTTTGGAGAATTACTGGGTCTTTCCCGCTGCTGATCTACACTCCTCACCTTCTGTGATGGAGGAGAGGAACCTTTAAAGCAAGGCAGGCCTGACTGCCCTTTTCTCAAGCTTGGTGAGGTCCTTGGTAAGCCAGGTATAGCAGCAGAGCTTACACCACTCTTTAGTGATGCTTCTAAGGACGGCCTAAATGTGTTAGTTGCTTGTGGGTTCAGTTCTAATGGCTTGACTCCATTTTCTGTAGGAATATTGCCTGGGGAAAAAAAAGTCTTAGTAGCAGGAGAAGCAGAGTTACCACACACCTCCTTTCTGTCTGCAGGGGGCTTGAGAGTGGAAGATCGCTCTGAGCCCACAGACCTTCTGGCAGAGCTGAAGGATGTACTAGGACGAGATACAGAACTTCTTTTTGAGTGCCCCTTATGACCTGGGGATAATGCATTTCCACCTTTTGTGTTCTTATCCTCTGTTTTTGTACTTGTGGGCTCCTGTTGACTTTCCACTCGCTGAGCTGAGCTCCCCTGTTCCTCAGGAGTTTCTGCTTGATGGTTCCTTTGAGAGCTGCTTAAATTGTCAGCCCAGCCAGTCAGGTCAAACGTAGTGTGTGCCACTGAGGCATCGCTGCTCCCTGAAACTTCCGTCTTTTTCAGGTATTTCTCCATGTCAAATGCACTGAGCTCTCCTACACAGCTGCTTCTCTGTAGTGTGTCCGACAAGGCACATTGATGTGGCTCAGGTAGGATCTATGTAAAGGGAAAAATGCTGCTTTACTTAAAATGTTGAGCTGAACACAACACTGACAAGCTATTTTTGTGACCAAATCTTGCATCAAAAACACAGATCATACTTCAATTACTACAAGAATTCTGCAGGTTGATTGCATTCAAGAAATTTTTAGTATGGTTTTCAGTAAATGAGACATTTAAAAAAATAAGAAAAGGATTGATTTATATCATTTAATGGAGTTTTGGGATTGTGGCAATTGCTTATAAAACACCCAGAATATAAAATGTGAAGTCAAATTGCAAGCAGTTTTGCAGTGTCTGAGAATGACTTACACAAATTACGAACTATGAAGTGTATCAGTTTGGCTGTGGCAGTGGACATGGACAGAGAGGTGGTGAGGCTTACAGAACAAAGGCAAATTGGAAATAAAACTCAAAAAAAACCAGGAGCTCACATGTGGTTCTTCTGTGCAGTTCACAGCAGGTCCAATGGGTCCTGCAGACTCAGGTCGATTCCTCGCCCTGTTCCTCTTGGACAGCTCCATGATCATGGCAGCCAACTGTGATGGGTCAGTGCTAATGGATGCATCAGCAATGGCTGTGGCAATCGTGCTGATACTCAGCATTAGTTGACTGCTGTTTTTGTCGGGGGACAAACAGCTTTGGTTACCCAAGTTTGACTGAGAGCCAGAGCCCTCACTGTGGTCAGGCAGTTCAGCTCTAACTGCAGGCTCCTAAGAAGAGACGTGGTTTTGTTTTAGAAACCCATTGGGACATTAATGTAATCCTAAAAATGGAGACATTCAACCATAAACATAAGAAAATGTCCTATACCTCCTTTTCACATGGGTCTGGATCAGTGTCACCTTTAGGCGATATCCTTTCACCTGGTGCCTCAAGAGTTTTGTCTAGGTCCTCTGCAAGAATAAAATCACGAGTAATGGCAGTAGCATGGTGAAAAGCACGGTGCAAACGTCTTTAAAATGAACAAAATTCAGAAAAGATTAAGTATTTCTACTTGAGCCAAGAAAATGATTGTTCAGCCTCAGCAATACTGTGAACATACCAGGGTTGAGAGTTTTGTCTGCTTCACTGAGTTCCATGGTGTCATTGTGAGGACTCTTGTCTCTAGCTGAGATCTCTGAGGGGTGAATCAGGGCAAATGGCTCTCTCTTCTCCGGAGAAGTAATGATGTAGCCAAAAGACGGCTAAAAGGAAAAAGAGCAAACTTTTAAGACATCTTACAGTTTGTCCCTTAAAAGAACTCACATAGATGAGGGGGAAGTGACTGCAGTTTGTACTTCCACCATTAGATAGTAGAAACATGATTAAAAATAAATAAATGAACAAACTAATTAAAAAAATCACATGAATTGAAGATAAAACACTTAACACCAGGTAAGACCAAAGCACAGTCTGGGTTACTGTTAAATGGCTTTATTACTGCAGCAAGACTTGTGTTAAAAAACCGGAAAAGTACCGAACGTCCAGAACTTAATGTGTGAATTAAATCTATGATAGAAACTGCTTCTTATGACAGTTTCTTATGACAACAATGTCAACAACAACAACAAATAAACAAAGAAACAAAAAACCTGGCAGGCCATGAAACATCGACTAAAGTATAAAAACGTTACTTTGAGAGTAGACAAAAATATGAGAGGACCCTTGCAAGAAAAAGAATGCTCAATGGCTTTTATCAGTAGTGGGCCAGAAAAGAGGTGGACAAATTATAAGTATATATATCTCACCATGTGAAATCTGTTTCTGCATTCTTCAAAATCCTTTGATTTTTAAAATGTAGCTTTTATTCATAGCAATCAAACATCAGCTGCATTAAATATGTTAATGCACATCTCCTGTACGTCTTTACAAACATTATAAATTTTTAAAAACATGCATAATAAACCCCTCCAAAAATGAGAAAAATTACATTTTTTAATTCCTGTAAGAAAAACAAGGTAGTTTTACTGACCCGTTTAACCCAATCAAGATCATCAGTACTGCCCAGACAGCCCAGAGCTTCAGAGCGTTGTCCAAAAAATTGGCCAAGAGACAGTCGCAGGTAGCTTTGGTCTCCCTGCTTGTACTCTGAGGAGACCTGGGAAGACCTCATCAGAATGTGGCTGTTCGTTGGGATCTTCCAAGATGAGTCACTGTGAAAGGTGCTGTTGCTACTGGCTGGTTCAATCTTCTCCTCCTGTGTGAACAGCAATACACACAGTAAACCAAAAGTGGCCGCGCTTCACAAAAGACAGAGAGGCTGAGAGTTTCAGGTGTCTGGTAGCGACTTATTCATTTAGCGAATTTATTTACCTCATGTTAAATCTGATTGTGATAACAAATGCTCTTAATCCAACCACTATGCTTCTTTTCTGATTCTGAGTACATTTCTATCATAGTTAATATGAGTTTTGGCAATAAAAGCTGACAAAAAAATAAAAGATAAAACAAAAAATGTAGCAAGGTGAAGCAGCTACTGGCCACTGCATCTGCACGCACTGCTGTTGCCATGGACACTGTGAAATTTAGGCCAATTCTGGTCATTTTTTGTGTGTGGTAACAGATGAGCAGTATGTACACTGGGTATTCTGCAATGCTTCTGATGTGACTCAGCATGTCAGAACCGAAAGCTATCAGTTTTTAGCAAACACACACATATACAAACAAAAATAATAATAGTAAAAAAAATTTAATTTTTAAAATCAAGACATTGGGGGAAAGGGTGGGGGTGGTATATACCTGCATGAATTGATGCTCCTTCTCAAATTCCTCTTGATCCTTTTCTATCCTTTCCATAGCATCACCTGTAAAAGAGGGAAAATTTGTCTAAAGTATCTATGTTTATTTCACAAACAAGAACACTAAAAGAAAAACAGTCTCATAGTATTACTGCAGAGTGGAGCTTTGGACTTCAAACGTACTGGAGGGAACAAATTCTTCAGCTTGAAACCGATTAACATTCTCTGAGGTTATTCCATCAACTTCTTTCTCAAAAGAGGAGTAATATGCCAGGTCTGTCACCCATTGCCCCTCTTCATTCTGGTACACCACAGTATGAGTGGCATTGGCACCTGAAGAGAAAAATTCTGTTTTTAACATAGTACACTACACACCAGTATGGTTCAAGTTTGAATATCCACAACCAGTTTAGTAAATGAGTAAATTTGAGGCATAAATACATTAAAGCCAAAACAAACCTTGCTGAAGGTCCTGCTCTGGGTTGTCTTGGCAATGGCTCCACACATCATCTGAATCTTCCTGTTCCTGCTGGAAACTCTGGGAGAAATACTTGGCTTCAAGGGAGGTGGAGAGAGGATTGTTTTCATCTTCACTGGCACTGCCCGAAGCCTCTGCACCTTTCACATCACCGCAGGGCCCACCCCTTAAACCCAAGGAAGGCCTGGCACCATCAGGCTCATCCACTCCATCATCATCATCATCATCATCATCTTCTTCTTCTTCTTCTTCTTCATCCTCATCATCACTATCCTTCTCATCACATTCTGGGAGCAGAACCTGAGTGCAGTTTGGTTGAAAGATAAACAGAGTGCATGACAAAGAAAATTTGTACAGACATTTGTGTCGAATCTCATGATTTTATTTTAAAATGTGTCCAGAAGGAAAAGGAAAAAAATTCCCTGTTCCTTATTTGTACCTGGGAGAGGTGGAAGCTCCCTGGGAGGCCTTGAAGGTGGGAGACAGTTTGGTTTGTTGAGTTCTGAAGTCTCCTGAAAGAGGCTCCACTCCTCAGGTAGACGGAGTCCAGCAGACGGTCAACAGTGAGCCCAGACTCTGTGCTCTCCATAGCATCCTGGATTTCAAATCAGAACCACAATAACAAAACCTTAACAGCTCACAACAGGCAGTCAAGTTTTTCACTTAAATCATTTGAGCAAAGCACTGAGGGTGGGATAAAAGTCCTCAGTATAGAAAAGACACAATATATGACTCTTCAATTATGCAAAATAAATAATAATATATAATAATGAAATAAAAACCCACCACAAAATGTTTTGTAACAAAGTTTTTATAAAAGTGGGTGTCCATATGTTAAAGTCTGTTTGGTGAGAAACGCCCATTTCTTGCAACAATTTGTTATAAAGTTTGTGATATTACAGGATTAAGAATCTAAAGCCTCAACAAAAATGTCAACTCACGTGTTATTTACTCAAGTTATTTAAAATTATTTATGCCATTTATATCAGAAAATAAATCTATACACAATGAACAGCCTGATGAATATGTCCACCAGCAGAATGTAATGTTAAAAAAGAGTTGTTGTGCATCTGTACTCACCAAAGCCTCCTGTCGGTCCAGAGTCATGCTCCAGTCGACAGGAGAAAGTCTCTGAGTTCCCCCTGATGCCCCCATAGAGAAGCTGGTCTCTCCTGTTCCTACAGGACCCACACGGTCACCCATCTGCAAAAATCATGTAAAAGTAGCAGATTTTAAAAAGCTATTTAGGTGTTAAAGTGAAACACTCTGGAAGATAATTGTGTCAATAAAATTCACATTGTGAGGACAACAAGGCTACTACAACTAGCAGTAAAACAAAATAAGTCTATTGTGCCTGATGGATATCTCAAAGAGAGTAAGAGTTAACATAGTGATTAGCAATGGTATTTGTTTGGTTAGTATACCTGAGTTTTTAAAAGAACCATTCTTACTTCAGTATGTCTGGTAATACTGCTCCTTCCATGTCCTGGCAGATTATTCAGTATGCCATCCTCCTCTTCATCAACAGCACTGCTACCCACTATACCCAACCCACGCAGGACATCATAGGTGGTCTGGACATTAGTCGCTGCCAGAGGGATGGTTGAAACTCCACCATCATTTCCACTTTCCTCACTTCCACTGCTTCCATCTCCACCTCCTCCATCACCTATGGATACATGATGACACAAAAATGCAGGTGGGAACCTTCAGGTTTGAAGACTGAAAATCTAAATGTACATTTTATAAAAAAACAAGAAACGGCTCCTGGCAGATGCATCCTTAAAGTCTTAACTTCATAAAGATGTAATTCATTAATGAAACAAATTCATGTTGAAATACTACAAAAGAAAAGCTAAAACAAATTGCAGAACCAAAAAGATAAAAGCAATAAATAAAGTAGCATAGGACAGTTATTCAAGTTGCATATTGCACCTGTGACTGGAGGGTTGATGACTTGTCCCTCAGCAGATCGTCTATGTTCAATCCCAGACAGAGATGGACCGCCGTGGCCACTGGTGGATTCATCATCAGAACTTCCCCCCTCTAAGCCTGGCCTAAAACTGGGACGATTACTCTCTCCAACCTGTGAGAACATGTAGATATACATTCAGGTCCAGATGTATTTGAATAGTGAGTCCATTTTGTAATTTTGCCTCTCTCCACCACCCCACTAGGTTTGAAGCGCTCAAGATGAAGTTGAGGTAATTCAGGCCCAAAAGTAATTGTACTAACTTACATAACTTTAAATATAAGGATTAGTTCTATACTTGAGTGAAAATCTTTTGTAGTTACTGACTGTCTGGCACTATTGGACATCACTAATCATCTAGTTGCCTCCCTTGAGATACTTTGCAAGGCTCTTACTGCAACCTCCTTCTGTTGCTGCCTAGTTGGTTCTATCTTCAGGTTTGTCTTAAACACGTAAAAAGCGTGCTCAGTAGGGTTGATAAGAGGTGACTGACATGGCCATTATTGTATAGTAACCATTTCTTTAACTTAGAAAACAGTATGTTTTGGGTCTTTAACCTGCACTGTGAAGCGCTGTCCTTGCAGTTTTGCATTTGGCTAATTTTAAGTAAAAAGTATAGCCCTATACATGTAAGAATTTATTCTGCTTCTTCTCTCAGCAGTCACATGATCAATAAATACCAGTGACCCAGTTCCTTTTGCAGCCATACATGACTATGTCATTACACTACCCCAGCCATGTTTGACTGATGACGCTGTATGCTTCTGATCATGAGCAGTCCCTCTCCTTCTCCCCAGTTTTCTCTTCCGATCAGTCTGGTACAAGTTCATCTTGATTTCATCTCTCAGGCAAAGTCTAATCCTGTTCGCATCTTTGATAAGTTTTCTTTAGCCCAATGATGGCCTCCTTCATTTGAACTGACACATCTCTGGAGCATACATTGGATGTTCCAAGGACCAGCTACTGAATGCAAAGTCAACATTTGGAATCAACTTGAGATCTTTTATTGGCTTATTTGTACATGGAATGACGAGAAAAAAGGCCCCACTTCTAATAAAACGGCTTGTCAGTCAACTGCCAAATTATTTTTGAGCTTTTGTGAAGTAGGAACTAACATCTGTTATTCCTGAACAGTTAATGCAATAGTTTTTTTAAACCCGCTAAATTAAAGCTAAAAGTTTTTACTCTCAAATTACATTAAGAATAATTCTGGTTGAAAAATTCAAAAAAAAGAATGATGGGGTAACTCAATACTGCATTTAAGAGGTCATTACCAATACTGTGCTTTGATATTTTCAAAATTCTGACAACTCGATCATTTACTATTTCTGACCAGTTGCCTTGAGGTGCTGGGCAGCAGCCGTGTCCTGGTAGAATTGCTGTTTCTTCTGGTAGGCTCCAGCTCATTCTCAGTGTCCTCATCACTGGCAGGACAGGAGTCCATACCTGTAGCAGCCAGACGCACATTCAGCATCTGCATGTCAAAGGCAAAGGAAACACAAGATATAGTGTGACATTATGAACACAAAGAAAATGAACATAAATCCCACTAGCAAATCGTTTATGGTTGTTTGACAGAACAGTAGTAAAAAAATCAGACCTTTAGAGGTCTATTCCCAAATCTCACAGGAAGATCATATTCATTCATCTTTACTTACTTTATAATAGGCACATAACAGTAAAGGTGTAAGATGCTTACCTGATCATGATCATCAAGGAAGTGGTGTCTATACGGTTCTGGTTCTGTGGAACTTGGGTTTGATATGTCTTCAGCAGTACTCTGCAGTCCCTGAATAATGAAATATATTAATGCTGACACCGAGACTTTTACGTAGAGTGAAGGAGAAGTTAATTAAAATTAACTCAATTTTAACAGCATTCTGATGGATTTCTAATTTCTGACAAACTGGTAAAGTTAAAAGTGTTTCAGATGAGAGACAAGTCATACTGTTGCAGGAATCTCCTGGCCCTCCACTCTGCCCCTCTGCATGGCTGTATCAAAATACAGGTTCAGCTCTTCATCAGGCAGGTTGTTTAAATCAATCTCATCATCTGGGAATCAAACACATGTACTCTATGTTTATTTTCTGCAATTAAAATATGAGGATGTAAGAAATCTAAAAAGTGTAGTTAACATGTAATGCTATGAAGGAAAAAAAGGAAAGAGGAATGCAGCTCATACCTGTGATATCGCTGTTCATGCTGTCCACAGACATGAGCTTCTCATTTGCAAGAAAGCTTGAGTTACTTCCACTGAAATGGTCACTGTCCACTCCCTCACTCTGCACACTGTCCTCCTCAGCTGTAGTTGGTAAAGACTGAATCTGGATTCCCGAGGAAAATAGAATTCAATTGTGTTTAGAGGCATTTTTGCATTGTAATCATTTATTATAATTCAAAATTGCTTCCAAACAGGATTTGTCTTGTTTTTCTTCTGCCTATACTGTCAGTAATGGTCAGGGGGGCTTCACCATAGAGGACGGTACAGCCTTTCTGTGTCTAAATACCACTACACAATAAAAAGTACAACAGCCTGTAGAAAAAGCCAAAAAATTGGTACCTTTGCTTCTGTAATATCTTTATGTCCAAACTGGGCAAATGTCAAAAGCCCAGTTGATAGCTCTGTCAGAGGAGACAAAACAAAGTTCATTAGTGTTTTCATTCTATTTTTTCCTATACTCAAATGTGTCCTTGTAGTTAGCTGAAACTAACTTCAACAGGTATTCCTGGGCCATTTGGGAGCAGTGTTGCATGCACCAAGCAAAAAAAGGAAAGAGTTTTTACCTGTTCCAAGTTCTGTGGGCCGGCCATGGAGGGGGCCGATCTCAGTGGGAGGAAACCCCACCATCGACCCATGGTTTCTGGATGCACTCTCATCCAGATTAATCTTCACCAACATGTCTGAAAGACGGTGGGCTGCAATAAAGTCATCTGCATTGTCCCTGTAATGCAGGCAGGGATATAATAAATAAGGACCATATAAACATTAAATGGATAATTATGCTCACCTTCAGGCAAATTCTGAGTTGCCAAGTAACCTTTAACATGTGAGAAGAGGCCGAAGCACCCACACAGACACAGGGAGGACATGCAAACTCCACACAGAATCGCAGTTTTAAACTCAGAACATTCGTACTTCAAGGTAACAGTACCAGCTACTGCACCATCATGTGGCCCTCCCTGAAATTTAAATGTGTAACAACAATGATAATAATAATAGCGATAAATGTTTTAAAAAAAAATCATTTTACCCAACCAGTATACCTGTTGCACACTAGCAAGGGTACCAACAGTTAATTGGCTGGATGATTATTATCATACATCCCTTAATTGAAGTCCTCTCCGCTAAATGTACGGTACAGAAGTGTAAGTGCTCAGTAAAGTAATTCACCCTACATGTAATGACCCACAAAAAGATAAATGTTCATACATTTTTATCATATTGCAAGGCTTATGCGTTGAACCAAATTTTTCTGGACAACTTTGACTGCTAAAAACAATTGTTATCAAGTGTTTTGTGTTATTCTCAATTCTACCTGTATTTGTTAAATATTTGGTGTCCTTGTTTGTCTATTTCAGTGTTAGGATTCTGACGGCAATGTAAAACTCATGTTACACATGTCGATGATACACATACTTGGCCAATAAAACCAATTCTGAAGTGCATCATTACAAAGAAAAATAAGCTTCAACTACAAAATCAACCTCTAAACAAATGGGTTTTTTTTAGACTTCATGACAGACAACCCGACATAACAATAGTGTGACGTATAAAAATGTATTAACTCACAAGTCATCTTTGAAGCTAAGGGCAAATTTCGGCTGTTCTCCAACAGATGACTGTGGATTGGCCTGCTGTACCTCTCTCCCCTCTAGGTATGACGCATCAACAGGATCTCTTCTGTAAAGCAAGAGCACACAGCACCACTTACACAAAACAAACAATTGTTGACATTCTGAAGAGCTCTCTGCATCATGGTTGGTTCTAAATTTAGTATTTGAGTACAGACTCAGTATTGTCTTCCTTTTTGCTGTTTCTGTTACTTTAAATTTCAGAAACTAAAACAAAGGCAGCCTCAACTTCTTCTTAATAAATGCATGCATATGCAGATCCATATTTGGCAGGCATGTCTCAATGTTTTACAGCACATCGATACTTTCAATCTCTAGTAGCACTGAAATGCTGCAAATACAATCTGTGTTTGAGTGTAATAATTTTTGCTCTCACACTCATAAAATACTCTGTGTGTGGATTTAGATAATGATGCATGAGTGTTTCTTCAACAAGTAACATCTGTCCAAAGCAGCAGTATGCTCCCACCTGTTGTCAAGCTCTGGTCTAATTTTAGCCACTGTAGAGGCAGCCACTGGAAGTCCTGGGCCTGAACCCAATGTCACATTCCCGAGTGTGGCACGGCCACTGGTGCTGTCAAGAGACTTGCAGAGGAAACTGGGGAAGGCTTCATCTTCCAGCTTGTAAAAACTGTCTGCCATGTTTTTAAATGAGGAAGGGTGACAGCCAAATGTGGCTTGACATCAGCTCAGGTGAGGACCATTAGTAATGTCTAGGAAAAATACATGAGAAACAAAATTAAGGAAAGTGACTTTTATTATTTAGTGACCTCAAACCAATTCCAATAAACTTAGAGTTTACTGCCATGAACGGGTCCATATGAATTAGGAACATATTTTAAAAATAACAATTCGTCAATACCACTTTACAACAGTGAAAGCAAGAGAAGAAATACTTTTGTTTGCAAATGGAAATGCTACTAAATGTATGCTGTAATTATTGTTATTAAGACTGGCCTATGTAAAAAGTTTAATTAGAGCAATTAACTGGCTAATAACGCTGTTAGCTCAATTTTAACGCTAGCTAACGTTACTTTTCTTCAAACAACGGAGGTTGTCAAATATGCGAGCGCTCTACAAATATAAGATAGTTAACTAACGTTTCCCTACTATTTTCGTAAATGAGTTAGAGGAAAGTGTTGCAGGAAGACTTCAAATAGGTATGAATTAACTTGTTTACTTCATGAAACCTACTTGCTGCCCGAAACTGGTCCATTTCAACGAAAGCATTAACGTTAAATCATAACGTAGCTAATCGTTAGTTAAACCTAAACTTACATTCAGTACTCAACAAGTTAATCGAGAGACGAGGGTTCCTCTCCAGCTCACGTGTTGACTTTATAATGTTGCAAATTGTAGCTCGGTTCCAAAAGTAACTTCCCAAACACTTGAATTTTTCATTATTGCTTGAAATCAAACAAACCGTGCACCAGTTGAGAGGACCAAACAGCGCCCAGACACCACAGGAAGCCCGCGTGAGCGTCATCTACTGTAGGCGGGACTTCACAACATTAAACAAGTTTAATTGGATAATAAAAGTGTGAGGAAGGATCATGATTGGCTATAATCGATGTCAATCCACTGGACTTGGACCCTTTGAAAGGTAGTTGGTGAGAGCCTAATGATGTTTCATTTGTGCATCGGTTCTTACAAGGTGAACTAAATGCTTACTTCTTGACTTGAGGCACAAAGTATGTGATATTCATTTCAATTTACCATTTAAAATCCACTTGATAGATTGATATAATAAAACACACACAGAATTAAGTTATTTTATTTATTTTCTGTATGTTGCTTAAGTATTGTGCTTACTCTTAGAATTCTAAGCATCTGGAGGTTTGCTCCACGACAATTTCATTGTATATGTACAGGGACAATAAAGATAAATCTTTCATTAAAATGTGTTCCCAGTTAAGGTGAAGCAGACATACAACTACAGATGCAAAGTTTCGATGTTACTGGCCAAGTGGGAACCTTTAGTGTATCATGTGTTCTGCCGAGCAGCTGCATGGATGCCTTGGTAAGCAGACAGCTGCCTGCTGAGAGAACTGACATCACATGCATTCCAGTTTTCAAGAGGCATCTGTTTGAGTGAGCCGTGAAATGAAATTTTATCTTTGCCATCCAAACAAATGACACATAATCTTTTATTCCTCGTGTTCAAAACTTGTTGGAGAGTTGGCCCAAATTAGTAGCCTACAAGTTTCACAAGTGATCCAAACAGGAGGCGCTCCTGTATCTACCGTCAGAAGTCAAGCTCAGCAACAACACAAAAAGAATGGAATGGGATCTGTTGCTTGCTGGGACACTTCAGTAGGGTAAATCACACCCAAGACAAGGACTGAATGTGAACTGAGCTCTGTTTAATAAAATACGCTCCATCTAGTTGATAGTCATATTTGAGCACCATACCCGTTCATAAGTTCAAGAATATTATTCATTAGCTGTCAAAAACAGCTGACTTATGATTCAAAAATATTGTGGACTTATTTCCAACACAAGAAATGTGATAATGAATCATGTGCTATTTCCAGAGAAGAGCTGTCTCACATGGCAGTAAGTCATCCATGAATGGATGCTGTCAGGCTGTGTATGTAAAGGACACACAATTGAAAAAAACAAGAAACATTATTTCAGTATCTTACAGGATTTATTCTGACCTCCACCACATGAAATTTTAAATCCAAAAATTACAGAGTGACGATAAGTACAAACATTTCTTCTGCAGGCACTGATGGTTGAGGTTGTCGAGTGTCCTTCAGAAAAGACGTAACAAAAACATTCCTTTCCCAGTTTTGTCTGCTTTACCATCTAACACTGACATTGTTTCATGACCCACCAAAGTAGAACAATGCATTGTTCTGCTTTTCATTCTAAATTCCATTAACCTAAGCTTTAACCACTAGAAACCAAGGGTAAAGATGGGAAATGTTTAGTTAATATTCACAGACAAAAATATACATCATTTTACAGAATCACAACATCTTCCAATTCCTTTCAACATTAATACACAGAAAAAATATCACTAGAAAACAGGAAATAAAAAATAATGGTCTCTATTACAACTGAATGGCAGCTGTTAGGCCTTTCCAAACATGTCTTAAATCTCTCCCAAAGTCACTGTCCTTCAGCCTCTGGTAAGGGCAGAAGAGCTCTGGAGGGGACTCTGTGGGGAAGAGCCTGTTGCTGAGGCAGAACTGGCTCAGTATCACAGTGCTCTATGAGGGAGGAGGGAGGAAGCAGGTGACCATACCTGGTTCCTGCTCGGGGAGGATCCAGGGGCGGAAAGAAATACCTGAAGCAATGGGGGGAAAAAAGGAAAGAGACAAAGAAGACAAATACACGGAAAGGGAGAAGACAATGACAATGGAACACAAGGAGAACACATAAAAGGAAGCAGAAATGAGAGATTAAAGGGAGAAAGGATGCATGTATGCTCTAGAACAGTGGTTCTCAAGATGGAGTCTGGGAAACCTCAGGGGGTCTTTTAAGGGAGTTTGAGGGGTTCCTTAACAAATAAGGAATAATATACTACTACAACTACATTGATTGACACAATGGCAAATGAAAGATAATTTTGGTAAAGTGTTTTTTTTAATTGTCTGATAAAACATCTAACACCATGAAAAGAAATATTTTTTCTTATTATAATCATTTGTTATTGTAACAATAATTATTATTGTCACTACACAATTAAATCTTGTTGTAATGGGCTCTGTGGTCTGATTTTTGTCACCTTAGGGGTCCTTCACATGCAAATGTTTGAGAACTACTGTCCTAAAAACCCAAAAAGGGAGTGGAGAATGGCAGGCAGTAGTGATCTAGGTTTTTGTTTTGTTTTTTTTTTAAGGTACATGTGCAGTGTCATTAAAAGAAGTGACATACTGGCAACCACGTTGGCAACAACATGGAAGCTGTGAAAAACAGAAACATGCTATTAGCATGCCAAAACAAAGCCTTTACCTACCATACCCAAATATTTAGCTAAGACATGACTCACACACATTTCAAATGCAAAACACAAGGGCGAATGGTAGCTGATGCAGAGGAGACATTAGTAATATGCAGGATGCTGGTATATCTTTGGAGAGGTCAGCTGCCGCAGGGGAGGGGCAAATGGAGCTCTCTTGCCAATCCTGCATGCAACAAGCAGTACAATACCACATTACTTCAACAATACCCACTTCAATAAGCAATCCCCGTTTTTCTTAACAAGGAATTTGAATACAAAAACAATTTTATACGAAAGAACTTTACAAAACGCATTACAAATCAGATTTGGTTGCCAAAATCCTCCTATAACATAGACAGTCATACGGTACACATGTGTTACTCAAGTTAGAGTTGACTCAGGAGTTAAGTCAAAAACAAAAAAAGAATAGTAAAAACAGAGGTCAAGTTAGAGGTTATTGTGTTGAACATCAATACAGCCACAAATTAACTATGATTACCAGTGTTAACTTGAACACTGTTTGTCCACTAACATGTTTATTTTCACAATAATCCATACTTTAGAGCAAAAAATTTAATATAACTTTGGCTACAAATTACAAATACAACAAATGAAAATAGTTTTTTTAATGGTAGATAGGAATGCTGGATAATTATCAGTGCTAATCAGTTATCAGCCAATTATGGGAAAACTATACAATTACATGTTTTCCAATAATTAAATTAAAGCTCATGATGATAATGTGAAGAAGCAGAGCCCCTGATCCCCTGACTCTTCTCCATCTTTTTATTAAGCATAACAGCCTATTATGTGCCTTCTGTCAGTGTATTATCTGCAGATGAAACAGCCACAGGGTTTCAGTTGTATAAAAGCCTTTTCTTGTATTGAGTATTTAGTACATTAACATGTCTAATTTAACAGGTTATGTCAAAAAATTTAAATTGATTTGATTCGATTACAAGTAACTTAGGTAAGATTCTCCGGCCATGAAACATTTATGACATTTTTTGATGTAGTTTTTGTTGTAACAGTGTCAGATCTGGCTAGTTCAAAACATTTAAAGATTATCAAATTTTCCATATTTGCCCACGACATCTATGACTTCTTTATACTTAGGTGTGCAAAATATTAAAAGTTCTATGTTAATTTTTTTAAACACAAAAATGTGTAGTTATAGGTTATCTTATCTGGAAATCAGAAGCAAGTTATGAATGGTATCAGCTGGAAAAAAAATTCTGAGCAACCCTAAAGGTAAATGTTAAACAACAGCATAACTGCATTAGGCACAACATTTTATACTTAAAGTTCTGCTAATCAGCTATTGATCCTAACAGTCATAACAGACCAAAAACCCTGACGTAACAAATTCTGAGGGTACTGAACTGAGAAAATGAGTTTTAATGCTTATGAATTTAACATTTGATTTTTATAAGAAAGAATGTGTTGTCTCTTCTTTCAAAGATCTCACTTCAGAATCATAAATGTCACTGGCTGTATTCATACTCTCACTGTTTATACTAATTTTCTGATGTTATTAAGATTGGTTAATAAGGTTTATTCAGGCTGTCCTGCTCAGCAAAGAGTTTGGCAAAACTTGCTCAAGGATACATTTTTAATGAAAAGAGGAACAAAAAGAAAAAATGCAAGAATATTACTAAATTATAATTTAAATACTTCTTTAAAACTGGAAATAGTAATCAAAGATGTTGGATGTTGATATGTAGGAGACTGAAGCTAATCAAATTAATGTTTACAAAACAATGTTTTTGAACAACACAATGGTGCTGTCGTGTATCCCCAAAAAGCTCCAGCATTTGAAATAATTGTCACATATCAAATTTATATAAACTGGTTTATTTTAATTTTTGTACAAAGAAAATGTTTAGCCCTAATACTGACAATGCAATCATGAAACCACTCTTATAACATGCATTAGTACATATAAGGAGGAAATAACAAGACACATCCAACTTCAATGTCTTGATGCCGACAACCTGTATGCTGGAAGCCAAGCTCTTTGCATGAGTGCATCATTCGGCCAGTGTGGGCCCAGGAAGTTTGTCAGTGAGCAGCTGCAGTCCCAGTCAGTGTGAGGCATAGTAAGTTGTCAGTTCTGACTGGCTCGGGTTGGGCCGGGTGAGTGGCGTCAGACGCACCACACCACCTACCTTCCTGCAGACATCCCATTCAGGGCATTCTGGGAGGTGTGAACAGAGGAGCCCACGACGGTGCTCATAGCTGTGGGCTGACCAGACGAGCCTGTGAGTGGGCTGCCGTCTCCCTTCAGGATGCCTGTGCACTTCCAGTTGTCCATGTAGTTAGCTGCAGTGGGACAGGAGGTAAATTCAGTGCTCAGGCCTCTTGTGATCATAAGTGACTAAGTTTTTTGGTTTTCTAGCTCACAACTTTTGCTCTATCTTACTGTTCTAATAGCAGCAGGTATTTGTTTAGTGGGAAGGCTATAAAATCTTAGTGTGCATGACTTGCTACGCACTGAGCAGCCGACGAACAATGTTATCAACTAGCTGATGATCAACACATTAAAGCATCTAGAGCTAAAATTCAGATATTTTTCTGCTCTTTGTGGAAACCAACAGAGTTTAAAAGGAGTCAATAAAGCATCCCTCAGATGGACGCAAACATGACTCCAAATGCTAATGGTGATCTGTGACTGCTTGATGTAAAAATGTTGTAAAAATGTGAAAAGGCTACTGTTTTCTCACACATTTGCCTCTTTAGCTTCATAATTAGATAATGTGTCACTATTGCTCTGTTTCAGTGGCTCAAAATTCAGAAAAAACCTATATGAAAAAGGTTAGTACAGGTACATTATGGTTTGTACTTGCCAATATAAAATTAATGTAAGGGATCAATAACAGGATAAATCTAACAGGCAAAACATATTAATTTTGCTGCTGCACCAAACAATGACTCAAAGAGAAATTGATAGAGAAATAGGCTGATATTTATAATGCATCTGCCAAAACTATTCAGTCCCTGATGAATCCGTCTTTACTTTGTATTGTCAAACAATACAGCAATACAAATGATAAAAATAAATAAAATGACTTGCTGTAAAGATGTCACTAAAATAAAAGGCAAATGAGCAGTCATCAGCAGAAACCAACAATAACCTCCCACCTTTCCAGAGGCGCACACAGCCATCGTCCCCAGAGGAAGCCAGCAGGGTGCTGGTGATGTTCCAGCTCACACGCCAAACCTGAGAGTTGTGGTTGTCAAACTGAGCCACAATCTGCACCTCAAACTTTGTGGGTCCTGTAGATGCACTCTCCTTCCTGTTAGATGGATCCAAGTTACAGAGAATGAATCGAAAAGAGGCAGGGCTCACATATCTGTCATTCTAAAATGTTTTTAACAGTTACAGCTTTAGAAATGCATCTGCATAAGCTGTATGTATACGATAAATATAACTTCACTGAGAAATTATAGTAACTACACTAATCTCTGTGTTTAATGAATCTCTATGACACCATGAAAATAAAAAAAAACAAAACAAAATTAGTCACCTCATTGGGACGAGCTTAAAAATTCTGACATCTTTTGTTGCAATGGCAAGCACATGGAAAGATCTTCCCAGGTTTGGAGCAAATGCAATGTCATGGACTGCATCAGTGACGGTCATCAGCGTCTCTGCCTTGGCATATTTCCTTTGTAATATTGGTTAAAAAAAGGTTAAAAAATTTAATGTAAATGTTTTCAATGTTTTAAAGTTTTTTTTTTTACTTTTTACAAAAAGTAAAATTTATAGACAGCAACACACACAACACCACAGAATACCAACCTTGTGTTTTCATTATACTCATAGATCTGTACTTTTCCACCATATGTTACGTTACTGTCGTCACTCCCCACTGCAAACATTGGCGGGTGGGCACGAGAGCTGGGTGGTGGAAAGAAAAGACATGAGATTACACTGACAAATCCTCACACTGAAAGTTACTACACAACAGTCTGTCAGGGGGATCAGCACCAGAAAAACTTGCATTTACAAAGGTCAACTTACAGAATTCCTTGAATTTAACACGGGTCTGCTAGAATGCTTGAGAACACCCACACTAGTGAACGAGACACATTTGACAATGTTTTCTTGCTTATTATATCAATAACTTATTAAAAAGGATGTCCAACATCTGAATACACAGCAAAAAATCCCTGGCTAATTAAGTAAGGTTACTAATGGTTGGTAGTATTCACTACAAATTGTGCTTATTTCACATTTTGCTGCCCAAGTGTAAATTAATGGCTGTAAGCAGCAAATGTTGCACATTTTTGGAGTAAAATTTCTGCATAGTTTTAATGTGGTTTAAAAATGAAAGCTAGGAAGTTAGGGTGCACACATCACCTTGTAACTTAAAAAGAAGAGTACCTTTCCTCCACCAGGTTGCCTGAAAGCAATGTGTGGCCAGGTAGAGTTCGAGGAAATGCTGAGTACTACATTTAAGACCCAATAGGCTTTTTTAAACAGCAGACATTTTGACTGTCATAGTAGGAAAAGCACAAGTTTTACTGATAACAGTGATGTAGACTCTGGCCATGACAGGGCTCTGAAACTGAATCAGCTATAAGAAATTAAGTCATTATTACATGTATTATTTATGCAAGCTTTTCCTAGTGAGACATGTCAAAATGTGTTCTGTGTAAAGAGCCTATTGTTAAGTCTTAGAAGAAATAAATAACTTGATTTGTTCTAAGAGAGGAGACAAACCATCTGCAGCATTTTAAATAAAAAAGCCTGTCATTCCAGAAAAGGAGGCTGTATAACACATAACCTGCGTCTTCTCTTTAAAAACCAATCGTCTGTTTTACAACAACCAGATCAGGATACACATCTAGCCAATTGTGTTGGCACCTTTGAATGATTCATAAAAGAAATTGGTGTAAGAGTATAACTTGTAGGGAAAAAGAGCATTTTTAAACCTTATTTGGGGCAAAGTCACCAATCTTTTCAGTGTTTTTTGCGACTACATTCCAGTTTTTATCCCCCAGTGACCACTGAGAGTGAAGTTATAACACTCTCCATATCAATTCAGATAGTGACCTGGTCTTTCTAGTCATAAAACTGCTTGGATGTTGTATTCATATCGATGTCTCAACAGTTTTTGACACAAAGTAAGCCATGGTCTAACCTTGAGGGGTTCCAAGAGATGCAGCTGCAGCTGAGCTTGCAGGAGATCTCGTGCTGCAGGGACCACTGACTCAGGTTCATCACATCAGGAGCCTCATAGATCCTCACCACTCCATCCGCAGAGCAGGTGGTCAACATCAGGCCCATGTGTTTAGGGGCAAACTTCACATCAGTCACTGACGTTCTACTGTCCACTAGTGTTGTCCTCTTTATCTGAAACAGTACATTATGGAATAAATGAGTGAGTCAGATCTTGTAATGAGGCTGTGGTGAAGAGACCATCAGCATAAACCCACAATGATTAGCAGAAAAACTACAGCATAACTGAACTGGAATTTCACAGAAGTATGGTTCACTATCTTGACCACATCATTCTGAATGTTGCCAGAGTTACCAAGTGAAGAAACTGCTGCTGATTAAGAAATACACGTCTGTGATGCCTTTTCTGATAGTTTAGAGAAATGTAAGAGTTGCACAAACCCAGTGACTCAGTCCTCTCTGCTTGTCATTGGACTCTCCTACAATTTCTTCCCAGACAGCAGCTGTCCTGTCGAATGAGCAGGAGGCCAGAACCTGACCGAATTCTGGGTGAGCCCAGGTCACTCTCCACACTGATCCACTGTGTGTCTGCACAAATAAGTGAAGAGCTTTTGTACAATCAGTAAACCCCAACATTAGTTTATGGTGTCAAATTACTATATTTATCCATATCAGTAAATGTATGAGTACACAAGAGGCAAAGGGAAGGCTGTGAGTAGTACAGAAAACTACAAAAATGTAATTTATTGTTATACAAGATTGCTGGGTGCTGAACTGTATTACCAGGAAAAGTCTTTGATAGTTAAATTGAATCAAGCAGCAACAGGTGGTTTACCTTCCAGCTGGCTGTGCAGTGCCACTCTCCGGTTTCACTTTTGTCCCAAACCTGAAAGACAAACGTGTGAGATTAAATAAAGTTATGAAGCATTTCAGATATATTACAAATTGTATGATATTTAATAAGAGGTATACTCTCGTTAAGATAGTTAAACCAATGCAGTTTATATATGAGGTAACCCTTAAGCTCCTAAACGGGTTTACAACTAACTGTAGATTAAACTCTCTAAACACAGGCATGCTATCCATATGCAGGGGGTATTTCAAATACAGTGTGTGGATATCAACTCTGCATTGTTTACACTAAAACTCTGCCGCACAGCCTACCTCTAGCCTTAGCTTGTGTGCTATAAATACCATTGCTACCAAGCTAGCAAGATTCAAAATTGTGCCTATGATATTCTCAAGCATTTTTTAAAAATAATGCACAGTTAAGTCTGTCCA
The DNA here is from genome assembly GCA_029814665.1 of Acanthurus lineatus. NCBI lineage: Eukaryota > Metazoa > Chordata > Actinopteri > Acanthuriformes > Acanthuridae > Acanthurus > Acanthurus lineatus. The sequence continues at coordinate 21,324,704 of JAPZDV010000025.1, forward strand.
TAACGGGAGGAAAATTAGTCGATAAATTTAATGGTGAGCTAACATTTTGTCTAGGGTGCTGACACTAGTAGTAATGTGAACAAGCTAACGTTAGCATAGAAAAGTGATGTAGCTGTGAGTCAAGTAAATGTATGCTAACTCAACTCACCTTCACGCTTTGATCACTGGAACAAGTTGCCATTCTCCGGCCGTGAAAATCATACGACACATCGTGAATTAGATCTTTATGATCTGCTGCGATACTCCGCGCTACAAACATGGTTACAACTAACGTCTCCAGCAGCACTGGTCACACAGGAGGCCTGTCATGTGTTGACTAGCGTATGTGTGTGTGTGCTTTGGCGGGCCCTCGTAGTGTGTGTGTAGTGTAGTGTTACACCAAAATAACCACAGAGGGGCGCCTTAACATCAAAAGTAAATGATGCTTGGAGCTACTTCTAATAACGTTAATGTTAAAGCCTGACATGTCGAACCATACAGACACCAAATGAACATTGTGACATAAAAATAAAACTCATAACTATCAAGCAAGTTAAAAAGTACTGACATCACGTTAGATGTTCTCCTCTCCCTTCTATCAACGGGGTTGCCAGATTTAGGGTTTTAGGAATTTTTACCCACACTCATTGCGACTCAGTATTGAACAATTTTGGATAAGTAACTCTAAGAAGTTTGTAAAGGCTTATTTTATAGCATATTACAATTTATGCATAATTCAAATGTATCCACTTTTTTAATATGAGTTGTACAAACATATTTTATATGGTATTTAAAAAATAGGTTAGCTTTAACTCAGAAGCTTTAAAAATATAGATAATTCAAAGCAGGGATCAACGCTGATGAATGTCAGTATGAACAAACAAAAGAAACTTACAATGAAAAGCACAGCAGCTAGCGCCTGTTTTTTTTCCCTCCCATTGAGATAAACACGTAACAGGCAACCCAACTCAGTCAGCGTGCATGCAGTATTGTGCAGGAGCAGCAGACTCCCCGCAGGGATCCCCAGGGTTTCACAGACTGCTGTTTAGATGGCTTTCAGAGAGGAGTAACTTGGTAAACGGTGCTTTGAACACTCTGTGATCAACCTGCAAGTGTCTCGAGACACTAATTACAACAAGTTACAATGGAGAGAGAATTTGAAGACCTTGATTCGTCCGGGAGATGGCAAAACCTTTACAATGTAAGTCGGGACATTGGGCCTCTCGTGTTTCTATGACGATCGGTTGCTAACTTACTTAGCTAGCTAGCTAACCTGATAGCTACTGGCTAGCACGTTAGTGAGTTTTTTCTGTATTTGGTTATTTAAATCATTCTGTTCGGCTAATTTCATTTTGTCAACTTATACATGTCCCCATATTTTGTGAAAGCCAGATATGATGCTGTGCACTTAGGTAAGGCGAATGAGAAATTAGCAGTCTGCGCTACCAGTCGCTGACTTCCGTAGCGAAGAAAACGTGTAGCTGTACAGTCCTCATAGTTGAGCTCAGTAAGCTAGTGCTGACTGACGCTAGCAGACGTCAGCTTGCAGTTTCTGAGAACTAATCAGGACTTCCAGAGAAAGCGCATGTTTTTTTTTGTACCACCAGCTGTGACCCTAGCATCAAGTTTATGATATTTCTGTTCCGGTTTGACTTCGGTAGTTAACATTTAATATGTCATTTGGCTAACCACTAACAGGGGGATAACCTGCAGCTGGAGACACTTTGTAGCTTATGTTTACCCTTCTTGAAAGTTTTCAGCATACGCTCAGTCAGACTTAATATACTGGCGTTACGCTGTAAAAATATTTTTTTTAGGTTAAGAACAATAAAAATTTTGTAATAGTGGATAGATAAATAGTACCCGGCTTAAGGATAAATATATTTGAAGACGATTAAGAAAACATGTCACTAACCACAACATCAAGTGTATAGTATATAGGTGTAGTGTATAGGTCGTAGACTGAGGTCTACAACTACTCAGTGTGTTCTCTCTTTCATGACATGTGGAATTGTGTGTAACCATCCTTACTTCATTTGTATAAGTATTCTGATGTCTATCAAAGTCTAGCTTGATTCATTATCTTTGGTTGCTTTTTTTTCATTAGTAAAATAGTTTGTTTACTCTTGTTGAAAAACGTACATGTTAAACAAAATCTTCGCTCCATCAGAAGCTTGGAGATCCTCTGAGATCACAATGAACTCATGTGAAACCTGTGTAGCAATAATAGCAGCACATAACAACACCATACAGTAATTTTGGCTCATAGCAATCAGCTCTAAACTCAGCAACAGTTAGATGACAGTTTTCAATGAATAAAGCAAAGGAAATACTGTACACATTAATGTGTATATGTTTATATCCACATGTGGAGTGTTTACAGTTTATGCCGTCAGTTATTTGGCCATTCCTACAATCAGACAGGAGATGTATTTCATATATGTACATCAGTTGATCTCACAATGTATGTTTCATTGCTCGTGTCACCTTAAGAATCATAATATGGTACTTCTAACTTCCTAATGTCTCTTTGTCTCTTTCACTATAAAAGGAAATCCGAAACCAAGCCAGTGAGTATCCTTACAGAGTGGCAAAACTTCCAGTGAATCGGAATTTGAACCGCTACAGAGATGTCAGCCCATGTGAGTCTTATGCCAAATGCATTTATTTTTAAAAATTATATTATTGCACAAGACATCTCTGTGATTTGTAATTGATTAATGATTTATCCTCTGGTTTCAGACGACCACAGTCGTGTAAAACTTGAAAACTCTGAAAATGACTACATCAATGCAAGTTTAGTCATGGTGGAAGAAGCCCAAAGAGCTTACATTCTTTCTCAGGTATGGTGTAGTACAAACAATGTACATGTCACCTTTCTGCATCAGTACATGTTGAATAGATCTCTGGACTGTTTAAAGAAGAATACATTGGATGTCACTTTGTTGTTTGTCAACTTTTGATACTGGCAGGATTCTTTCTTTCCACATAAGTTTCTGTCTCTTGCTTCCACAGGGCCCTTTGAGGAATACTTGTGGTCATTTCTGGCTGATGATTTGGGAGCAGTGTTCCAAAGCTGTTATAATGCTCAACAGAGTTATTGAAAAGGGATCTGTGAGTACACTCAAGCACCTGCTGCTCATGGAGTTCTTAAGCCCCTTTGGTTGCATATCTTGGTAGTAATATTAGCTGTAGGTGCTCTTGCTCCACAAAGAGTACAGTTTGTCATTTTTATGTCAGACTATAGGTCTCTGTAATTAAATGCTAAATGTATTTGATGCAAGTTTAAATTTTATATTTGTGTTGTTGTCTTTGTGACTGGTTTTAAGTCCGTTTCGCCTTTGAGTTTAAATCTACGGGGAAATGATCTTCTGAGATGACTGGAAAATGTGTGAGCTATTTTTACGCAAATTAATACATCCTAAAACAGACTGTGCTGCCCCTTTTTAGAAAAAATCCATTCATGCTTGATTATTCTGGCCAACAGTTGCTCTTCTTTTTACTACATTCTACTCAAAAATACTACTTTTCTACTACTTTATTACCCTTTATATTATCTTAATATATGTTTGGGCAGATACTTTTAAGCTCATAGCTTTTGAGGATCCTTTCCAGATATGTTTAAGACATGGAAAAAATGCTTAATTTTTTATGTTTGTTTTTTCAAAATTTTTCCACAAAGTAGAAATTACCTTGTTAAAAAAATTCTAAAAATTATTTCTACCTCCCCTTCATCGAAATTGTGAATCTTTTTGGATGCAAATGTATATAGTGCACTTCTGATTATATATTAGCACAAAGTTTGGACTCTGTGTAAATCCTAAATAAGAAGAGAAATCAATCATTTGCTACAAAAAAATGTTTACATACAAGAAAGTTACAAAGCGTTCTTCAGCCCATTTTTTAATGCCCTTTTTGCAATCTGTTTCACAAAATGGTGAACCTCGCTCATGAATTCTTGCTCATCAATGACTTAGTCTTTCCAGGATGCCCCTTTCTGATCCAATCTTGATACTGTCTCCTGGTACCACTGAACCTGTGGAATGTTATAAACAGGTTTTTTTGAGCATTTCACAACTTTCCTAGTCTTTTGTTTCCCCTTTTCCAACTTGTAAATTGGAAAAGGGGAAACTTGAAAAATTTGTTGCTGGCCTCAAACTTCGAAATAAGCATATATTTACAACAATGAAGTCAACATAAATGGTCATTGCATTAATGGTCATTGTACTACTTTTAATAAAGTTTATATCAAAAAAGATAAATAAATGATCACATTCTGTGATTTATGTCATGCAGAGTCAAATCTGTTTTGGAGTAAGGCTTTTAGAATATATCTGTCCATTTCAAAAGTTTAACTACTGAATACAGTGCATCTCCTACTTTTTCCAGGAAGTTCATCATCAGTCTATGAGCACTGGAAGTTTCAAGTTGTTAAAGTTTAATAAATTCTCAGGATTTGCTTCCAAAGTAGTTTTGATATCACATACGTGTGTAAAACTAAGATGTAAGAAGTTGAAACTTTCTTCCATCAGCAAATGTATGAGAAAACAAACTCTGCACATTCATCATTCTGCACAGAGAAGCTCAGACATTTAAGCGTAATAACAAAAGAAAAAATACATCTTTTGTTTATTTTGTTGCTTGAAAATTCCTCCAGAACTCTAATACAATCACATCAGGCTTCAGCGTCAAAGTTATTTAAATCTATTGCAATGCTTTCCAAATTTATGACTTGACAACAAGCTGCCAAGTCCAAGGAGTGTAAAAAAAATATTCTGTTGACAATAATGACCCATGCCTAAGTGATATAATCAGGGACATTGCATGTACGAACCACATGTCTTTACATTACCTGATTTCAACCAATCTCTCACAAATTAAGTCTATAAACACACAGTAATTATATACCATCTTATGTCGCCTTTATCCTGCAAGACCTCACTCAGCTCATCCTTTAAAAGACTGGCTGAGAGCATGTGGCTTCCTATCCAAGACTAAATTAATTCATTTTGTCTTAACAGGAAAAGTGTGCACAATATTGGCCCACCGCAGAGGAGCTACAGATGTCTTTCACAGACACAGGGTTTGTTGTCAGGCTACTTTCTGAGGAGGACCAATCCTACTACACAATTCGAGTCCTAGAACTGCAAAACACAGTGGTAAGCATGAGAGGAAGACTATGAGATAATAACTTTTTCTAGAATGCAAAGTAGTGCAATGTCAGAGATGAAATTGTATGAGGTAAAAAAATATGTGCCTAGTTCAGGTAAATTGCAGGTAACTTACAGTATGTTTCCATTTGACCTGTGTTGTTTTATCTACATTTAATTGTCAGGGCAGCCACGGGTTCTGAATATTACTTAACTTGTCTTAACTTGTCAACTTCTTTGATTGGTTGGTTGTAACTATTGTGAACTCCAAAATACAAGTCAAAGCATACGGAGATGATAGATGAAGCGATTTCATTGGGTGTGAGATGTTTTCCTTGTGAAAAATCAGTGCAATAATGGCCGACAACGCTTTTTTTTTTTTTTTCATAGACGGGAGAGTCCAGGGAGATCTACCACTTTCACTACACCACGTGGCCTGACTTTGGTGTCCCAGAATCTCCCGCCTCTTTCCTCAACTTCCTCTTCAAAGTTCGAGAGTCTGACTCTTTGGGCCCGGAGCATGGGCCTTCAGTGGTGCACTGCAGCGCTGGGATCGGACGCTCGGGGACTTTTGCCTTGGTTGACACCTGCCTGGTCCTGGTGAGAACAAATACAACCAGTGTTAAAGGGAAATTCTGAAACTGTTAAAGTTGATATCAAAGAGTTAAAAGTGCAATTGGAGATCATAATCCAGTACACCAGCTCCATGGAGTACTGAAGGGAGGAGCATGTTTTCATGCCTGTTAGGTTTAAATGTTAAGAATCTTTACCAAGAATCGCTGACTCCACCTTTGAAACGTTACTCAAGAGACTCAAGTTATGGCAGGAGAGTAAGATGAGATGCTATGATTAAACTTACTTAGTGACGGCTGCAAAGGGAGAAGTCCTGGCATGTTGGTATGCTTGACTGCATAAATCATTTTTAATAGTGAATGCCTGGGAAATAAGCTTTTTTTTCTTTATTTAGGTAGAAAATAATACAAGTACTGATAATTAATGTTTTCTTGGCTAATTTATATACACAATTTCTGTGGCCGTTGAAATTGTATTGGCATTTGTTTTTGGTTTTTTTTTTTGAGGAATAATCTTCATATTGGACAGCTGGTAGAGTAAGATGTGGAAGAAGTATGGAATTTGAAACAGAAAGAGGTTATTATGTGCAGTACTTAAAACTCCCCTCCAAAGGAATCCCAGGAAAAGAGCCCTGATCTGAAACTGAGGAAGAGGAACCGTACAAAACATGAAAGCTACCAGTGGGTTCTAACCAAACATACCCGAAAGGAGTATTAGATGGTTCCACAGTCTCTCACCATCTGGGCCAACATTAAAAACATAGCTTACACATTCAGGTCAGGAAAAGGTATTTTCTTAGTCAGCTTATTATGATTAGCAATGGAATCCCAAAATAACAATCTATTTTCTACCAAAAACTGATATTGTTTTGGTTATGTTACAGTAGGGATTTCTGTATATCTGTGTTTTTTTAGTGGTTAGAAGTGGGCAGGGTTTACTTAGAAAAAGGTGATGTCATATACTTTCTGAGACCACTCATACTCATGCAGCTTTTGATCAAACTACACCCACACAGTCCTGATAAAGCAGAACTAGATTGCACATGATGACACTTAGAACAACCCTACTGTGACTGTTCATAATCTTAACTTTTTGTCCTGACAATGTCTCAGGTATTGTGATCCTCCAAGCAGGAATCCCGAACTTTTCATCACTGAACATGATTAACCAATCACTGTCGACTCTTTGTATGTATTGTAAACATGTTAATCTGTTTCATAGATGGACAGGAGGAAGAATCCGTCATCAGTGGACATACAAAAGGTGCTGCTTGACATGAGGGAATACCGCATGGGCCTGATCCAGACCCCCGACCAGCTTCGCTTCTCCTACATGGCCGTCATGGAGGGAGCCAAACTCATTTTAACAGACAATTCAGCAACACAGGTAGCTCACTCACAAGGCTGGGGAGTAAGGCCGTTCTTGTCAAAATGCCTCAGGCTCATGTTTGAGGTGGTGAGATGATTTTTACTATGTTGATGAGCTTCAGTGCCGGGGGAAACTCTAGACAGGTGATTGCCAAAGTCTGCATGTTGATTCAGTGGCATACAAGCCATCACTGAAACCCTTGTGGTGTCTGTTGTTTACAGTTTCAGTTAATTAAACAGGCATTTTTGCTGTTTTAAGCTTTCAGTTTTGTCTAAGTTCAAAACCTCTATTGAGAGCAGGATGAGTTGTCGAGTTTCAGAAATAAGTAACACTAACAACCTGAAACAGCAGTGATGCATCAGGTTTTTGTTTTCGCAGCATCATAATAGGTTCTTTGGACAAAGATGGACCTAGCCAAAAGTTTTAAAGTCCAAATGTAGGTCTGCTATTTGAAAGTTGTTGCAATGTATGTGACAATAAAAATGTATCTTAAAACATGTCTAACACACCTACTAAAAAATGTCAGGTGGTAGCTAAAGTTGTTGAGTTGAAGAGTCGGCCAGTTTAGATGTTGTTATATACATGCACTGTTTTATTATCTGTGTTCCTATCTGCATGACAAAATAACAAAACAATGAATTTTTCTGCCTGTTTCTTGGCCCTGGACACATTTCAGTTCTGAATGAAGGCCTTATTTTCCAACAATGTTTTCTTTTTCTGCACTTTTAACAGTCCATTGTAGTCTGTTCTTTCCCTGTCTGGTTTGACACATTTGCACAATACCAGAACCTGACAGTGGCACAGCTGATTAAGTCAAATGTTAGCAGGAACACCGGAGTTGTCAGATTTATGAACTGGTGGGAAGATTGCCTCACTTCAACATTTCTAGCTCTGCTTCTGAATGTTGCAGTGACGCAATCGAAAACAAAAATTGTCTTTAAGGCAATGCATTAACATAAAATGTGACACGAAGAAATTTAAATTGTTCCAGAGATAACAGTTCTGCCAAGCATAGCTTCAGTTGTAATATGAGTATTACATAAATAAGAGATATGAACAGTCAGCATTTGTGCTGGTTCATTTTTGTTGCATCTTTTTAGGTTTAGGTGATCTTAACTGGAGATATGTAATTACGATGGTGAATCTGATCACCAAGAGATTTACTGTTAAGTGTAGAAACAATGACAAACGTGGAGAGTGTGTTAAAACATTTCCTTAGTTTTCCAAAGTCGGTTTTTCTTTCATAAGTTGGTTGAAGAAAAATGACTCCTCCTTGAGTTTTTCATGATTTGTCTTTTCCCCTTTATCCCCTGTAGCAGGACATGCAGAGAGTGGTGTCCAGAGATGACTTAGAGCCCGATCTTCCACCTCCACCACCTCCACCCAGACCTCACCTCAAAAACAGCAGGCCCAACGGTCAGCCAGGACTCTGCCTGGAGCCACATGCCAACTCAGAGGAGCACCTGCCAGCAGGAGAGCCAGACAGTAAAGACAACAGCATGGAAGAGAACTCTGGGAAGTAAGTTTGACTCAGGACTTCTTAATATGTGTTCTGTCGAGTTCATTGCGAAGGAAAGAAAAAAAGAAAAAAGAGAAATTAAAATACTGCATGTTTGGGAGCCCACATTGTGAAAAGGCTTGTTTCCCTTGTTTCAATTACATGCACTTGTTTCCATCAGTGCACTTAAGTGTCATCAAATTACTTTTTAAAAACCTGTAGAAATTAGTTTGTACAGTTTTGTTCATCATTCTTATGTAATAATTCTTTGTTTCTTTGACACATTAATGGTTCTGTGATTGTGGGATTTCACACAGCTGTTTGCTGACGTCTTCCTCTGAACTGACTCATATTTCAGTGTTCGAAAGCGACACCGTGAGGAGAGGATTGCCAGCACCTCACAGAAGGTCCAGCAGATGAAACAGAGACTGACCGACTCAGAGAGGAAACGAGAGCAGTGGCTGTACTGGAGGCCCATCCTGCTCAACGTCGGTGCCGGGGCAGCTTTGGCTGTTGGCCTGCTGGCGTGCTGGATTTACTCCCAGTAAAACACTCTGGGTCACTTAAAGCTGACTTCTATTTTGCACCAGTACCTGGGATTAGGTACTTCTCTAAGAAAATTTAGATGGTAATATGTGCATAACTGAGGGTATTTATTTCTTAAGGTCAAAATGCGGGAGCGCTAGATCAAATGATTGTGTGTATATTTTTCATGTAAGATCTTAACAGAAATAGTAACATCTCAGGATCTTGGTGCCAGCACGATGATTTCATTTCCCTTCCTTTTGTCACTGTTGATGAATGTACTGTATCATAGCAAACTGCTTTGAAAGAAACTTACTCAAGGTGCAGTACAAAGCAAAAATTAAAAAAAAAAAATTACTGACAGGTTTTTTTGTAATGGTCAGAGGTGTGTCTGTCATCTGTGGAAGTGTGTTGCATTTCAAAATGACTTGTTTTGATGGTCCATCCTACCTTAGATATGTAGGAAGACTCCAGAGCCTAGAGATCAGCTATGGCATTTTTTTTGTTGTTTATTTAGTTCTTCTGTAATGAAATGTGCATTTCATGCATGCATTTAGAGGTTTTCCAGAGCACCACTTGTTCTTCCATTCACATATAGCAGGGCATCCCAATACGGCCAGATATATATTTTTGTGTGACCGGACTCTTCATGGGGCTCTACCTTGCTGATGTTTCAAACTTTCTATAATGTTAACCTTTTTATTTTTTTGTTATGTGCACGTTTTTTTTTTTCATAGGTTTTGGTTGTCACATGGATCATACAAGCTAACAGGTCCCTTACCGCTTAGTGTGTGTATTTACCCACTGGATGGGTTCATGTGTGTACTTTCAGGTTATCCCTCTGTTGTTTTTTAGAAAACCAAAGCAATGCTGTCCTTTCTGGGTTTTTTTTTGGAAGATAACAGCCATACAAGCTGTTCACTGATGAAACCTTGTACTCCCATTATGTAGAATGTATTTTCTGTTTGATCTCTGACATAACTGACACCTGCATAACAAAGTGATCAACATCTTAACTTTGTGTTGTGTGTGACTTGTTAATTTAAACCCGCAGAATCACCAAATTGGTTTTTGATTGACTGGGACCAATCTAAAGCTATATTAGTGCAATTTGAGCAGAGCACCTTGGAGAAAGTGACGGCATAGACACATCTTTACCTGTTTGTTTGCTGGTTGAAATAGCTTTTAATGTGCCTTGAAGTGAATTTGATGGAAAAATAATGTGCTCCAAGGTTTCCTAGCATGATCAGGAGAGATAGAGGTTTATGTGAGCTGTTGTTTCCAACATGACATGAGTAACATATTAGCACTGAATCGACTGGTTTCTAGTAGCTGGAGGTGTGATACAGTAAAGTGTATCAGAGTTTATTGCACACCAAATGTCATTTGCATGTACTGACTCCTGAGATAAAATGATGTGTTGCTAATTGGCTTGTTGCCACTGTTTTACATGGCTTTTTCTCATTAAACCCAGAAGAGATATATGTTTGACCATAACATTCCATTCATTCTGGTTTTTAACAAAAGAGTTCTGGAGAGTTTTGTACACTGCTGAGTTGCAGTGATAATATGACTGAAACAAAACACAAAATACTTCTTGAAATAAAAAAAAACATTTATTTGTTTTTTTTTCTTTTTTTACCAAAACCTGCTTGTCTACCTGTGTTTTTTTCCCCTTGAACTAGTGTGAGTACAGCACCTTTACAGAATCCACCCACAGCTCTCGCCACCCCTGCACTGCTGTGCTGTGTGTCTTGTCATAATTTCATTCTGACCATGAGTGAAATCAATGCAGCCTGACTGGAGGCCTCTCACCGTGGTTTCCAGGAATTGATTCAATATGTCAAGATCAGGCCTTTCTCATAATGACTGCGGTAGTAATTTCATTTTCTCCTGTCTGTGGGACAGCTATGGTGTATGTGAAAGAGGAAGCTCTGAATTTTTTCAAAGCTTTCCACTTAAAGAAACAGACTTCAGATTACTTCAAATGATGTGAACAAATCATTATATAAATGCTACATATCAATAAGAGAAAAAAAGAGTAACCTCAATTTAAAACTATGAATTAAATTCTTTTTCTTATTTTTTCTTCTTCTTCTTTCCTATGCTTATTTTTTTCTTATTCTTTTTCTTCTTATTCTTGCTCTTATAATTGTCTGCTATTACTGTTGTACGGCACAGCTGACTACATCCATTAGATCTTTTTATGAACTACAACTTGGACCACAAAAGGGTCCTTTACCGGCTGTCGCAGATAGTGACGACAATAGGGCGACCATTACTATTTCTGTATAAAAGGGCAAGTATGTCTTGAATTAAAATGAAATAAAAGTTTGACAAACGTCCACCAAAGTTACACATTTTGCCACCGAGATCCTTTTTGATGTATATTTCGTTCTATTACAGAAGTATCGAACAAATCAAGCATTTTACCAAGCGTTTATGGCGGACGTTGCCAGGCATCCATGAAGCCGCCTTCCCGCTTTCTTTTCCGCCACAGTTTAAACTGGCAGTTGTGGGTCGTGTAAAAGACAACAAATGACAACAAGGAGTAAATATTCTTCTAACACGAAGACTACTGTTGTCTGTCGTTCCTAATATTCGACTAACACTGGCATACCTAGTCATTTTTATTAGTTTTTACTCAAAACTGGCCACTGCTTAGCAACTGTAATGTCTCTGCCTCCAGAGAAAGCTTCCGAGCTAAAGCAAATAATTCACAACCATCTGCTCAAGGTGAGCAAACGGCACAGCTTTTATTTTTATACATGATTGCGATATTAAATCACCATGATTTATATGGTTGATGTTATTTTAACAATGCATGTTTCAGTGATTAAACATAATGACTTTTCTTGAGGGAAGAACAGTTAATTCAAAAACAGTGCACATTACTCACTCACTGACATTATTGCACGCATAATAAAACATATTTTATTTTATGCATTTTATCATTTCATATAGAACCACTTAATTTTGTTTTTTTTTTTGACAAGTTCGACTGTTATCCCGATATGATTTGCCTATCTAGCCTACAGAGATCTGTGGATAGAATGCTTTCTGAAGATCAGTAGAAATGGGTCAGATTGTTAGCAGTAGAAAGCGATGCTCTGTCATTTAACGGCCAGTTTTAGAATGAAAATCATTGAATTGATTGTTTTATAATCTCCTAGTTACTGCCAATGGACACTGTAATTGTTATTTGTAGCTTTTGCCAAGCTATTGATATAGCACAGTTTTCTATATTAGCATTCATGTTGACATTTTCTCATAAGACTTCTGTTGTTTAAATCTTGATTTAACTTTGAAAACTCTGCCCTCAAGAAATTTTCACAACTTGAAGCACTGCTGCATTTTTCCCAACACCCTGCTTAACACAGTAAAGAGGGATGAGTGCTTATAAACACAACAGTGCAGCTCTGTGATGTCAGTGATGGTTCAAATTTAGTAATTATTAAAGAAATTTGCTGGTGGCTGGCTGATGAGAATGGCAACAGATACAAAATTAAACTATAAACTCAAGTCTTGAGAATACATTAAAATACCTCGAACAGCATGGGTGAACACATCTCTTTGGCAGTCTTGCCTATGTAAAGCATATATAGAATGAGGCATTAATTCTGTCTTTTTTGGTGATCAGATGGATATCCACGGAAAGATCCGAGAGGTTCTGGCTGAGACTGTGAGAGGTGATCAAGGTCCAGAACGTCCATCTCTGTCTGAGGCAGATTTCCTACGAGCTCTGCAGCACAGGGGCATCATCGATGATGTGATGAAGGATCTACACTTTACTCAGGTTGAGCAACACTTTGCAAACAATTATCAGATTTGTGTACTTAATGATTAGGCCGACAGTGTTCCACTTTGATTCACTGCAAAATTGAAAGTGAACTCTCTTTAATGTAACTGAATGCAAATAACTTTCAGTGCTTGAGTACTGTTTGAACCCAGATGCAGATAACAGCACTTCCATTGTATGAGCAGTATAAATTAAATCCCCTGCTGACACATACTTTTTGTCATGTTGGTCTGCTTTGGTAGGAAGTACCCACAGATGCAAACACATCAGCTCCTCCAAAGCCCGCTACTCATTTTGTTGACAAGAATGTTACTCACATGGAAAAAAGTAAGAAATATAATTTACAAACCCAAACAAACAAACATCTGCAACTTAACTGATCCTTTTTTGACACTTATTTTAATATTTTAAGACATTCTTTTTTATTCCTTTGCTTTTCTCTTAGCCAATATTGACCCATCCAGGCGGTACTTGTATCTTCAAGTGCTTGGTGGAAAGGCCTTTCTGGAGCACCTTCAGGAGCCAGAGCCTTTACCTGGTCAGGTGTGCTCTACATTTACACTCTACCTGCATTTCCGCAACCAGAGGTTTCGCTCAAAGCCAGTGCCCTGTGCTTGTGAACCTGACCTTCAAGAAGGCTTCCTCATAGAAATCCACAGAGAAGGCACAGGTGTGTGTAAATTAACACTGATGGTGTCAATCAGAATTTGCAGTTGTTGTGTTTTTGCTTGTTCAATATGTTCTCACTACTAAGTTTGTAGTTTTGTTATTACCTTTGACTTTACAGGAGAAGGCAGCAAAATGGCGGATGCGACCACAATGCTTTCTATGTGTGACCCGGTTCACATGGTGTTGATTAGGACAGACACCTCCAGTGAGACGACGCTGGTCTCATCCTTCTTCCTGGACTGGAGGACGGTCCTCAGCTCGCCCAGCGGGAAGAAGTGCTTTGCTGTGGAGCTAATGGGAGTTGGTGAGGATGGGTGATTCTACTGCTGTGAGTGCAATGGTGGCGATGGTGTTTACTAAATAACTGATGTCTTTATTTTAAAAAAAGCAACTTGTAAATGACTAAAAGTGTAGAATAATGGATGCAGTTCATTGGCAGAATATAAATACTATAGAAGTTTACTGAGTCATTCATTTGCAAGTCCCAGGCCCACACTGACATAAAATACACCTAAAAAAAATATTAGTTAAGAAACAGTATTGGTCAAAAAACATTAAACCAGCGATAAAATTAAACTATAATCAAAGAATTAAATCTACAAGTAAAGTTTAACACAACAAAGACTGCTTTCCTAAAACACAACTCAATTTTTTGAAATTTTTTTTCTTTCTGACCCATTAATGATGTGTTTATTCTATAGAAGGCTTATATGGCCTGGGCTGGGAATCACTGCCGTAAGAAGTTATTTCTGTGCGCTGGCAGTAAATTAGCAAGCATAAGCTAGAAATATAAGGCTCCTCTCCTCCCAGCACTAAGTGGTTGGGCAACAGCTTTCAGTGACGTGTGTGCACTTGTTTGTGTGTGTCTTCAGGAAGTGAATGTAAAGTCCCGGCTGGTGTTTTGACTGTCAGTCTTGAGCTGTACCCTCCTCTCACAGAGACTCTGAGCACTGATGTCATCAGCACACAGGTCAGCACACTGGAGTCTCTTTATTCCTCTGTCTGTGCGTTCATCTGCTGCATTATTCATAAATAAAGTAACGCTTTGAACTAACAGTGAATCATTACAACAGAATTCCATTAACGCTGTTAAGGAACAGTCAGAATCCATAAATAGCAACCATTGTAGAAACAACAATGGACAATATTTCTAATAACTTGCATCACTGTGTGCTTCTCATTCAGCAATCACTGGAGAGACAGAGGACGGCAGAGAAGGAGAGACTCTTCCTGGTTTATGCCAAACAGTGGTGGAGGGAGTTTCTTGAGATTCGTCAATCACATCAGTCAAAAATGGTGAAGATCTTTGCACAGGTTCGTCTAAAATCATAGTTTGTGGAACAAAAAACAAAACCTTTGTATGAAATAATTTTCTACTGTGAGTACATTTTAACTTTGTGTTAATGGGCATTTTTCTTTACTCCCTTTAACCAATAATAAACCTGTGGAGTGAGCAGCAGAAGAAGTGGGTTGCATATAAACATTGACATAAAAAAGATTTCTTCAGGTCAACCTACTTAATACGTTGTTTACCACTCATGCAGTAGTTTAGCGTGTTAGTGGTTTGCAGGGAGGATGTCTCATATTCTTAACCAGGCAAGGAGTTATGAATCCTGAACTCTTAAGACTCACACAAGATCTACAACCTCTGGCTGTGTTTCTGCACTCCCTGCAGGATGAGAACAGCATCAACAGGCCAGTGTGTTCCTATGTGCGTGTCCTCCGAGCAGGCCGTCTGCTGGAGAGCCCTCGACAGGCGGCCCGCTTCGTCAGCCTGCTGGCCCACGAGAAGGCCCCAGTGGTGGGAGGAGGAGCGGGCAAGCAGGAGCAGTGGTGCACGTTAATGGCTTTCCTGTGCAGGGGGAAGGTAAGAAGGAACTAGGCAGCCACAACAGAGAGGAACTGTTTTTTTCAGAGGACAGTGCTCTTGCTTCACTGCTAACCTCTTATTGTCAAGGACAGACACAGTGGCAGATTTACAATGTGTCACACCACAGTTTCTCCTTAAGGTCCAGTGTAAAGATTTTAGTGGCTTCTAGTGGTTGTATTGCAGATTGCAACCTACTAAATCTCCCTCTGCTCACCCTTCCTTTCCAAGTTCGTTGGAGAACTCATGGTGTCGGAGAAAGTGGCAAAAAAGCAAAAGGCAGCCCTTAGAGCCAGTAATTGGTTTGTCCATTCTGGGCAACCGTAGGAACATTGCAGTGCAGCATGTTGGACTTTGTGGAGGGAGAGCCTGTCCTCCTGTATATTATATAAAATGCTTATTTTAAGGTAATGAAACCACAACAATTCTTATTTTCAAGCATTGTACACTAAGAAATATACAGTTATGAATTATATATTTAGGTTTTCTCAAATTCTACAAATAGATCCCCCTGAATTGTACACACTGGACCTTTATGCGGTATGTCTTTTATTTGTTCTAAATATAAATGTATTATGAGATGTAAAAGGTCTCTCATAAAGCCTAGTCTCTGGATTTACATATTTCATTTATGTATTTACTCTTAATTATTAAAGATCAAAGGCTGTAGAAGCATCTTTTTTTTCAGGCTGTCAACTTTAGTTTTACTTCTGGTGATTTAGTGATGTGTTTATGTTGTGCTGTTTTTCGAGGGATCCGGTGCAGTTGTCCATACTCACTATTTCATGCTATTATGAATCTAACTCTTCCTTTGCTTTGTCAGAATGCATAAACAGTTTGGACAAATCCATCTGTGCTAATAAGTAAATCTTTCTGGAGATGGTAACTGCTGAGACATAGTTTAAAAGTTCACATGCTGTTTGTATAACAGATGAAGATAACCAGATCTTAAATTCAGTGACTTTCAAAAGGGAAACAGCCTTCATTGTTTTTATTCTAATTTTTCTCAATTATTTTGATGCATTGTTTGAAACATAAGCTGTCAAACTCCCAAACTTTTTCAATAATAACATTTCCATTTCAAAAGGTGTTTTCAAACCTTGTCACACAAACATCCAAATCACATATTTGTGTCCGAAAAGGAAAATACTGTGAAACTTACTTTCGACAAGTTATTATCAAACTCTTTTTTTTCAGCACAGTGCATGAATTAATTAAAGTCTGGAGTTAAACAATAAAGGATTTTAAACCTGCAGTGATTTGAAATAGCTCATAGATTTCCATCCACATCACCCCTACTCTGATATTTTCTCTTGGTCAAACACCTTACATAGATGAGATTCAACTCATCACAGGCCAAGTCTGTGACCTCTGAGTGTGATGTGAACATTTTTCCCAGTCAAACACTGAGACCTATTCTTGGGTTCTTACTTTGGAGAAGCTCCTAAGATGGAACCACTTTACATTAAGATTGTCATTTATTAACTGGAAACCTTGATAACATAGTGAGTAGTATGGACAGAAAAGTGTTAAATACATCCATTATTACCAACCCTGAATCAGATTTAAGTCATTTTTTTAACAAGAAACCTTAAATTAAGAAAATAAAACTTAAAGCAAAAGATGGATGGTATAAATAATGCTCTGTTTTTTCCCTGTAACACATTTAGTTTAAAATCATGCATTCAAACAAAATGTGATATTCTCAAAATGTCGAAGGGCACAGACCACTTGATGCCTGTTTAGGCCTCTATATTTTCCAGAAGACAAAAAAAGATAAACACATACATAACCAGATAAAAAACTTTCTAGAGAATCAGAGGCAACCACAGACATCGCTAGTTAAGTTGGAAATTCAAAGTTGGAAACCAGTCAATAGGTTAAGACATTCATGTTAGTCACATAAACTTGATTTGCCTTGACTTCTTTTAAATGAGCAAAAAATGCATTAAATCACTGGAGAAAAGCAGTAATTGTTTTCCACTTAAGAGCCCAGATACTCATGTAACCTCAGTCTGGCCCCTCTGACTATAATGGATGTTTTAAATTAATGTCACAAATTCCTGTCGTTCAGTTTTGTTCTGTCTGTCAGGAAGCGTGGCAAACATGGACCGGCTGCGTTTACACTTACTCCTTTTCTGAGCATAGCTGATTGTGTCATTTTCTGAGAAAGTTTAGTGCAGAGTTGAATTCTCATCTCCAGGCAAGATAGCGGGGAATTTCCCAGACCACCACCGCAGGATAAATGTTCCTTGCCTCTCCTCTGTGAGCGGCTGGCAAGACAGACACAACACAACTCTCACAAAGTGGCCCTTGTCAACTGTGATTTATGAGTTTCATTCCAGGGAAAATTAATTTAGCCTCATCAGTCCCCAGCCTGTTCCGATGCTGCCGTCCATATTAGCACTTCTGGGGAACATCTATCATTCTGACTGGCCTGAAGCTCGAGCCAGCACACAGCAGCAGCAACAGTAGCTAAGTTCCCAGCTCCACCAGGCCTCTTTACCGGAAATGAGAGTTGCTTACTGTCATGGACAATTTGATGACTGCAGAGCTTATTTCCTCTCCAGCAGGCTTTTCTTGTGTTCAAGACTTCTGAGAAAGGCGAACTGTGATATGAGAACAGGATATTGTATTTCTGTTTAAACAGACTG
Source organism: Acanthurus lineatus (assembly GCA_029814665.1). NCBI lineage: Eukaryota > Metazoa > Chordata > Actinopteri > Acanthuriformes > Acanthuridae > Acanthurus > Acanthurus lineatus. The sequence continues at coordinate 21,342,786 of JAPZDV010000025.1, forward strand.
TTGTATTGACATAATGAGTCAGACAAGTATCAAGAACAGCCTGAGGACTGTAGAAAATCTGTTCAGTTCTCTATAGATACATGGATCTAGAATCTGTGAATGTTAACCTCTGTTAAATAACAGTATAAATGTTGAACTTGTCCCAAACAGAGATCACACCTTTTTTTGTTTGTTTCACTGATAAATATTTTTTTGAACAGCTTGGCTATTTTTGTTAGAGATTCTAGGAGAGAGTGTCAGTAAAGGTGAAAGTAAATAAGCCAGATGGTGCACATTAGAAAGGCCAAAGCTGAATTTGAATGCACAAAACCGCAAGTTAAATTTTTATGATGTCTTTATCAGAGATATTACAGCCACTGTTGGGGAGAAGAGATAATTAGAAATTTTAAGATTAAAAAAACTCATAGTCTTACCTTTAAGCATTTCAAACAAAGTTGTAATATTTCAATTAGTTTTTCAAGACAAAAGTCATCATATTTTGAGAGTTAATTTGTGGATTTTCGAGGTAAGTTAAATAGAATTAGAAACACCAGGGTTAAAAAAGTTTATCCACACTTTGCGGCTCCAAACAGGTGTATGATCTAAATTGAACAGGAAAAAATCCTGTTGCTCCTGAAGGAAAACTGACTTTTGTATTAAAAAGTCAAAGTGTTTTGGCCTTTTAATCACATTAAAATGTTTCCAAACAATTTGGATTTCAGACTTCTACCTGTCCAAAGAACCTTAACTCATCACTCTCTGTTGTTTGCAGGGGGACTGTGAGGACCACGCCAACCTGCTGTGCAGCCTCCTGCTGGGGTTTGGCCTGGATGCATACGTGTGTGTGGGCACCAAAGCCAAGGGAACACCACACACCTGGGTCCTTACCCGCGGTACTGATGGGAGCATCACCTTCTGGGAGAGTCTCACAGCACACAGGTCTGACTTATTTGTTTATTTTTGGCTTTTTCAGACAACTAATGTAACACGCTGCTTTTACATTTCCCCTGTTCCTCTGGCATCAAATTGAAATTTCAACAGGGTCTTGAGAATAGTTACAACAGCTCGGACATAAGAAGAAAAGTAGCGCATTATACATTTTTAATGTGTCCAATGCCTTTAACATTAAACAAAGGGGAAAATGCAAAAATTATATGTGCATGTTTAGAGAAATTTTAAAACTAAACCTTCAGAACTCCTCCAGCACTGAGTAATTTGAGGTTCCCTGTAACTGCTAAATCAGACATGGTCTAAAAAGTCATTTGAGCCACACTTCTTTTTTTGTGCATTTGTGTTTTTCAGCAGAAAATCTCAGATCCCATGGAGACATTTCCATGAAATATGGTGGCCAGGCTCTGGGCCAGGGAACAATTGATTACATTTTGGTGCTTATCCAGTTCTGGGATTTAGTCCATTTGTTATTGTTGTGTCCATAAGTCACTGTTATCTTGTCAATTCCCAGAATGTCAGTGAAAGATACATCTTCTGAAATATTTCTCTTTAAATTATACAACTGTGTCCCACCCTGTAGACCTTTTTTTACCCTTATCTTCATGGTAGTACTTTAAGCCATCAGTTATTTCTCTTTTATTGACTGAGCTATATTTTTCGGGCAGTGTCCCACCATGCAGCTTTGGGGCTCATTGAAGAAACTAACAGTATGTTTAATAAATATGTGGAATAAATGCCCACAAAATGGTGTCACTTATTGGATTTGTCAGCTCTATACTGTGATGGTATTTATGAATACCTTTATTCAGTTTATAGAGTACACTTATGAAAAGACTTTTTTTTTACAAGTGTGTTAGTATGTTTGCAATGTGACTGATTATCCTCATTGTTCCACATATATGTGCAGATACCTGCACAAGGCCATAGACCCAGATGCCCCGCCCCTGGCCCCCCAGCCTAAACCCTCCTCCCCCTACCGGACTGTGGGCTGTGTCTTCAACCACCTCACCTTTTTGGCCAACTGCCAGCCCTCTGATGCTGTGGAGCTCTGTGTCTTTGACTTCCAGGTAAAAGTCCCTTAACTGTTTCCCCAACGATGATCACTATGATTAAATCAGGTTTACACATGTTTAATGTTCCACAGTTGTGTGCATTAGTTATTAAGGCACTATAATGTTGGAAAAATTGCACATTTTGTTACATGTGTTTTATTGGTAAGTGTTTTGTCAGTGTCAGGTTTCGGTGAAATGACTTTCAATATGAAAATCTTCATTTTTGCTGCATATTAAAGTTGTCCAGAGAAGATGTAAATTAAATGGACGTTGGTGATCTGGAGTCTGACAGAGTGCAAAGAAAGCTGGGAGCAGGGTGCAGTGGGCTTGTGTCTGGATGGTTGCCAGTTTGATCACCAATGCTGGAGGCTGTTTGTGGGCGGAAAATTTAAATCTGTAATACTTCTAGTCATCCGCTCCTCCTGCCCTGTCATGTTACCCTAAAGCAAGGCAGAAAACCCCAGCAGCTACGCTGTAGTGGCTCTAATGTGTGAATAAAGATTGTCATCAGTTAAATGTCTGTTTTTCCTCCCCTCTTCCCCATCAGAATCAGTCTTGGTGGAAGGCAATGAGCGAAGAGGCTCTAAAATCTGTTTGCGCCCCGGGCTCTACTACTTCTCTGCCCCCTCTGCCCCCGCTCTGTGCCCCATCTCTGGATCCTGCTGCTGCTAGCAATCAGCTGGAGCTGGAGCTGCGCTACCTGATTTCTGAGCACAGGAAGGTAAAACACAGTGCAGGACTAGATGTTGACCCTAAAAGTTTGGAGTTTTAGGCTATGTGTATCTCATCAGTGTGTGTATCACAATCAGCCTGTTTTTATTGGTCTCTTAAACTTTCTTACTAAAATAATTCCAGCATGGCTGTGGTGAAAAAATTGAGTAATGAATGAAAAAAGCAACAAGGTGCAATGTAAACAGATCCTATGAATAAATAACGTGAACATAAAGCATGAGACTTGTTTGTCAATGTTTAAACTGCATTGAGATGGATTCACCAATGGCCCAAATATTCCATTTCAGTACAATATAATATTTGAATGAAAGTCAAATAAATAAGATCATTATTTGTAATTATGACTCTTATTTGTAAGATACAACATCAGGCCAAAGCATTTATATATATCAAATATATTTACCATAATTTTAAAGTGTATTTAACAGATTGGCTGTTAAACAACCAAAGGAAAATTTATATTATATATAAAATTTATATTAAACTGACCAGTGTCAGTTGAGGTTAGCTGTAATGTCTTAATTTATAATACACGATATACTTCACAAACTGTGCTGCTCTTCTCTCTCCTGTAGGACCAGGAGCTGGCCACAGTGTGGGACGACCACCTTTCCTACCTGCTGTCCTCTGCTCTGTCAGCCTATGAGCTGGAGCGCTGCACCGGGGTCTCTTGTGGCAACGAGGAGTTCCAGGACGCAGTGAGGAGGGCGGTGCCAGACGGACACACCTTTAAGGGCTTCCCTATCCACTTCCTGCACCGCAATGCTCGTCGAGCCTTTGCCACCTGCCTCAGGTGAGTTAGTAAGCAGCACGGTAAAGGTGCTGTTAAAAACATCCCTAAACCTGCTGCTCAATTTCTAAACTTCATGTTTGCAAATGTCTGTTTTATGTGAGTTTCTCCACCACAGCAGCAGTATACTCCATACTTAGTGCAACTCAAAGGTTGTTTTGTGGCATCCTTGCCTGATAAAGATGGCTGCAAAGCAAGGGTTGAGCGGTCAAAGCTCAAAAATTCCTCAGAAGTTCCTCAAAAACAAAAAAACAAACATTGTTAATAATATGATTCTATGAAAGTACAGTTAAAATATCAGAAACCAGTCATATAATATTGTTGACCCCATTCCAGGAGTGGTGTAATGGAGATTAATGACAGAAGCTGTGTGAAAATTTCAACAGAATTCTGTAATCCAGCCTGCATATACTACAGTGCCTGATGCCTGAGGCAGTGCTCATACAAACCATTCAGCCTATGATAAGCTGTTGTTTGCACTAAACCTGAGGCTTATGACAGAAAATCCCTACCAGCTGCAGTGTAGTGCAGCAGAACCCAACCTCTGACCTCCCTGTAAGAGGGTGTAAGTGAGGATAAACTCCCCACAGGGGCCAACCAACGTGTCTGTTTTTGTAGGTGCTGGAGGAGTTTGCATTATTTGTGCAGCAGGAAGCAACAGCAAATAAATGCCTGCACATGTCTGCTGTGTCTGTTCCAATCCTGCCAACACACAGTGCCCAGCTGTGTCCTCCGGCTCCTGGAAAATGACATTAAAATAACATTATAAATTTAGTCCCACCATAATTCTCATTATGTGTATGTTCTAAGGCTTGCATTAGGTCTAAGGGTTCATGAACACACAGTAGTCTGGGCTTTTTCAAAATAAAAGGAAATGCTTTTGAATAAAAAGAATCCCTTCATATTTCATGCTCTGTGTCTCTTGTCACTTCCTGTGCAGGTCTCCATTCTGTGAGGAGATTGTGTGTTGTCGTGGTGACCACGTAAGGCTTGCAGTTCGTGTTCGGGTGTTTGCCTATCCTGAGAACGCATGTGCAGTGTGGCTCATGTTTGCATGTAAATACCGCTCTGTACTCTGACCAGCAGACTCATTATACCCAAAATACCAGCTTATGTTGCACTCTGACAGCAGACAATGTTTTAGATCCTCACGAGATCACTTCAGGCCGACGTCTCATAGACTTGTGCATCTGCATTGCCGTAAAAATATTTGGACTCACAATGAGGCAAAACTGCTGCTGTCTTTGCTGTGGTGCTCAGGCTTTTATTTTGTAGTCCACCAGACTCCTTGTTTGTACAGACACTTAGAATTGTATTTATATATCTATTTTTGTAAATAAATTGAACTTTGTTCATCTTGCTGATTTCATCAACTGATTTTGAAGTTTGTTTTTTTATAAATGGCAACTTAAAAGAAAAAATTTGAAAAAGTAGTGATTACACAATAGCTGTGGCTCATATTTCACATAAAAAGACAGAACTCTGAACATCTTGGCCTCCAAATATCAGATAGTACAAAATTAAAGAATCCTTATTAAATAATGTGAGATATCATACAGGTTTATTACAGAATCACAACAATATAATATATAAATCACCTATTTATCACCACTGTATTAAAATGTCATGATAATGCTGCCAAACCATCACTAACTCATTTAAAAAGTCTGAAGTGGTAGTTTGCTCAAGATTAAATGGTGATTACAAACAATGAGTTAAACACTGAAATGGAAACTTGTATGTTAATACCTCTAGTCTGACTTTAGTAACCTCTGCATCTATACAGGAAAATAATGACTGGCTGCATCAGTTTTCCTGTGTCTGTTCTTTATCTAACAAACAGTTTTTTTTGCAATTTAAGACATCAAACCTCACTTCTATTAAAAAATACACACATCTAATATGAGGTTCCTTAATACTGAGCCAAAGCCATCATTAAACACTGTAGTATCATCCATGTGTAATACATTAACACAGCACTAGATGGCGTGTTAGGACAAATGTTGACTCACTGGTTGCTGCTCTCTGTTTTGCTCTGACCTGTTTGATAAAATGCAGCAGAGCTGTGAGGTAAGAGCTCCTAAGTGCATCTTTAAAACAGATTGGATGGCATGACTATGGTCACTCCACCGGTCCACTCAGGCACACTCTGCCTGATAGAGCAAGATCAAATCAGTCAGTGTATGTTTCAATCAAAACAGGTGTTAAAAACAGTTCATGCAAAGGAAAAAAAATATTTAGACCATCTTCACCCTTGTAGAGACAAAACAAAAAAACAATTTAATTTTTTTTTTGCAAAATTTCTCTTTTGAAATAGAATAGATTAAGCCTAAAGCTACAATCCTGGCATGCAAGCCACTTAACAAACCCACAGGCTGATGTTGATTTTTAATTTGAGACTGACTGATTGTTAAATCGCAGAGAGGCTGAAGTGACAGCGGCCTGGTTGAGTGAGTTATTGTGCGTTAAGGAGAAGTCACATTGGAAAGTTTTACCCTGATTGAAGTGCTCTATTAATTGACAGGCAGCGAGTACTTTCAGTTTTCTATGGAGCGCTCTGCTCTGCTCCTTTGTTTTTTCCGCTCTGTGCCATATTGCGCTGTGCTGTTTGGGGTTCTAGGGGAAGCGTTGACACATCAGCCCAAACTTTGACAAGAAGCCTGTGAGGATGGCCAATTAATTCGATTTTTCCGGGAGCTAATTTGCAATTCTGCATTTGCCCCAGAGTTGTTGAACATGAAGATCAGGAGGGAGGCTGAAAGAGCGAAATAGAGAGTTAATGAATAATTCCTCCCTGTTTCTGAATGTCACACACACATGCACACCTCCGCTCTACTCATTACTGTATACCACAGGAACAGTGTACAGCAAAGGAAGTGTTTGATGCTGGGAACTCAGGTATGTTTTCAGCCCATATTAAACAGCAGCGCTCAGGTGTAATTGACTAATAGGTCCTGTGGGAGAGGAGGAAAAGGAAGAGAAGAGACGGGATGCTGTTTTTGTTGTTTTTTTTTTTAGCAAAGTGTGTAACAAAACCATCACTCACACCTTGTATCTCAACACTGCTGCTGACATGTAGTGTTTGCATCCAGGTGAGACCTTCAAACTCAACATTGCTGTAAAAACTGCTGTTGTGTGTGTCAGTGCCACATTTAGCTCAGCACATGTGATCATAAAGAGAGGGTAAACAAAACAATGATTTGAATGTGTAAAAGGCTAAAAGATCAGATTCAGAGGATGAAAAGCTTTGCGGTCTATATTTTGGTAATTAGTAGCAGTGATAAACTGAATATAGATAGACTGAACTTGCAGGTGTAAATTATGATTCAATTCAGTTTGAATTGTCATGCGTAAACTGTTTTTCACACGTATAATCATCTTCCTCTTCAGAGGCTGCATAAGCTGCTAATGAATATGTTCCATCAATAGACTATTCACCTGCAGTTCACAAGTACTGTCAATAACCACATCATCAGTTGTTGTAATGGTGTTGATTGGGAAAAATATATTGTAGCTCTCAGCCATCTTTAGCACTTTACTGTGGCATGTTTATGACGTCTTGTAGTCAAAGAAGAATTCTCACTGTTTGCTAAAGAATATTTAATATAAGACAAATACCTCTAATAGCACACTGATGTCTTTGTTAAGTTTATATGTGTTGTTATGAATCTTGTCATGTTTAGAAGCAGGGACACAAGATGAAAAATTCTGTTTTTGTATTTCTGCTGTTTTCAAACCTGGTTATTAATTAAGAAAAAATAAGCTTTAAAATGTATAAATAAGTACATAATACAATAGTGAAATATCCATTTTAGTGATAAAAAAAGTTGAATATTCCATGCCTCATAGGCTAATTTTTCTTAATCTAAATTATACTTAAACTGTATACTCAGCTGCAGTATTTGTGTTATCAATTAATTTGCTTGAGAGCCCGTATGACCTGCACTTTGCAAGGACAGCCGATAGCCACCAGCAAGTTTCTGAGCATTGCTGTAAGGTAACAATGTCAAGGCCAAGTTGGCACATTTTCAGAACAAACACTCAACAGAGAAACTGTAGAGAAAAGAGGACTGAAATGTGCTGAGATTTCAGATACTGCAGACTTAAGCACAAAAATCAGTGATGCATATACATCAGATTTTTTTTAGGGAGGGGGATGTTAAAGGTGGTATTAACTGTTTATTTCTTATTTCCCAAACACCCACTGCTGATGCATGTGTTTAATTGTTAATTTAGTTATTTGAACATGTATGAGAATGTAGGGGAGGGGTTCCAATGAGAATACATATGTACATGCACAGGACAGAGCGTTTCAAGCTACAGCCCCTCTTTTTTTTTTTTTTAGAATTTTATTTTTAATGGAATCCTTTTGATCAGGAACGTAGCAAGGAGATGAAGCAAGGCGGTCAAGAAATTTTAAAATACCAAATATATACACAGACACTCTTATAAAATCAAGGCATTTACAGTAAAAAAATTAAGGTTTTAATCTCTATTTTCCCTACAATTAGTACATATTACAGGATTCATTCCCCTTGAAATTTTTACAGACATACATGTTAGCCATCCTTTTGTCCTATATTTTATGATTAAATACTTGTGAACTTATTTTCCCATCAGCCTTGGCTGTAATATGTGTTTAATGCAGCAGAAGCCTAACAACACACCAAACTGAGGTGATGAATGTGGTAAACATACCTGCTCCAAATGAACAGTTGAATTGTTTGTAAGCATGCCAGTTTAGTCTTGCTTTACCTTCATACGCCTGACAATAACTATTTAACGTTAAATCCCTCAAGGTTGCTGATACAATGTTACAGCTGATTCCTACCCTTTGATTTAAATTTTTGCAAAGATTTTTTATCATACTCCTCCATATATTGTATATCTATGTTATAATTTTTAATCTTAATGAAGGACAAATCAGTCAAACCAAAGTGAAACATTACAAAAGCATTTATATCTCTGCTAATTATTGCTGACAGTCTTCTCCCTGGTAGCGATCCCAGCGTAAACCTCATGTCCACACACAGAGAGACTGCTGTTTCTTCTGGTTGCAGCAATTAGAAGTTTGTTCTCAAGGCCGATCTCCTAGCTGCAGAACCACCTCATTATTTTGTTGTCACTGGATGAACCTAATTCAATGCATAGGCCTTGGGCTCTGTTAGGAGTTTGTCAAGTAAATGAGAAGACTAATGGCGCATCTCCTTATCAGTGGTGTTTTTCAATTGTGGCAATATATCTACTGACTGACACTGATGTATCAACTAATTACCGTATTTTAGCCATTTACAAAAGAAGTGTTTAGACATTGAGCGTTGCATTGATTTTCATTGTTGTACAGTGTGTCTTGTTTGTGTTTGTGTGTCGCCATTTACCATCATTGACAGCCCCAGTTGCTAATTGGATAATCATTTAGGTGACAGAAGGGGATGTTACTGATGTTACAAAAATTGTAAGAACCACATATTCCTTGTTTTACCCGCAGATATGGTGATTACATGTTTATTAAAAAAGACCATTTGATTATTTATACTTTCTTCTTTTTCTGGAGACTCCCACACAGACACTTGCTTACATACATAAATGACTTGAAGCTTCTTTTTAAAGTAGTCATAAGGGTGTACCTGTAACTCCATTTCTGTTCAATTATTATATCTCTCATAATATCTTCCTGCCACCCATTGCCTTGTCTCTGTGCCTCTCTTTCTCTTGTCTATTTCTATTTTTGAAATGTAAAAATTCCTGCAGGGGGTAAAAGAAGGCGTGGGAGAGATAGAGAGAGGAGCATTGGGCATTGGCGAGAAATGCGTTGCATGGCCTGCAGCCTAACGGGTAATAAAGTCATTAATTCAGCTGATTAAGTTGGCCTTTGGGTTAAAGAAAAATCATATCCGTCTCCCTTTGAGATGTGACTGGGGAAGCACAGAAGAGGGAGAAGCCAGCTAATTAGTGCTGAAAAACAGGAGGGGGGCCAGAGAGAGAGAGGGAGGAATGGAAAGAGAAAGACACTGTTTGCACGTGTGTGTGTGTATATATGTGTGTGTGTGTGTGTGTGTGTGTGCATGTGTATGCTTGTGTTTGTGTAATGGGAGGGAGGAGGGGGGTACAGAAAGGTGTTTCGACTGAACTACTAATGAGGCATGTTTGGGGTGAGGGAGTGACAAGCTCATCAAAACGCTCGCTTGCCAGGCGAGCTATTTCTCAAAGAGTTTGCCCAGTTACCTTTGAACCAACAGTGCCACTTAATGATGTGGAACAAGAGAGAGAAGAGGGAGATATCAGTTTTCTTGCAGTTTAATGAGTTTGTCGTTGAATGCAAGAAGGGAAAGGACAGGAAAATCGCAACAATAGATGCTTGTGCCACCATCACCCTCTGAGTGTTTGCACCACCTTGATGAATGTATTAACTCAAGAAACTCTAGTGTTGTAATGTGCTCGCTGTGGGACATGAGAGTATAAAGTACCCTGTTTGCTACTTTCCATATTCAAATGCTATGAGGTGCTGCACCTATAATACATGAGCTAAATCTGGCCTCCATCCACTTCAAAGTAGTCTTGTTGTGCAGCCACACAATTCTCCCCTAACACCTGCCACACTTGCAATGCTTCCTGGAAGTCCCATCTGAAATTCACACTGGATTCCCGCCACAGTGTCAAACAATGATTCTTGAGCTTTGACTTAATTTTGGGAAACAGAGAGAAGTTGCAGCAAGAGCACTCATGTGTTTTCGACATGCTGTGAACAGGCATGCTGTCAAGTTGGAGAATCAATTTTCCATGAGCCACCATTCTAAACCTTGGTGTTGACTGTTTTCCCTGAGATGCCTCATAACGTCACAGTGATACTTGGTGTTAAAAGGTTGTTTCATTTCACTTTACAGTGCGCAACTCCAGAAATGACAAAGAGAACATGTCTGATCTCAAGTCTGTTTTAAAATTGAAGCCCATGGATCATCAGGTCCATGTATGAGACCAGGGATCAGTGGAAATGAGGCGATACAAACTCTGCTGGGGATAAGCAGGATAAGATGGATTCAATCTGGATAACAAAGACTGTTGATCATTAAGCTTCTACATTTTTTTCGAAGAAGACAAAGCTCTGTATACTGAGTTTTTCTTCTATGAAGAACAGCACAAACAGCACTGTTTGGGTGTGCGGCACACAAACTGTGATCACAATAGCTTCCTTGAGAACCCAAAGAGGATGATCAGCATTAATATGGCGTATTGCCATGCACCAATAAATGACAGCAATGAAAAAAAATATTGGGACTGCAGAGCATCCTAGAACATCAAAAGGGGAAAGTGGGATTTTAATGTCATAGGAAGCAAGGAAGTTTCCTTGATCACTGTGGGACGAGTCGACATGACAATAGATCACCAACTACTGGTCAGCTAAGGCTGAAACTGAGTAACTACTGAAAGGAAGCAGACAAAGAGACAAAGATTCAAGGTCTGTCTTTTGAAAGAAACGCTAAAAATGAAGGAGTACATGATAGAATCTGAAAAAATAGTACTGAAAGAGCAAAGCAATGGAGAAAAAGACCTGCAAGATTAATTGGAAAACATAAGAGAGATCCTTACAACAACACTGCAGGAAGCAATTGGACTTAAGAAGCAAAAAGAAACACTATGCAAAATAAAAGAGAAGAGACAGAGGAAGGAGAAGATTTGCAACTGCCCTACTCTTGCAACCAAGGCAAAAGCTCAAAGCAATACACAGAGATCAACAGAAAGGTTAAAAAAAAGAAAAAAAATGCTTAAAAGTACAGGGAAAACTACATAGAAAGCCTAAATAAGCGACAGGAGAGGTAGCAACAAAAGGACAAGTGAAAGAAGTGTTAGACACCACTAAAACAGCTGCCAGGTATGATTTGGCCACTCAAAGCAACCAGTCAAGAGAAGGAAGAAAAGACAATCACAAGACTGAAACAACAGCAAGAAAGATGAGCAATGAATTTAAGAACAGACAAATCCCCTGACTACAGAGAAATCATGCTTCTCTCACTGCAAAAATAGATCATTAACAAAAAGTGAAGAAAGCCATGGACCGCACCGCTAAGAGACCAGCAAGCAGGATTTTTGTCAGGTTGGGTGGTGTGCGGACCAAAATACAACCCCCTGTATCACAGTTCAACAAGAATTGGATTGAAACCCCCCGACTATATGTCAACTTTATAGGCTATGAGAAGGCATTTGACAGTGTTGGTAGAAATACTCGGTGCAAAACTGCTCAGACACAGTGACTTTCAAGATTGGTCACCATACTGAAGAACTCATACAAAGTGATAACTTGCAGGGTTGTCCACAGAAAACAGCTCACTCCAAGCTCTGAGGACAGACCAGCAATAAGAAATGCTGTTCACTGTTTCTTTTCCCCTTCCGTCTGGCTGACAGTTTGTTCATGAGGATTACAACTGCAAAGTGAAGAAATGGGATCTGGTGGTCTGTCCTCAGCTTGATGACCTAGATTTTGTGGATGACCATGCTTTGTTTTCTCACAATCAATAGGAAGAATTAAAGGAATACTTGAAGATACCTCATTTCATATAGGCCTCAGCATACATTAAGAGAAAACTGAAGAAAGTTCTCAAGATCAACACAATTTTAAAAAGACCCACTGGCCCTGAAGTGAGCAGCACTGGAGAGAGTAGAGGCCACCTGGGCAATTCCACTGACATTCAGCATGGTTTGGATTCAGATGCCAGAGCCAGGTTTGGCAAGGTAAGGGCTTCATTCACCCAACTGAAGGACATTTGGAGATTCAAAGAAATGAGCCGCCAGATGAACCTCAGAACTTTACCATCAAGCCTTTAGTACACAGGAAATAGATGTGAAGGACAACTAGTTACACAATGAAGAAAATAAAGACAATAATAATCAGCTGCCTGAGGTAGATTTTGAACATCCATTGGACAGATACCATCAGCAACAATGATCTCTGGCAGAGAACAGTTCAACCACCTGAAGACCAAACTCCTTCTTTTATGGAGGGAAATTTACATACAAAATAAATAACCTGTTGTGTCCTCTCTCATTCACCCCATACCACTTGGTACAGTCCATACTGCCCGCAAGTTGTGAAGCAATGCAAGTTCAAGTTTACGAAAGAACCAACTTCAGCAAGGTGAGTGATCTCAGTAAAACATTTGTAAAACAAGTTATACAAGAAACCAAAAAAAAAAAATTAATAAAGACATCCCAAATAGAGCCTGTGTATTCATTAACCTAACTACATCCAAAATTTAGATAATAAATAGATAGTTCATAACTGACACACTGACATCAAAATAATTCAATGAATGACACAAATAATGAACTGTTCTCATCTATAAGTTCCCCTGTAAATAAAGGTAAGCTGAAAACTACCTCTTGGTATACTGCTTTTTTATTTACTTACATATACAAAAAAGAAAATTGTGCACATACAAAAAAATTAAACATTGGTAGATGGTTGTAAAGAAAAAAATTCAAATTCAACATTGTGAATAAATTCAGTAGTCCAATTAGAAATAAATCTCCATAGGAACATCTCAGTGCCGCTGTACCTTCATTTCATAGAGACCCATCATCATTTTCTGCTCCCCTGTTGGCCAGAGGCAGCACGTCAGAGAAAACATTCACACTCCTCTCATGAGGGAACCACTGACCTCTGCATGACTTCAATCCAACTCTGGATTGTTTTCTATTGTGTGCATCAAGCAGCGGGGGTGCAGGGCTGCACTGTGAGCCACTGGCAGGAGCAGAGCCTTTAATACTGAGCTGGATTATACTGCATGTGGGGACTAAAGTGATTCTTAATAGGACAAATGATGGTACCTTTAAAAAGTTAGATCATCCATGTCTTTTATCTCTGCATGATTCATTTAGCAATTACCACTGATTATGTGCTTGGAGTAGATTACAGAAATTGATTTAAATAATGTGAAAAAATTCAATGAAGAAAAATGTACAAGGGCACAAATTATATGGATATATTTCTGATGCTGTGACAGAGTCTCAGGTCTAACCCTAACCCTGGAGATGAAGCAAGATCTGTGAAACAGGTTTAGTCTCTCCGGTCTTTCACCATCCAGTGTTGGAAGGGAACAATAAATGTAGGAAGCAGAACTCCTTCCTCTGCATAGATTGTAACCAACAACTTAATTTAAAATGTTTTTATTTTGTGCTTGCGTTGGCCAGTCGTGGTCTTGGCTACCAGCTGCTGTCAGTGGAATTTGGTGTATTGAGCATAGTGCAACAAAAACTCCTGTTACAAGAAAAAAAGAAACATTTTTATTAGCAGTTTCATGGCCATGTTTCATGTTCCTCTGAGGCATCGACAGTCTGAGTTTAGAGTAACCTTGTCAATAGTAGGTTACTCAAGCCCTGCAATTCTTTTGTTTGATGATCTGTTCTGTGTTGAGAGAGGTTTTGAGCACCTTTTTATTAATAATGTGGTTCTGTTCTCCTGTATTAAAGAGGAATGGATAAAATACTAAAAAGTACTGCAGAACGGAACATAGCCGCATGCATATGCATCAACTCTTCTTTGTTACACAAGTAAAAATGACACTCTGTCATAGAAATATGATATTTAAAGGGCTTCTCTATTGGGTTTACTCATATTATACACAAATAAAGTTTTATGCCAGTGCATAACTGGTGACAGACACTGCTGTTAAATTTTAAATGTCACTGTGTTCATCCATCATATTGGCCTAAAATCTGCAAAATTTGACTGCTGTTATTTGCCGGAATTAAGGTTCAGGTAATTGACTTTTGTGAAGGGAACATGGGGACTGTGCATAGAGCACATTGAGACCTACTGATTCTTTTCAGCAAGCCAAAATGACACATCTATGTTCAAAGCCCTCTAGTCACCATAGTAAATATGATTGGAGCAAAGGAGAATGCTAAGTAAATGCCAAACTCTCCATTTGGAAGAGGTCTGGGTCGTGCATATGTTACCGAAACTGCTCTATGTTTCCAACTCACAGTAAACATTGTATTTTTTATATGTTTCACACATTACCAACCAAAAATCCAGACAGGCTGAAACAGTGGATACTTTCTCTATATATAGACCCAAAGATATTGCAGATATCAGCAAGATGCACATTTGCTCTCATCATTTTTCACGGGGGGACTATACTGATTTTACAAGCAAAACGAGAAACAAAAGTCTTGTCTTGAAGACTGCTGCCATCCCATCAGTTGACATCCCAGTGAGAGAAAACATTGTGACTGTTTTGTTACATTCTTACCAATGTGTTGTATCATTGTTAAACAAAATTCTTTTTCAACAGTGATTTGTAATATAAAAGATTTAGATGAATGATGTCACTGATCTCACCTGACAAGAATCTTTATTCGAGGTTGTGAAATATGGGTCCCATTTTTCAGGAACAAAAGATAAAGTAGTACAACAATTTTAGCAGAGCTGCAAAAACCTTGTTGCGATTGGTCAACAAAGCATAGGAATGTACTTTTCTCCACCCTAACCAAGGAATTATTACATTTTAAAGTAAATGACTGCAACCATACAGTAATAGTGGCAGATAAGCGGTCTTACCAGAGAAATCTGTACTATCATGTTAAATGGTTTGAGGGTGTCTGATCAGAAAACACTAATGACCTCATTTTGGTTTTAGTTTGTAGGACTTGTTTGGACTCACCAACATTGATTCTTTTGTCTCCTTCATCTTTTTGGTTTCCTTTATTTTATCAAAGCCAACAGCATCATGGGTCCAAGCTTTGTTGGAAAGCATGACCTAGTGAGGTATTATTTAGTGACATCACCTTACATGCTCTGTTTACTGACAATCAGGTTTTTAGCCCCCTTTCCCAACCATTTGGAACTGCCAATGTGTGAAGCTGCCGAGTAGCTTTAATGTCCTATAGCAGAAGGAACATGAGGGCTTCCAGAGGTTAGCATCCTGTCTACAGCCTGGGTGCATCTGGTCCCATGGCAAAGAAAGAGAGACTCCTTTGTCAGTGTCTACAAAGGCAGAGAAGGAGATAGGAAAGAGAGAGAGAGGGACTCTGCTGGCCTTCTTTTTCAACCAATTCAAACGACTCTCTTCTGGAGTCCATTAGAATAGCAGAGTGTCTTCTTCAGTTGCAGAGAGGGAAAAACAAATGTGCTCTGTGGTGGCTGCCAAATAACCTTGGCCACTGCTATTGAAATGGTGGTCAATTAAAAGAAAGAGAGACATGGGAGGGGAGAGAAAGCTGTGAAGCAGCAGAGCAGAGCAAATGCAATGCTGAGGGAGGAATAAAGAAAAAACTGCCCAGTTGCTAGAATCTTGGCATTGTATGTTTCAGAGTGACTATTGTCAGATATAATGTAGACCTATGTGAGGTAACTTATCTCCTCAGGAGGTAGGAGGGGATGGTAATGAAGGAAGATGATCAGTGTTTGAGACAACATCAAGGTCAACATTTTCAACTAGGTAATTTAAGCGTCCATTGGGACCTTTTCTAGCCTTGTTTGTGGCAACAAAACAGAGTTATTTTATGCCAAAACGTGATCTTTACCTCACCCTAAGTGGTTTATGTGCCTAAACCTATACAGACTAAAAACACAGAAATGTTAAGTTTTGATATTTAAAAGATTAAAAACATAAAGTTTTAATGGAGTGGTAAAAAGATTTTAGAAAGGCACAATGCTGAGATTATTTTGGGCATTTTCTTGGGTTGAGAAAGTAAAAAGGGTCTAGGAGTTTCTTGCATTATGTCACCTACTTCCAAGGTGCAATCTGACCTCTATTCTCCTTGAGAAAAAAAAAAGGTTGAGGGAAAGGCCAATAAGGGGTGGGAGTGGGTCAAATGCCTTGATTGCATTGAACAAGGCTCTATGACATCTGTGACGCAATGCTGCTCTGTACTCTACATAGATTTATATCCCACTTGGAGAGTTGTTTGTTTGTCTGATTGCATTGACTTGCTCTGATTTTTTGTCAATTTTCCTTGATTTTGGGGGCTTTTACCATTGGTAAGTAGACTGCAGACTTAAATGGTTTCTTTGTACAGTGGAATCGGCTTAGATTCCATCAAAAATAGACTATGCTCTAAATGGATCAGGTTGGAGAGCCACTTCTTTTTCTTTGTTGCTCATGACATGTACTACTAGTGCGACTTGTGGATTTACAGGCATTGTCTATATTGGCCATGATCAGCTCTATTTGCAGCATTGCAGCTGTAATGTAAAACAGCTGTGCTGGATCATGTGAAAACACTTCTCCTTAAACCTTAGAATCAGCTAAGATTGGGATTCATCATTTATCATTGCTGACAAATATTTTTTTTGTCTACAACCTGGAGGCTGAAGTGATGTTTCTTTTCCAACTTGATTGCTTTAAATGAAGGTCTAAGTGATGTAACATGGAATTATTCCCAGTTGTGATTTGAGCACACCCTGCATTAGTCCATATTTGAATTTGAGTCACAGGGTAATGGGTGCAGCACTGAGGTTACAGGACTACCTGTTCCTGTGAGTTTTGACTGTGTTGTCATTTGCCATCATAATAAATGGTGACGGAGAGACAGTTTGCCACTCTCCCTTTTATAATAATGTAGGGACATAATGTTCATTGTGCAGAATCTACAAAAGACTCAGCAGGTGTTGTAATTAAGAAAAAAGAGGGACTTTGGTTGGGAAACAGTGCTAATGTGCTAACTAGCTTCAAATTTTTTAAACATTGGTTAGCTAGCTTGCTAGTTTTGCCTTCCTGCATGGAATACAAGTTTAACAGAGATGAGTTCACCTAATGTGCGGATGGTTTGGATTGCTAACGCTGTATGAAGTTGTTGTAAAAGAGGATAAAACA
This sequence comes from Acanthurus lineatus, assembly GCA_029814665.1. Lineage (NCBI taxonomy): Eukaryota > Metazoa > Chordata > Actinopteri > Acanthuriformes > Acanthuridae > Acanthurus > Acanthurus lineatus. Next base: position 21,360,104 of record JAPZDV010000025.1, read on the forward strand.
CTCTGAATCACCAATATGATGTGCTTCACTTAGAAGTTGGCAAAGTGTCTTCAATGCAGAGATAAAAGAAGAAATGGATGTGTGTAGAATCCAGAGGGAAAGTGGTGGCACTAGATTGCTAACAGGTGACGGTGCTGGTTAAGGGCCAGAGATGTGCCAGCCTTAATAAAGGGTCAAGCCAGCTGGGGCAGAAAAACTCCCTGTGGTCCTGTTTACTGAGATAGAGAGACTTAGAGAAAGAGAGGGTACCAGCCCAGACGATCAATAGATGTCCTGAAAGAAGTTCCAACAGGCGCTGGCATCAGAGGAACATTGATTTGAACCTCTAATGGAAGCCTTAAAGGGATTGGCTGCAAAATAAAGGGGCTGATGGAGAAATAGAGACAGGAAAAATAGCCTAAATGGAAAGGAACAGAGCAGTGGAGTGAAGAGACATAAAAAAGAAGAGAAAAGCTTGGATTGTTGAGGAAAGTGAAATTTAAAAGCACTCTGTACCATGCGCCTTCCCTCCTCTCGCCTGATTCCCCGCCTGATGGCAGAGGGGAGGAAATGAAAAAACATTAATGGATGAAAGCTTTCCAATGAACCAGCAAAGTTGTTTTGCTCAGTCTGGTTTATATTCTCTTCACCAGCCTTATAACTATGGCAATTAGGGATTTATATTTTTACAGGAGTTTTAATGCCTTTTCAAAGAATGTAATAATTAACAGTCAGCTTAAGCATTTCTACATCAAATTCAAACACCTTCAGTGACAGTAATTGCCTCAAGGTTATATGAAAAATATTATACAATATCTTGCCATATATTAAAAAAAGAAATCAATTTTAATATTAAGGTATGCAAATATTTTTTTGTGGGAGGTGTTAGTTTTGTGTTTGTATTTAAGTTGAAACTGTATGGAAGCTTAAAAGCTCCAACCTCTGATTCCTGATTGCAGACACATGAAAAAATCACCAATCCTTTGTAATCCTGTTGCTTTCATTGAGAAGCATCTCCTCAACAAATGACATCCACAACTTATGATTCCTTTTGACGTCAGAACATTTTATTTGGAAAAAATGACCGAAGAATTTAATCAGCAATACATACATAAACAATATTCTCTTGCTATAATAAAGGTCACACGCAGGGAGCATATGGAATCATCTTAAAAACAAAATTATAACTGAAATGAAACAGACTACTGTAATCTGTTTTACATCTCTAAAAGAAATAATTAGTTTGATTCAATGCCATTTGTTGGTGATCCCAATATGAGACTACAGCCAGCAGCTGGTTGGCTTAGCACAAAGAGCTAGCTAGTGGAGAACCATAGAGATTTGGCGGATAGTAATCTGCCATTTTACAAAAGGTTGTGTGCAGGAAGACTTGTAAAAGAAAGGTGAACTGTAGTTTTAAAATTTTGGATTTTGTAAGGAGTAAATAAAAATATATAATTTAATGTTTTAAATATATAGAGTGTGGTCTAGACATGCTCCATATGTAAAGTGTAAAGTGTCCATATGTAAAGTGATTTGACGCGATATAAATACAATTGAATTAATCTGAACTTTTAGCAGTTTGTTTGGAGAGAGCCAGATTAGCTGTTTCTCATTTTGTGCTAAGCTAAGCTAATTAGCTGCTGGCTGTAGCTTTAATTTTAGTGTTAGTGTTAGTGTTAGTGACAAGCAAATCTATCCTCAAACAAAGTTACTGTAGAAGTAGGACTTAAAAATGGTCAAGGCTGAAACTTAAGGTTCCCCTGAATTAAATGATGTATGGTACTTGATGGTGACTGATAGCAGAGGTAAAAAAAATACAAAATAAATCATGACAGTCAGATTTCCTGAAGTCTTTAAGGGCTAACTGACAAACAAGAGAGTAGCCTGGTAACAATAACTGCCAAAAAAAGCAAATACACTTATTTCTCAAAGTACCAAACTATAAATAAAGACTCAGGTAGACTTAGCATAGCAGTATGTGAATATTTAATATCATATAAATAGGCATATGCTTAAAATAATTCAAATTAAATCACTGAAACATTCAAGGCTATATATCTTACAATTTAAAGCCTATAATTGCAAAATAATCTGATTTCTTATCACAGATCTTTGTAAACCTTCATCTATCTCTCAGGTTATCATCTTCCTTCCTTTGTCCTGTTGTTTGGAGACAAAAAAGACAGCAGTTAATAGGACATTTTTTTTCTGATCATCCCAGAAGAATCCAATTACAGCACTGTTTGGAGATCAGTGAGATTACAGTGTATCTAAGAAAAAACAATCAAGAGCCTATCTGATTCCCAGCTTTAGCAGGAGACACCCTCCCTGTAATGAAGTCTCTTATTTCTTCCCTCTCTCTCCCATCTCTCTTCCTTCCTTTATCACTGACCGCCGTCTTTCTGCCTCTTTCCTTCCCTTATTTTAGCTTGCCCTCTCTCTCTGTTTTTTTATGTTTTGCATTTAATCTAATTTTATCTGTCTTTTACTGTCTTTTACTCTTTCACCCTATCTGTCTTTTACTCTTTCACTCTTTCTTTCTTTTAATTTCTTAACCTCTTTTCTTGTTTTGTTCAATTTTTCCCTTTCCTTCCATTGTCATCTCTTTGCATTTTCTCCTGTTCTTCCTCTGACCACCACACCTCCAAAACCATCCTTCTTTCTTTCCCTTCTGTCATGCCTACCACATAGCATGGCCACTGGGGATTACAGCAGCAGACCTGAAGGTGGTGCACGTACACAGAGAGCTGAGCGTGACGGAGCGGGCATTTTTCACCTCAGTAATGAAAATATCACAGGAGACCCGGTGGGTGGTGATGACCTTTGGAGAGCGCTGCATTTTCGCCTCGCTTGCTCGCTCTTTCGTAAAATGCCCGGCCACCCGTCTCACCCACTCCCTTCCTCCGCCCCTGGGCGATGTGGCTCAGCGACTGCAACACATCGAGAGCTTGTAGATCCATACTCTGTGTAAATAATTCATCCCTGACTAAGAAGAGGAAGAGGAGGGAGAGCAATACTGTGCAAAGAATGATGATGATGATGATGATGATGGAGGTGGAAGAGAGAAAACTACTGCATGCCACTAAGTAGATTATTGGATCATTGGAGATGACAGTGATTTGAAAATTTCAATAAAGTCTGAATAATCTGACTATAATGCCAATATAAATATTATGATAATGAAATGCTGAATTTCCTTCTGTAAAAGAAATCAACAAAAGACTATAAAACCCAAATCCTCATTTCTTTTAACCTTTTTTAAATCTCTGTTTATCCAAATTCTAAAGTAAAATGTTTCCTGTAAAAATACAGCAGCAGCTCGAGGTACACATCATGGTATCACTCCTAAGTGCTGGTCCATGAGCAGTGAACAGATGAATGCATTATTGGCACCATTATGTTGAAATGTCAGCATGTGTCAGTGCTGTACAAAGAGAAGCATCACATTACGGCCTGTCAGCTACCCTGCAGGTAGTAAAATGGGTCTACGGTTCAGATATGTCACAGGGTGGCAGGATGTGGTATATTCATGAAGATATTTACCATGTTTTTGTTTTTTGTGTCGGATAATCTTTACATGTCTAACTCAGTCTAGAGTACAAAAATGAGACACTGAGAAATTGATATGATACAAAGAAAAAAAATCCTAAAAATTTAGCATAAACAAAAAGGATTAACAAAGTAATATTAAATTATGTAAGACCAATCAAGTGTATTCCATCACACATTAATAAATACCTGATAACAATGCCAATTGTCTTACTTTGATTACTCCCCTAATTAATTACTCTGCTGATTTTTATCTCAAATACAGATTTTTTTTGTTCTAAAGAATATCAGAGAATGGTGAATTGTCAATTGTAATCCAAACCAAAAGATTTTAGTTTTTTTTTTTTTTTAAAGTCACAACTGTACCAGTCATTTTTGATCCTGTTTGCTCTAATCCCGTTACATGAAATCTGTCTCTGCTAAAACCTCTGTGACCCGTGGAGATTGATTTCTGTATTGATGCCAGGCTCTCTCTGCAGATCAATGTGTTGTAAAGTTGATCAGTTGGCTCCATCAGTGATAAAGGTCAGAGGTGGAGGATTGTCGTCAATAAGAGGTGATAGAGATGAAAAAACACCTCTAAACGTGACAAGACCTTTTCTCTGCTTCTTCTCTTCTCTTCTCCTCTCTTCTCTTCCTCTGTACGCATTTGAAGGTGTTAATTTTACTTCCATTCAGTGATAGACATAACATTCAACATACTTTTATTTTTTGCATCATTTTAAAGTAGCCTTAACAACCCACTGTAAGAGACAAAGTTTAAAACCACAAACTAAATCTAAACATTTCATGCAAATCAAAAAGAGAAGAATCTTAAAGAAATAAAATGTTCTCATCCCATCCAATTCTGACTGCAGCACAACTTATTGTGTGATGCTGGCCTTTTCCCCAGGTAGTTATCCTCCATTACTATGTAATGATATTCATGAGCTGGGCCCACCATACGGCTGTGTGTGTGTTGTATGTGTTTCATGCTATAGATCCAGCCAGCGTCTCCTCAGGGCCATTTGGCTGAGGCCTAATGACCGAGGCTGAGCTAATCCCCCGGAGGAACACACACTGCACTCTCCTTTGTAGGGAAAAGGCTCTGATGAGGCCTTTGAAGGAATGTCACACTGGTGTCTCACTATATGTCGCCCCTGGCTCACCCTAACCCCTATCCACGCACACACACACGCACACATATGGTGCCCTGCAGACATATAGACAGAAATACACACCAATACGGAAGGGAACTTTTGTCTTCCACTCTCCCTCTCTCCAACTCAAATATATATTTGCATCTATCGAAATTCATAAATGAATATGTGCAACTGCACACATACACATGCACAGTGGGATCCTCACAGTAGGGGACCCAGTAATAGGCACCCTGCCATCTGGGGACCCTGGCCAGGGGGCCGTAAACAATAGAGCCCACTCAATGCAGCAGAAGACATCATCAGTGTAAATGAATATACAGTGTATGTGTGTGCGTGTGTGTGTGCGTGTGTGTGTCGTTAATATAACAAGGGACATCACCGGATCTTCCTGACCTAAACCAATGTTTTCTCACCCCCTGCATCCACCCCGAGGCTGTGAGCTGCTGCTGCTGCTCTTAATAGGACACATCGGCACATACATTCTGAATAATGTAGACACTCATTTATTCCATACTTAAAAGCTGGACAATGTGTGAGTGTGTGTGAGTGTGTGCGTGGGTTTGAAACACATGCTTGTTTTCTGTGTGTATATGTATAAATGTACTGAAAGAAAAAAGACTTGAGTCACTGATTTTTTTTATAGTGTCAGTAAATGTATACATTTTTGGTATCATCTAGTACAATCTGTTTTTATGTCTGATACTGAAGGGTGCTGCAGTTGCAACCATGGTAGCCACTAATTGGAACAAAAGAAATTTACTGCAAAGGACTAATACTGAAGAGAGCCAGATGCAGGTTCATTCAGTTTTCTGTGGTAAAACACACAGTCTATGTTGCTTAGCTGTTCTCTCATTTAAAAATATAAATCAAGATTTTTATTGATACATTTTGGATCAACTGTATTTTCTCCAAGTTAAGTTAACACAGCATTTCAAATGCTTGTCTTCTTATCAAATCTAATAGTTAATTTCCACAGTGCCACGTTCAACTGTACAACAACGCTGCCATGCCTGTTATCTACCATGCCTCAACATTGTCCTGCATATTCAGAAACACCAGCATCCCTTTGTAATTTCAGAATCAGAGCAGGATCTTTTGGTGATTTTCTTTAAGGTGCAGAATACTAATAACCATTTATCCTTTGTCCCTGTTCCATATATGAAAAATAATTGTCATAGACAAATCCCCCCCTTCCCCCGAGCCTTTTATTAAAATCAGATCTAGAGAGCGCCTAATTAGGCGTGATTCACAGTAAAGGAAGGGGAAAGAGAGGAATGTGAATAAATTGAGACCAGGAGGAGGAGAGAAAGGAGCGACAGACTGGTGATTAATGTGAAGGCTGTGATGCACGTCAACAGGAGACAAATGAAAGGATGAGGAGAGATTTTCTTTAAAAAGGAGTAGAGGACACAATCTTCAGCCTAAATCTGGCCAAACCGTAAATAAATTGTCCTTTTTTAACTTAGATGAGACACATCTAATAGATAATTTGATCTGCATTTATTTGACAGTTTTTGTAATAATTTTAAAATAATCTTTTTCTGTATTTTCATTGTATTCACCTTGAAGAAGTAGTGTCACTGGTTCCTGATTTTTGTCACCCCTAAAACAGAGCTAAATGTTTACATTTTTATTAGTAATATATTTGTGTGTATTATGAACAGGTCAACTTCATCAATTTTTTTCCTTTATATAAAAAAATCTTTATAGAGGCTTTGCAAATATAAAACTAGCCACTAATTCATAACAGTATCAAATACTAGAGGAGCACAAAAAACTAATTTTGATTTTGTGTAACACATTTACTAACAATGATTAAAAATGTTTTTTTTCAGCCTTCTCACTGTTATTCATCTGAGTCAAACAACATGAACACATTTTCCTGTGACCACTGGGAGGGTCCCAGCCCCCTGATGGAGGATGACTGTTTGAAACCACAGCATGTAGTTTGCAGATTACTGCATGCTGCAAACCAGGATACCAAATTTATATTAAATGGCATTACATTTTGATAGGTAGACTTTCATTTTGCAGCCCCGCAGCTGAAGAAACACGCAGAACACTCAGGGTGGGCTAATTAAAATGAGCTAATTAAAATGTGTCGATGTTAAAATGTCGATGAGCAGCATCAGAAGATCAGCTGACCGGCTCTCAGTCCGTCTTATAGCGTTACTGAAAGGTTTCTAACAAGCCTTGCTAATGGACTGGCAGGCTATGTTGGAAGTCGTCCTGCTGGCTGACCGGCTGAATACTTAAAGACTGTAAAGGGCTTGATTAGGTGTGTGAGCACACAAAGTTTGCTCAATTTCAAATCTGGGATTGGCTTATCTTTACATATCTTGGCCTTCTGAATCAAAGTCATCCAGTAACTAAGCTTCCTTATCAACTGACTGAACAACTTGCTTCAGCTTCCCTCCCCCACCTGTTTCTCCAACTAATTCACTTTATTATTGAGCAAAAAATGTGTGTAGTTCAAGAGAAATGTTCACATGTTTAACATGAGAACATAAGATTCAAATATACAAAATATTTTGTAATTTAAGAGGATATAATCGTTGAAAAATTTCTATTGAAAAAACTATTGAAAATTCAGACTTATAATTAAAAGTACCAATATTTGCCTATGACTTTACTCAAGTGTTTTATAAGCTGTTTCTTAAAGGTTAAAATAGAGATGGTAAAGCCAAAAAGTCCAGCATTAGTAATTTTCTTAAGGTAGTACATGGTGTTTATATGGGAATAAGAGTTATTTATGCAACAGCTTAAATTTTTCATGCTGATTTTTTGCTGCAGTGTTGTGTTTTTGTTTTGTGTTGGAGCCGGAGCTTTCTCCACCCCACTGTCATTCTACATTTTCAGGTTACACATGATGTGAAATAGAATTTTCATAAATATTATAAATCATACGGAATCTTTGTCCAACAGTCCACAGTGACTCACTGCGTCTCTTCCCACTCAGAACACCAGGGTCATATTCGCTACGGCATGTCCTGCGTACCCACAATGCCTCTGTTTTCTGTGATCATCAGCAGACCTCAGCCTTGTGCGTTCGTTAGGAGTGTGTCTCCTCCGCCATCAACTCTGGGGAGTGATCAGTGTTCCTTTTCTAGGTCACTGGTTATGCGATGCGCCGAGCCACTGGGAGCCACGCATTCTCCCTCTGCAGGAGAAGCCAGCCACATCTCATAAGCCAGCCACATCTCCAATTAAACCGCCTTCCACCAGCTACACCCATCCGCCATCGGATCTGGAGCAGTCATCTCACATTCAGACGTCTTCCCTCACACTCTGTACCCAGAGTCCCTGAAGATGCTGGGGAGAGACAAGGAAAGATTGTTTCCTGATTGCCGGCGAGAGGAAAAAGGGGGAAGGTTTTGAAATATTTAACAGCTAAGTGGTCTCACTGGATCGAGGAGGTTTTGTTTTGTTTTATATTTGATGTTGGTAAACTTCGGAGCTACACAGGTCTTCCATTTAAATCACAGAGATGTCACAGTCAATGAGAATTCACCGGCACTCTGCACATGACTTTTTTAAGACTGGTGTGACTTGGGAGAGATTGAGGAATGTTTACATGGCATCTGCTCATCAGGGAGAGGTCTAGTTCCTGCACAAACTTATTGTTCAATTCAAAGGATCAGAGCTTTTCTTGCTCGCTGATTTTAAAATCTGTAGATCAGGATTTTTTTATCGTTTTGCTGCTATGGAACTTTCACATAGATTATTCAAAGTAATTCAACATCAGCAAGGGTTTCTTTTAAACTCAGTTTGTATTATAAATGGACAATACTGTATTTATTAAGGGAAAACAACATTGGAGTGAACGAAGTTGACTGTAAAGCCTGTGAGCCCACATTGATGTTGACTTATGATGTTCCACTACCTGTAAGTTTTGTCTTCCTGCTATCTTACACCTGCATTCACTGGTATTTTTGGCCTGCTGGGGTCAAGCTATAAACACAAAACTGACATATATCACCTTATAAAGTTGACTTAGAAGACGAGCATACCATGACAGAACTGCTTGTTAGATGGCTCTGAAAACCCGTCACTTTTGTATCACACTGGTTGTTGCCAGCATTTCTCTCCACTTCCTGTCACAACTTTGATAAACATAACATAGCCCTTACTCAAATTGCCCTTTTAACTTTTTCCCTTAAAGAAGTGAACATGAAGTTGCAGACTCCAACACTAAAGGTGTTGGAGTCTGCAAAAGGTGCTGAAAAGGTGCAAAAGGTCTTCAGTGAGATAGATAATGTACGTTAACATACCTAGTTACATGATATTTAGTGTCAAATGCTGACGGGACATTTAGATGGATTTGAGATTTTAACAAAGAAAGTTATGGTGAATGTTGCTCAAAAGAGTTCGCTAAATAGTGAAGCTGCTGATGATGTTTGGATGTTTGATGAGCAGAGTTGAAGCTGCAGGTGAGGGGTGGAGGAGTGGGTGGAGATAGAAGTGGAGAACTGTGTGCACACTACATAAAGCAGAAAAGTTTTAGAGTTATTTCCCCAACTGATTTGCAGTCAATTAGCCTCTAAACTCACCAGTGATTTTTAAAGAAGACACAACAGCTGGCGGAGCGAGGCGTCTATCAGTCACCATGGCGACGGCTGTTTCCTGCTGAGGGCGGAGAGTGAGTTGCAGACCGTACCTGTTTATTTACACCCTTCCCCTAGATACAGACCATCCTCCACAGCTGCTGGGTGAGTTGTTGGTGATTGACACACTGTATAAAGTGTTTTTACATGTTTTTATTCTGTATAATATTTTTATACTTTTACACTCAAACACACACAATAAGGGAAAAAATAGCCTATGCACTTGGATAGGCCCTGGGAAAGTGGTGAGACAAGAATGTCGACAGCTCCATTGTTGCATCATGGAGTTTAGTGTCTATCCTTCACTCACCTCAGCTAACCTGCAGGAACAGATGTCTCTCCCACACACCATTTGGAGTGTTCCCCCCTTTTTTAAAAACCACCTAATTGTTATTCATTTTGGAAAAGCTTCAGATGTTTGCTCAGCTTCAATTTCCTCCAACTACCTGCTCTCCAATAAGGCTACACAACGCTGTTTGACAAAGCCTCGGGACTTTCTGCTGTCTGTTGCAAACTTTCTCCTTTGAACTTACACCCCATTACACACACAAAGGAAAACCATTGTGCGCAGCCCTGATTAGCACACTGCAATTTCACAGCCACACCTCAGTGTTAATATAACTGAACTGCCCTTGAGTCACAGAATGGACACATTGGAAATTTAGTTTTGTTCTCTTCTACACCTACGCTTGCTGTATATACATGTAGTGAATGGGACTGTAGAAAGCAGTGACATTGGTTAAAGTGGAGCAGAGCAGTAATTTAATACTATTGTTTTTATTTTTCAGTTAAATCATATTCTAATTTTACATAACTGTTTTTTCTTCTCCATTCTCCCTCTGGATAATTCAAGTTCTTTCTTATCAATTTAATACATATTTTATAATCTCATATATGCCAAAACTTTAAAAGAATATTTCAAGGATTCTCCTATTTTGTTTTTAGTCATTTTCTCCAGCCCTATAACCAGTGGTGAAAAAATAACTTACAACTATATTTACTCAAGAGCTGTACTATAATTATGAAGTACTTGAGTATTTTAATTTTAATTCTAGCTTATATTTTTATATTTAAGACAGGATCTCAGAGTGAAATAATAATAAACTAATGTAACTTATTGTCATGGATTAAATACCCAATGCTAATTTAAAGAAGTTAAAATTCCATGTAAAATAAAATTCAATACAATATTCTTGCTGGCAGGCTAATGCAAAGTAATGAAAAACAATCACAGTATATTTTGTTGATTCTGGGCCACACAGCTCTTACATAGCAATATATTGTAATGTTTTCATGATACAAATATTTTACAGTGTTCAAAATTCTGGTTAAAAAAACAACTTATTTTGTCATGTTATATGTTATCAAACATTATGCGCCTGTGTTAGAAATATGTTAGCATGGTGTTATGCAATCTACTGGATTATAAATATGTGCCCAACACAGCAAAGGGAACCTATAAATCCATATCCTTTATAAAAATATTTTGAGTCCTCTAATGGCGTTGTAGACCTTAAAGAAACCTACAAACAGCCTGAATCTCCTCTATGAGAGAGGCTGCATGGCCGTGGCAGCAGCAGCAGCAGCAGCAGCAGCAGCAGAGATGAAGGGCCATCAGGGGAATTCATCCCTCCATCCAGCACTATTGGGGGGAGGCTGCTTTGACTAACAGCCTCTGAGGCAAGAGCAGGGGCTTCTCATCTTAATATTAATAATGCCTCAGTGGTGCACCCACATATAAAAAGAAAAAAAAATCAAGAGGGGACAAGACAGGGTGGAAGGGCAGAATCTAATTAAAAAGCTGGCTAATAACTTCAGCATTCTGTTATCATCCTGATGCGACGGCCTTGGCCATGACGGCTCAGAGCAGGTCCATAAAGGAGGAAGAGAAACTCAGGAAGACTGAAATTGAGAGCAATCTTGCATTTATAAACACTTACTGAAAGCGTAAAACTGTATGAGCAGGCTCTGATTTGTTTAGAAGCACATGAAAAAAATAGATAATGGGTTTTTCTATTTGTGAGCCATATATTATGCTAATATGATATGCCTGTCTCTGTCATTTACTTAGAGTGTTGGTATTTGTACTTGGCAATCTTTGTATAAAAAGTGCTCACATGCATGCACATGGTACCTTCACATGCGGCATGTGCACGATCGTGCTCTGTGTTGTTTTTGTGAGGCCCAATTTCAATCTTGTTTTTGGGCCACTGATAATTCCTCCATTTACTAACTGGAAAAAAGCTAATTAAAACCCACTTCAGCTAACAGGCTGTCTGGGACAACGCTAATGTCGCTGTGTGCTAATGTCTGCTTGCCATTTCCGCTCTCGTACACCATAATCAGTGACTGTTTTTTTCGCCTCCCTGTGCTGCACATAATTTAGATGGATACAGGGAAAACCGCACTGTAAGTACATACAGTAATGGGGATGCCACCATATTCCTTGCCTGCTATTATTTTATTATCCACCATAACCACTGAGTTTCTCAGACTTCAGATAAGAATTGTGTTTTACTATTTGTGTAAGAAATGCATGCTGTAGGCAGAATGTGACTTTTTTTCTTATTTCTTCTAATCACATCCTGCTTTTTAAATGTTAATGTTCAAAGAAATGTGTCAGCACTCAGCAATGATGAACAGGCTGCAGACAGAAAGTTGTTGCATTCGTTTAACAAACCTCTGACCAACCACTCCCAGGAAATAATAAGAATGCACTTTCAACAGCCCATCTTGAAACATGTGCCTGATTTAAAATAAGATATTTTGGCATGATACATGCCATTTTACATTAAAATATATGGGAGAAAAGCTAAGACACATCAAAGAGTGTAAAGATGTAACACCTCAAAATAAGTGATAGACCATTCATTGCCATTCTAATACAACAACAACTACTACCACTACTACCACTACTACTACTAATAATAATGAAGATAATAATGAAGATAATAATGAAGAAAAAAAGGGTGTTATGTGGCTGTGGGGTTTTTTGTGTGTGTACATTACACAAAATTAAAAAGTTACAAAGTAATTATGGCCCCTCTCAGGATTTTACAAATACAGGGTTCAAGTCCTTCATTCATTCCTGATTGGGGGATCAGGACCCCCAAAAATGGATCCCAACTACCCAGACTTCTGCATTTTCTCCCTGCTGTAGGCACCATGCCAGCACTGAGAGACTTAGATGGAGCTTCTACTCTCATATTATAAAATCCTAGATCAGGCCAGTCCTTAAGACTGCCCCCCATCATCCACGATTGTTTTACTTCTATTCTATTTGAATTCTATAACCCCATATGTCTACATGGGACTGATTGACATCCTATATAGACCACAGAGTGTAACTGTGAACCTTTCACAAAGAGGAACATTCTAGCATCTTCTTAATTTCCTTGGGAGGATGTTTTAGGCAGCATCTTCACACAGTCAAGCTGTTTTCCAGTTTGATTTAGCTCAGTAAATTGAAAATCCTCATTAAAAACTCCTACATGAACATACATGAATACAACCGCTAGGAGAATAGATAATTTGTTTGAAAAAGTCAGGTATTGTTTTCTGGCATTTCCCTGTTATCACTGCTGAGCCCCCAGAGGCAGAGAGAGGAAATGCACAGAGCCTGCTCTGCTTTTGTTAATTAAAGCTGTCAATCAGGATTGGGACTAGTTCCTTTTTTTTAAATTTTCCTCTCTCGCTGGATCTGTTTGTGTCACTCTGATCAAAGCCGCGATGAAAAGAGAAGCCTATTTCTTCAAGTAAACAACAGAATTTTTCATGTCTTTTTAATGCAAGACTCTTTAATGCAAACTTTTGTTGTGTTCAAAGTTTTTGTCTCTCTTTTTATTCTTCTGTGTGTTATTATATCTTTATCTTTTATTCATCTCTTTTTCTCTCAGTAGGTTCAGCCACTAGCAAAAACATTTGGGTTCATTACACAGAAGCACAGAGAAAATATTGTTTTCTTTATTCTGAAACACTTGAGACAGAGAAAGTTGTCTGTGATTCATGAGACAATGCACTCCTCTTCCATCTAAAATTACCATAAATCCATATGTGAATTGAATAGATCATATTCATTAAAATGCATCAATCAATCTGAAGAAAAGGTCATTGTGTACTCTCTGGCCATGATAACATCCAAATCACAAAGACAGAAGCAGATAGATGTTTATATTAGTTCTACAAGGGGCAGTTTAATCCAGATCAGAATTGACTGAAAGGAGCAGTAAAACACATGAAGTGTAGATGGGAGAAAAGTGCTTTTTTCTGTCTGTGGAGCTGGTGTGTGTCTGAGTTCCCAAGAGATCGTCTGTCTGTCTGTGTGCTTGTGCCTGTCTCATGTTCTGTACAGAGAGCAGAGAGTCCAGGCCTGAGAAAACCCCAGAGAGCAGCTCGACATGGCTGTTCGATAAGAGAGGGAGAGGAACCCAGCAGGTGTGAGTCTGTGTCTGTGAGTCGAGGTCTATAAGGGCTGATCTCCATCCAACCAATCGGCTTCAGTTCAATGAAGCAGCTTACAGATTATTACTCAGTGTGAACTCAGATGAAGTGAGTTTGTCCTCAAGCTTCCCTCCGCCCAGTCTCTGGTTCTGGCTTTTACAGTGTTACACATATTCAAAATTAAACTGATGTTAAATTTTTGTGCTCTGCGTTTATTTGACAGCACAGCAGTTTGATCACAAAGTGTAAGCTTGTCAGAGTAATTAAATGGACATTTTGAGTTTATTTTATACCTCTGATAAGTTTAGTCAACAATTAATATCATCCTATAGGCCAACTCTGTCAAGGTTTTACATATTTGCATGTAATTTTTTCATATGATTTTTAATTATATTGTATACTAAAAACACACACACACACAAAGTGATAATTGATTAAATTAATGACCTGAGATAAAAGAAGTAAATTTTAAATATATTGTCTACTCCTATATTTCATGTACACACCTGATCCAACTGTTGTGAAGCACACACATCCCTTCTTTGTAGCAGATGGACCCTGTTGGTTTCAGTTTCACAGTGTTTGGGTTCATTTTGAATAGATTCTAACATGGATTATTGTAATGATGTTGTCATTTTGTAAATGGAGAGCAGAGTGTGAAGAATGCTGTCTCAGTTGATTTGGTTGATTTGATCTCATGTTTAATGTGTATCAGGAACACAGGAACTTAGATAAACAAAACAATGTTCAAAACTGATCTTTGATAGTTGTTTTTATGCAGTGCTGGAGAAACATACACGTTCAGTGATAATCCTACATTCCACGTTTTATGGAATATGTGGGTAAAACACATGAAGTATAAAAACCAAAAAATTTCAACAAACTGTGTTCAAACCACTTAAAACTTTTGAAATAAAGATAAGCAGCTGAGCTGATAAAACTTCAACAAATGCGGTAACTTTGTCTTTCTTTCCATAAATTAGAAAAAAATACTGAAGCCCTCCACCTTGAATGTTAAGACACACAAACAGACTAGTCAAGTGACCATGATGCCAAACAAAATTATATCTTTGTCATTTGAAGGAGAATCTTCAGTTTCTGTCACAGTGTGAAAGATACAGGAGTCACTATCAGTGTGTGTCAGAGATCTTAACTACCAACCGTTCTATCACTGGCAGGTTAAACTCAGTCTCAAACTGGCTCATTAGAAATCAAACATGTCCACATTAGTACAAGTTTTCTTAATGTCTTTCTCTCTGATCTGTGTGCCTCTCCCCTTATTTGATTATAACTATCTACAATGTGACAATGTGACATGTGGCATATGTGGTATTATTTACTTTTGGAAGTACAATTTATGTATTATTTTGTGTGTATTTGTTATGTTGTGGATTTGTAAGACATATTGTTTGTTCTTTGATATGCGGCCAAGTGAACAAATCACGTAAAAGTCCCCCTTTTAAAAGGCGACTCTGGCTCATCCTCGTTTTGTTCTGTGGTTGTTCTGAGCTCTGTTACAATCAAATAAACATACAGGAAAGATCAAATTAAAGCTTTTCAGTCACACAAATTACCTTAAAAGCAAAAAAAAGATGTTGACTCTTGCTTCATAACTGACCAAACCACAGTTGCTGACCGAGCTTTCATATTCAATTCACAAAATCTAATTCAATGTGTTGTAAAACAAGCTGTCTTTAAATAAATTACTGCTGACGTTCTCAGGACCGTAGATTATATCAGGATTTTTTATCAAAAGAAAACGAATGCTGACATTTGCAGTACTGTTGCTGGACATGGAGATTACTTTCCCTGCTTGTTAAGAAATGTCTGAAACAGCAGACTGATTCAAAATTACTCTTTTAAATTCAATGTCAAGACGGAACGAACAATACGTACACCTAATGTCCCTCGCACTGTGTATCAAATGACTACATTGAAAGTATTCTTTCAGTTTCCTGTTAAATGTGAGCATTTGCAGTGCTGGAGTGGAGATAAGGATTGGGAAATGACTGTGAGGGAGAATCTGCGATGAGGGGAAAAGGCCAGAGAAATGCCAACTCAGGCTTCTGTCTCTGAGTGTCTGATTGTTCAGCGAGACCCTTTTTCTAAGAGTCTGCCAGGGCCCCTCTGAATGGATGCCAATTATCCCGCCCAACAATGTTTCTCAACAATACTTTAACGACGTGCCGTTAGTTGAAAAGCCACTAAGCTCTCAGGAGTTAATTGGTTTTTAAAAATCAATATAAAATCCCATCGCAATAATCAGTTCTCATAGACTCTTTTCTCTCTCCCATCAAACAAAGCCGCTAATTGTTTTAAGACCGACTGCAAGCGTTTCATGTGAAATTACCTACAGTCTGTGTCATAATATGCACAGCTTGGGTGTTTGGCAGGAGAGAGGTGAGACAGATTTCAGTGTTTCTCCACTTTTTTTTTCATCTGGTTTCATTGTTTACACAGAGAAAGTTTTACGGTTGGAAAAATTGAGATGATGATAGCCGTGTCTCTGGGAAAGAGTTGACTCATAAGGGACTGTATGAAAATGATTTGATTGGGGAGGGCAGTGAAGCTTTTAAAAAAAGCAAGGCGTCACAAGTTTTATTAAGTTTAGAAAAACTGCAACACTTTCCCTAATGAAATCTCACAATAATAATATAAGAGGAATGAATCAGTATCATTTATGTAAGCATTAAAATATTAAACTTGTGTGAGGAGTTTAAATTATGTACTATATAAAACTTAATATATGAATGGAAAAAAATGTCACAATAAAAACCATGAGTCATATACAGACAAATAGTGCATCATGGACATTCCAGCTCCTCTATTCATAAACCAAGAGCACTTACAGAGCCGTTATTAGCACAGGCGGCAGCTGTTTGAAGCTTAAGGCAAGGCTGAAATAAAATATGTATCTGGGATGAGAACATTTTAAAACCCTTCTCCATGTTAGCCTTTTCTGTTCTGAGTTCCAGAAGGCTGTGAGCTGAGATCAAAGATACTTTTATAGTTAGAAGTAGATACAAATTTTCATGGTGCAAAATGAAAATACTTAAATTTTAGCCAATATTTGTTCTTAGCATCTATTACCAATAATCCTGACAGGGAATCTACTTGCAGATATGAGGTTTAGAGATTCCAAGGCTGCTTAACACAAAACTTCTTAATATTTTTAAATGATGCATTAAAATCTTTCCAGTAACTAGAGGAAGATTTTCACATTTGTCAAACACATTTTCATCACATCTACAAGTTTTTTGAACTCCTTTCCATGTTTTAAGTGACAGAAGGTTGAATATTCTTATTAATCTTATCATAAAAGATTCATCACTTCATAAGAAAGTTTTGATTATGACTGAAAGACTTTTAGAAACAGGATTTTAGTGTTTATCAAGGTGACCAGACCTTGTGCAGTTTTATATGATACCAAAAAAGATGAAACAGAGAAATCAAACTGTTCATACAAGATTACCTTAACAGGTTTACTTGTTACACAGATACATTCACTACATGCGATTTCAGATATACATAATAATCCACATTATGCTGTGTGCTGGAGGTGTCAAATGACCTGACACGTGTTCCCATCTATGTGGTCATGTGCATTGCTGTCCTTAACGTTCTGTTCTCCTGTTTGAATGAAATGAAGAAATTTCATACAGTTGAAATTCATCCGTTACTTGTCACATAATGAAGTTATAAATATCTCTCCATGCTTGACTTTTCTATGTATCTAACTATCAATGTGGTGTGATGAATTACCATCATTTTGCTCATTGAGGGGTAATCTGATGTATTTTAAGGAGCTCCGGCTAAGTTTGTAAAAGAATAGTCGCTGCTCAGCAAATGTTTTGGATGTGAGCAATAATTTGCATCGGAGTAGATTAATTTTATTTTGCTCACAAAGCACCCTCTGTTATCACAAATCTGAAAAAGACACTCCCCTTCTTGACTCCCTCGTGTTCAGCATACAGAAAAAAAATAAATTATTCACTACCATTTAAAGCCCTCTTCTCTTTTTGATTATTTTTGTGTGTTTTTTTGTGTGTTTTTATTAGTTAGCAACCCCATAATCAATCTTAGCAACACAAAAGTACAGCAGTTATTTTTATTTTCATTATTAAAATACTGATTTACCTCTGCATTTAACAGTATAAAACAAAATGTTTCCATATTAAAATGTCTAAAAGCAACTACAGTAGTGTTGAATATTTTGTTGACCTGTGTGCTTATTTTATTCCAAATGTTCTCAGCTATATTTAAACTCTGAGAAATCTGTCATTTCATTTTAGGAAATAGTGAGTTTCATTTTGTTGACAGTCGCTAACTTTTAAGTTAACACATGAATGAAACTAAATAAGAGCTTAATATGAGTTTAATACTTAACACTCTTCTTTAAACTTTTCTGTGTGGGTCAGTCAGTCAGATTTTCATTGGCAACAGTGGCTGTTTAACAATGAAAAAACAAATCCCATCATCCCATGCAATTTAGTGACATTAAATTGTTTTTTTTGTATTCATTGTTTGATTGGGAGACCTCTAGCAACAGAAATGAAATATAATGTGTTTAAAATCAATTTTAATATTGATTTTCAAACAAAAACTAGACTCTGTCCCATAAACCAATCCACAGACCATTGAGAATGCACACTGAAATTGTGTTATTCCGAGCCATTGACCCCCGTGATAAGCCTTGTTCTGCCATACAATCCCAGCCTGGTGTTAATGCTCATTTCCACTTTAGGGTGAAGGAGGCTGCAGCTGTGATTGTGTCTGCTGACATGCGACATACAGGGGGTTAAGGGGATACAATAGCTCCATCATGTAAGGAAGTCACAGTGACTGGCGGGGAAATATAAAAGGAGAGAAGTGGGCTCGGCATTAATGCTCGGCACGTACTTTATATCTCCGAGCCTGATCCTTTTTTTCCCCTGTCCTCTGTCCTTCAAACACAACAGTGCAATTACATTTCTGATGATAATAAAAGCCCTTGCACGAAGCCAAATGCTTGCTGTGGAATAAGATGGCTTGCTTTTGTGATGTGACATCTTTCAGTCAGCCATCAATGTAATTTAAAAGGTAACATATTGAATATTAGTATCTATTTTATACAGTAAATTAAAAAATAAAATACAACATGTATATAAGGGTAAAATTTGCATGTATTTTTCCTGTTTCTCAACAAAAAATATTTTGTCTATAATTTCAATTAACCTTGAACAAAGCATACACGATATCTGAATTCTTTAAAGCAACATCCTAAATCCTGTGTGTTTACTGGTGTAAAATAATTGAATATCATACTGAAATCTGTAGCCATTGTGTTTTTTTTTCCTTTTTGAAAAACACAGCAAGATATATCTTTCCCAGCCTGTGGTCCTTGAAATCAATTCGACAGATATGAGCAGAATTAGCGCTGGATCAGACCAAATTTAGCCTGATGAAAAGGCGTCTTGTGCCGTCGCCGCAGGAGCGCTGATGTGTACAGGAGGAGGGGGAGAGAAACAATGGAAAATGCATAATGCTCGGAACAGTGGGATCCCTGCTCCCTCTCCACCTGGGACTCAGTGTGGAGGATCCCCTCTGACCACAGCCCAATTAAATCCTGCTCGCACACACACCTACACACACAGACGCGCACACACACACATCTCCACGTGGAGTGACCCGCTTCCATCATGAATATGGATGTGTTGGAAGAATGCAAATAAACCCTGGTCGGCTACAGACAGACAGACAGACAGAAAGACAGACAGACACACGAGCAGACAGACAGCGAGCAGAACAACAAAGAGGTTGTAGGAAATGAGAACAAAGGACCAGTCAGGGTTGAAGCAGCAGATGCCTTCACTTCCAGCTTTGTCACAGCCAGAACCAGGAGGCACATGTCTGGATATCAGATCCAATAAATGACTTAATATTTCTCTAATATAAATTGGTGCTTTTGATATAGTATAATGTGTTTTAGTATGCATGTTTATGTGTGTACAGCTGCTTTGTCCACAGTAGTAAAAAACCATCAGAGCGATAAACTCACAACTCACTCAATCATCCCCCCCAGTGCCTCTGGATTCCTTGTCATTTAGCGAGACAGGGGCTGAGGGAAGGCAGAGCCAACACCGAAGACGAATGTGACGGTAAATGAATCATTCTAATATGTTTTGTAAATATCTGCTTGGGCTCAGAAAGCGGATCTGCTAGTCAGTCAGCGGCGAATAGACCCCATAAATATTAGATGAAGCAGGGGAGAAGGCTGCCCAGAGGACACTGGTGATCCCAGCCTGCAAACACACTGAAAATAGCTGTGAGAGTGCGGCGACCATCAGGGAGCATTTTGGCCTGTTTAACAACTGGTTTTTAAAATGAGCTTTTGTGTAGAGACGTCTCAAAAAAAGCACCGCGATAGCTGACTGTTCAAACATAAAACAGCTTTATTAAAAGGGAACGATTGCCCTCGATGTAAGAATTCCATATGAGAAAGTGTTCAGGGCAATGCAACAGCTTTTCCACAGTCCTTAAATAGAATAAGCAATAAAACGGATGGCTTCATAGATAGTGACATTTAATGCAGGAGAAGTGCCAAGCCAGACGTGGTGTACAGGGGTCTGCTTGTAAATAATTAATCTTTGCTCTTCATGTCTTCTTGTCAGTACAGACGAGGGGCTTGTATCCTGGCAACGCGCCATGGTTCCCACATGCTGCAGGGAGAGAGAGGCCCTCAGGGGGGAGACAATCTTCAACCTGCCTGCTGCAACCCACACACGCACATATAAACAAACACACACTCACGCAGCAGCCTCCTGCTACACACCGGCATGCATGTGTATACTAGAAATGATACTGACTACATGTTTGTACATGTGCATTTTAAATACACACAAGCCTGCAAATGCTGCTGCGCATACTTTTGCACTCATGCAAAATTATTCATAATTCTAAGCACACACACACACACACACACACAGACACAAGCGTCAGACAGCAGGCTGGAAGACGGACCTACCTATACACAGAAAAACATATGCAAGGATTCATGCCTGCATACTATATACACAGTGGCCGCTGAGTAGACAGAAAGAGGCTAACATTGGACACAAACGAGCAAATATACTCACACGCATTCCTCTTGAGTGGGCCTGTGATTGATGCTCTGATTTTGCCTCCAAAATCAGACGGCTTCACTGCAGGTTCTGGTTTGCAGTCCTCTTCATCTTAGGGTCATATCATATGTGTTTGTGTGTAGAAATTTAACTTAGTGGCTGATCTAAAGCATGTCCAGCCTTTGTGTGTGAGGATGGCATAAAACACCTTAAACACCAAACTACCGGACTTGGTAAATATTTCTCTGGATTGGCTAAAACAATTAGCTACAGTGTCGGCTCTTTCACCTAACTAAAATATTATCACACTGCTGTTTATTTCTCATTTCCTGATGAAAGACTGTGATTGTTCCCCAATCATTATTAAGTGGTTATTGTTGCCAAGACAACGATGGTTCACAGCCCTAAGACAGGTGCAACTGTAACTTAAACTGTGATTTTCCTCTGTATCTAAGCCTAACCGGACCTTGAGCACTGCATTTAGACACTGACAAACAAAGTCGATAATAAATAGATAAACAAATGATATTTTTTTAATGTGAGACATTGTATATTTGAAAATACAATTACAGTTTTAAGTGCCACCCAAAATAAATACAAGCAAACCTTGCTTTCTTAAGAAAAAAGTGGACTTAACAAATTGTGCATAACTTGAAATGTTCTACCTGAACTCAAACGCTAGCTTATTAAAATAACTGCACCTCTACTTGACAAAGAGTTTAAACTGGTCCACCTCTGACTGGGCAGATAGCCAGTCATACAGGGGTGGCACCAGGGGTGGCCTACTAGGATTACAGAGGTGTTATGTGCCACCCCTGGCCACCCCTTAGACATGCCCCTTCATTTTTTTTATCATTTAATTTAAAGAACTTGTTGGTTTCTACAACAAAAAATTATTTCATGTGATCCATTGTTGCAACAGAACAAATAACACTGACCAAAGCAAGTTTAAGATTTTCTCAACTGAACATCTAGCTAAATCAAAATATCTTCGAAGTCCCACCATGGAAATATTTAACAGAAACCTTGAAATGCATACAGATGTGCAACTGCTGCAGGAATTGTCCTCTTCTACACCTGCATCCACATGACATCCACATGTAGTCCACCAACCCTTAAAGATCAACACTGTCATGTGATGACATTCACCTCTCTTAGTTTGAATAATAAAACATGCTGTCATTTGTTTAAACTGTAGCAGCACACACAAGTTCCCTGCATGACATAAAGAAAGATCACTACATGGAGCTGAACCTTCTGTTATGATTTTGCAGTTAAGATTCAGTGATTCACGATGATAAAGGTGTAGCTGGTTCACACAATACAAACAGGGCTCTGGGCCCTGCGATACTCAAACACAGCTAATTATTGGTGATTATTTTTGCCTTCAACATGAATAATCACCACCCAGGCCAGAGATTTGTACATTAATGCCATAATGAGCCTGGAAATTGGGCACATTAGCACATATCTGCTAAAAGCATGTGACACCCATTTTTCTTCCCATTTGCCAGAAGTGCATTCTGCCAGTATGGAGTACTATTAGTTCAGCAATTTCCTGAAAAAAATAAATAAAATCATGCATAGTAATTTCAGAGTCATTTCAGGGAGATTTTCTAAAAAAGTCATGCTACATTTTCCTACATTCTCTTTCTAAACTGCAGCACTGCCAAAAGGTTTCCTGCTTGGTGCTTTTTCTTGCAACACACAGACATAAGAGAGAGAGAGAGAGAGAGAGAGAGAGAGAGAGAGAGAGAGAGAAAAACAACTTTCAAGACCACCTTGACAAAAATGAAAAAAACCAGGAACCCCGTTTGTGCAGATTGATTGTGGAGACATATTTGGCTAATGGAATTACATGTATTTGTTGGCCTCTGTGTGTGCGTGTGTGCGTGTGTGTGCGCGTGCATGCGTATATGTGCGTGTGCGTGTGCGTGCATGTGTGTACGCCTTCAGGCTGGCGTAGAGCTGACGAAGGCCTTCCCTCTCTGGTGGGTCAGGCTAATTATTATTCTAATGGCCTCTCAGTCAGATGCAAATAGCTCTAATGGCAAAGCTTGAGCTGGGGGAGGGAGGGAGGGGGGACGAGGAGGGGGGCTGAGAGAGGAGAGAGGAGAGATGGAAGTGCACAAAATTAGATTTGCATTTTTGTTAGAGAAATATGCAAGTATTTGCGTGAGGAGGGGGAGCAGGTTTTATTTTGAGTTTGTGTGTGTGTGTGTGTGTGTGTGTGTGTGTGATTCCTTAGGGTATACTTGAGTGGTTTAAATTTCCCTTCAGTCCAAACTCTTCAGTCCAGTTATAAACAGCTTAGATATGCTAAAAAACATGTATGGTAATAAAATGTGTTTTACTGTGGGATTAGCATTTGTGAAATACTTTGGGTCTAAATATTGTGTGTCATTCTGCTACATTTACTTAGGTAAGGATCAAATACCTCCATCACAGCCATTATTATCAGTTTTTTGCATTTTCAGGTATTTTTGATGTTAAAAATTGTAAACAAAATGCTTTTTTTTAAGATCATGTACATTTTCCCACATCCAAGAGTAGAGATTTTGTCATAAACACACACACACACATATGAAGCTCATGCCTAGTAATTAATTCTATCACTCACTGACACATTTCAGTTCAATGCCTGACATCCAACAGCGATTGTTGCTAGCTGGAGGAAGACGACCCTGTCAGGCTTTCAAGCAGAGAAAGACAATGTCACTTCAGCAGAACAGACCAAGGCTGCTCAGAGACAAATAGATGGAGACTGTGTGGTACTGTGCATTGTTTCCATAACCTCTAATTCCCCCACCATCCCTGACGTTTGAGATCCTCTGTGTGAGAGAGACACTGTAGATCTCCAAGGCCATTGGGGTGCCAGAACATTGTCAGTCTCACACAGTATTGCTTTAAAATGAGATCACTGCTGGGGAATGTGAGGGTTTGGTCATTATCATAATAAGACTACAGGGAAAGAAGAGGCTCTGCAGCACAAACTGCAACCAAAAAAGACGTGGTCTGAAGCCGTGGCTCTGTTGTGGTAGTATTTGAACACAATGAGTGAGTCAGAGTTTTGAAATGATTTGATTTCATGGCTGTTGGAAGAAATTTACTATATAAAGTCAGCAACAACATAAGGCTTGATTGCTGCTGTGATCATGATCTTGAGCACTTTTTGGACAACATCAGGTCCTCAAAAAATCAGTGACCATAAATACTGACCTCTTAAGTGTCTTTTATACTGAAATGATCATTATTTCATTAAGACAAATAGACCATTTGAGAGTCTAACAAACACATTTTGATCTAATCTATTTCAACAGTTTTTTTAATTTCCTTATGGAATTTGAATATCTTTTCTTTTTTTCCTTGGAGTATTTTTATATCATTCTATGGCATCCCAGTAGAGTTTTTTTAAGGCATTCAAATCCAAGAATTCAAATTTTCTATAATTTATGTTTGTTTTAGCATAAAAATGCTGTTTTACAAACCTTTCAAAAAAAAGTTTCCCTCATGACTTGACGTAGGTTATGTAGGTTATCGCACTATGACATTACTACAGCGACAGGTCAGGTCTATGTCTTGAACATTAAAGGGTCCATACACACAGACTCATAGAAGCAGACAGCCGGCCACAGTGGACAGAATGAAGTGTGAGCTTTATCTGAATTCACACAAAAACCACAAATGCACCACCTTCCCACAGGCTTGTTTTGTGTTTTAGAACATAACTGCAGTAAAACAATCAGAATACTGTATCATATCTGTAATTTAATGCTTTTTTACGCCAACGACCCCGCCTCTTTGTGTTTAATCTCTAGCTGGCTCGACCACCACTGCTCTCTTAGTTTCTCTCTGTCTCCCTCATTGAGCTGGTGCCAACTGTGGATAATGTTTTTATAAACAGCGAATCTTGAATAGTATGCAATTACTTTAAGGTTTAATAATAAAGAGGCTAAATCTTCCTCACCCAAACTAATTTTTTCCAAGCAAACAGGTTCTAGCTATGTTGTTTGGGTTGAGGGGCTGTACTGCACTGTAGCCTACTTCACCACTTTATGCCAACATCTGAGTGAGTTTCCAATTAGAAAAATCTGAAAAAACATAAATGGAGTTGACCTTTAGAGATGACTATCAATGTGACAGATTCATACAAGAAAGTTTATTAAATTTATTTTCAATGTCACTATGTAAGTGAATTGATGGCAGGTTGAACTTCTGAATTTTGTATTTTTCATAATTTTGTCTGCTTTTACAAGAACGTGGTTCTTTTGATTGGATCAGAGACTTTCTAATCAGTCTTTGGAGCAGCCCTGAACTAAGTGCCCATATTCACCTCTGTGTAGCATGTGATTCCCAGCAGATTCCCAGTTACCATGGTGAGACGGAGGATGGGAAGCAGCATTCCTTTAGGAAGCAGGATGGGAAGCTCTCGCCACCACAGAGAGTCGATTGTTTATTCAAGTTTAGGCCTGAGAAAGAGCTTTTAAAGTGAGTCAGGAAAAAGGAGATATGAGGAGGGTTGGAGAAAGATGGAGAAAAAAAGGAGTAGAAAAAGAAGAAAAAGTTTGGAAGAAAGAGAGATGGGGGAAAAAAGATAGCAATAATGTGTGATAGGGGAAAGCGAGAGCAGCATAGAGAGTGTGTGAGTAACTGAATATCAGAGCAGCCAGTTTTGGTTTCACATCAAGTCCTCTCACAGCTTGCCATCCTTAAGTAAAAAGCATATCTCCCTCTGCCAGCTCCTCACCATTGAACCCTCTGTGGCAGAATTCAAGTCCCCAGGCTGTGACAGCTGTGGGCCCTGAAGTGGCGTTTCCCAGAGAGGCGGCCAAACATTCCTCCCTGCTTTGTGACTTACAATGGGCACAATAACTTCAGCAACAGCACGGCACTCAGCCGACGAGAGGAAGAGGAGAAGTGGTGGCTTTTTTTCTAAGAGTGTCAATTATCTGGCCGGCTATATAGCTTGCTCTGCTTTTCCTTTCTTTCTCCACTTTCCCTTTTTGCTTTGACCGCATTGCCTCACATTTGAGAAACATTATATGGTTTGAAATACAACACTTTCCACTTTGTCATGTGCTTGGCAGCGTTGCCCACGCATTGTGTAGGAGCTTAATTTCCATCCACTCTCTTCTTAAGTGCAGCTCAATTCATCTGGAGAGGATGTGAAGGCTTGCTCTGAGAGTTGAAAGAATACTACTAAATGAGCGCTGACAAAGACCACCGCTGCAACAACAGAACCTGCTCTGCAGAGAGAGACTTCAAACTGTTTCTCACTGTTTTACTGCTTTGACTGGGTGTTAGCCAGCTCGCACACACATATCCTGTTCTCCCACAGATCACATATCAAGCCAAAACACATTTTCTTCTATTCTGACTGGCTTTGAAATGTCACATCTATCCTATCAGTGCAGGATGCATTAAACCGACACATACACCTCACCATGCACAGGCACAGACGCTTCAATAATGTATCAAAAGCCTGTTTTCTTGTTTCTTATCAGCTCTCCTCTGTTTATATGACCTCCTCAGGTGACCCTCACATCTCTATTTGGATATTTAGGCCTCGCCTCATAAAACAACTTGGCCTCTTGTGCAGAATCCAGTCTTTTTACCTGCAGCGTGCTAATTTGTCTCTGGGTAACAGAGCTTTTAGAAAGCGCGAGGCAGAGCGCTAGGCAATTTATTAGTCTAATTTAAAATGTCTGTCAGCAAAACGCAATGGGAGGCGGTAACTGGCTCCATGATGACAGCGCTGTGAATGGAGAATGTCATGTTATAAAGTGGATACATACAGCCCTGTTTATTATGCTAGGTTTAAGACACTGACCTGTGGGAGGGAGGGATGGCTTGCACATACAGATTCATACAAATGTAAAAACACACAAACACACACACACACACACACACACACACACACACACCATCTGAGAGGATTGATCACTAGAGACTCATCTATTATCCGGTGCACCCTGACCTGAACTATAATTGGCCTCACATTCTATATATTTTGTGAATGTGTGTGTATGTGTGTGTGTGTGCGCGCGTAACACTGCCAGTGTCCTTTTGTGATGACTCAGTTCTTGGCAAAGATCCGTGCTGTCAGAAAGTGACTCCACCATCCTCGGGTATCACCTTTCCTGCGTTCACCTCTTATTTCCACATACATTTTTATTTCTCTTTCGATCTCTGGCAGGCCTGCCTCTGACCTTACTGTGGTCGGAACTGCTGTGGCAGGAGTGAGGGTAATCTTACACTTATGCTGACGGACACAGGATGGATTTACGATGGTTTTATTGTTTGGATAACAACCAGAGGATAGAGGGGAAAGACACACAAAAAAGACAGCATTGGTCTTTAGTTTATACATATTTATATCCAAAGTATTACTAATATTATCCAGCATCTGACCCTAAGTGAAAGAATCTGCCCTTGGGTGTTATGACCATACAGAGTGTTGAGAAACAGATACATTTTATTTGGTGCCTCTGTTTGTGGAAACATACAGCAGTAATCAGTAATCTGTGGCAAGGAACTGCAAAGGAGCCTAGAATTCAGCCATACTGTAGGTTTATGTCATGGTATCAATTTGAATTATTTCAGCATTTGTTTTTAAAATAAATTCCCCTTTCCAACTTCATAGATAGGTTTTGGTAGATAACTTCAGATAACACTGTACAACATCAGTGAACCTAAGCTGCCATAGCTGGAGGAAGCTAGAAGCTTGTATATGGGAACTTGGACTTGGATGCTGAAGAGAACATCATTCATGAGTTGAAAAATGGGAAACACAGTATCTGTTTACGTGATTTGAAAGTAGCATCAAGCTGGATGTAAGATACCTCTCACCAAAATGCTCCTTGAGAGTCAGAGGTTTATTCATCCTTCATGTTTTTATAGACTGAAGCTATAAACATGTTTAGAACAAAGATAAGGCTTTTTTTGAACTAATTCGATGACTAGTTGATTGGTAAGTGTAGTTAGCTTTTTTAAAATTTATCTATGTAGTTTGTTGAAAAATTTTTGAAGTACCAAATCATAAAAATGGTATATTGAATCTCAGAGATTAGAGAAGTACAGAGACATCTCTCCCCACTTCACTAGTGACAAATCATGCACAGATACAAGTCAGTATTACAAATATCTGACATTTTAGGGGACATAAACACGTTTGAGTGGCGACCACTAACCTGTTGCTTCCTACTGTTGCACATGTTTAAACTTACTCAAGGATGCCTCAATGCCAACATGGTTTTCATGCGTGGGCATCTGTGCTGGTTATCTGGTCAGGGCTGTGTGCGCAGTGTGTGTGTGTGTGTGTGTAAGTACACTGCATGCCAGTGTGTCTGTGGGTTGCTCACCCCCTTTCAGCTGGTGGGTGGCAGGGCTGAGCAGGACCAGCTGGCCAGCTGTACAGGGCACCACAGTGCCCTCTGACCCCCAGCCGGTGGGGGATCCGGGCCGATGGTGGCACGGCCATAAATCCACGGACATAGAGCATGTGGAGGCATTCAGGAGGCAGACACATCACCTGCTGCCTGCCGGCACGTCGCCTCCCTCACTGCCCTCCTCCACTGCAGCGCCTTTGCTCTCTGTCAAGTGCAAATTGTTCCCATGGAAATAGAGAGAAACACTGCTTTTGTTAAATGGGAGAGTTTAAAACAATAGAGTTCAGATTGTTGGAGTCAGGCACCATTTACTGGCAATTTTTTACACATTTGTGGTTTATACACACATTTCAGTCTCGTGCTCTAATGTTCCATCCCTGAAAAATTACCATCTTTTGTCTCCCACAGTGACACCCCAATGACAGAGGAAGAGCTAATGAATGACTGGCATCCAATCCATAGGAATACTCCAAAAAAATCAAAAAGGGGAAGAAAGGAACAAATGAGCAAACACCCCCCATGAGTCGCACTTCTATTTGTCAAATGTGTCACATACAAATCCACTACTCTGCTGATTGTATTTTGATGAAACTTGGGATAATGATGCATTTCACCACAGCATTCCAACACTTTATTCCACATCATCATTATTTCAGATACTGGATTGTCACACAAAAAAACACATCCCCTCATTTCACTACAGTTATTTGAAAGATAAAATGACCTTTATCTCTTAAAAGAATCCTCTATAAAAACACTTTAACACAGAAACTGAAGAGAAAGTACTACTCAACAACTTGGGCCCTCAGATTCAAGCAAGAACAAAACATTTAATGGCAAATATCAGCTGCCCTGCTCATTACATGACATTTGAGAGAGCACCCTGAAATGACTTGTCTAATTCTGGTATTTGGAGGAGTAAACAAACACAACACTGTGTAATTACAGACTTAATTAACTCGTGCTTGACTAGAAAACAGGGAAAGAGAGACCAGAGGCAGAGAGCTCCACCTCTGCATTGATTCCCAATCAGTACACAAGGGCAGCTCCATCGTTGGTGTAAATATGCTCAACCCTGAATTAAATCCACTACTTATGGCATTTATTAGACATTTTTTATTTATTCATACTTACCTTGATAAACACATATCTGCATATGAAAGCAGAGTCTGTAGGCAGTGTATAAGAGTTTGATATTTGGAGGTGTTCTGGTTTCTGTTTTTAGTCTAAATAGTATTGACCAAATATGTTTTGGGCTTTAGTTGCATGCAGGTAAACAGACTGTGTGGAGACCAAAAGAGGCGGCACCCATCAGCTATTGTCTGACAATGATTTAGTGTTTTGGTAGCTTTTTGGATTGGTTGGCTGTTCATAAAGATAAGTATGAAAGTCAAATTATGTTAATAAAATGGTTTTGGTTAGTCGGAAACAATCGCCTGTGTGAACAAAAAGCTAATCTCTTCCCAGATATCTGTCCACTGTCCTTACATTTACTGAATAGATCAGAATCCCCAAAACATTGATTGTTTTCCTCACAAAGAAAACATCAGATAAAAAGTTGATAGGTTCTGGAATTTTTTATTATCTGTGTTGTATTTATTTCAATCCCAGTGATAATTGTGATTTGAGCAAAAATATCACAAAAAGGCAGCAGAGTGACATTTTGCACAGACCAATATGTGTCCAGTCATCTGTGACACTAAGCCTCAACCTCCACCCTCCTCCATCTGCTCTGTTTATTTACTTAACTAAACTGCCAAGTTCAGAAACTTTATGGGTCCTATCGTATGCTTTCCGCCATGTGCCAGTGGCGCATTGGGAGGGGAAAGTTTCAAATTAATTCAGGGGAGTTTCCAGGTCAACCTTTGCCACCTTGCTCCAGGAGCAGCAGAGAAATCCTGCTCTG
>JAPZDV010000025.1:21390261-21413804 GCA_029814665.1 Acanthurus lineatus
ACCCGGTGCAAGTGGATTTGCTATTGTACACTTGTGGCAAAAATGACGTTAGCGCCGGGTGTATGATAGCAATTACACCTGCGCCACTGGCTCACCGCTGGGTGTATGATAGGGCCCTATATGTTAACATGCAACTACCAGCCGTTGCCTGTAAAAGACACAAAATACATAGCAGACTCATTAAATGATGGATCAAAATCTCCACAGGTACTGTGGTACACATAGTCACATACATTTTACTCATTTGTATTTACTCAAACCAGCCTGATGCTCCAAATTATTTTCTTTCTGCTGGTAAACATCCAGTGAAACTGCTGGAGGGTGTGTTACACTAAATAAAAGTCCCTTTATTTTAAATTAAAGTTGACTCAGGAAGAAAGGGTTTCTCTCTGTCTTAAATAATCCATTTCTATGGTTGGAGTCAGTAATAATTGTTTGTGGATGCACTGAGAGCATGCAGCAGATGTCTCAGAATAAACCTTTCTGAGGTCAGATATTCTGACACAACAGGAAAGACGCAGGTGTAACTAATAACATTAACAGTGGCTCATTTCCATTAAAAGATCCTATTGAGCCATTTGTGTTTTTACTTACACCTGTGGTATCAGCTAATACAAATGTTAAAGTGTCTGCAGTTAGACAGGTCTCTTCCTCTGAACATTTATTCAGATTTTTATATTTTGATGCCTGATTACTAAACTGTGTTCACTGTGTTGTTCCAGCATGTAGCCTTCCTCTTTGAACACTCTTCCACCTGCCACCAAAGTTTCAGTTTAGCCTGATAGTACAAGGCTTTTTCTCTTTGTACCCACACACACACACAGGCACACACACACAAACACACAAAAGACAGACTCATACAGTACAGGTGCAGGAACGCACAGCAGCACCTAAGTCAACAGAGTGGGTGACAGGGAGACGGACTATTGCCCACTAGCTCAGAGTCATTCTGTCTAGACTCCAGATGTTGGCAGAACATAACCCAGCACACACCCACCTACACACACATACACACACACGCATATACACACACACACACATACACATACACATACACAAAGTGAATATGGCAAGTAGGCTCAGTAGAGCCTGTCTTCAAGAGGCAGCATCCCTGCCAGATGTCACTAAGTGTTGATAGACTCTCACCACTGTTGGAGACCGGTGTGTGTGGGAGTGTTTGTATTTGTCTGTGGTTATGTGTGTGTAAGTGAACACATTTTTCATTTATGTGTGCAAGTTTGGCTATTTAAATGTGTTTTCCTGCAAGCTTGTGTGTGCGTGTGCACTCATATTCCTATGCGTGTGTGTAAACACTTATAAAGCAGAGCCTTGGAGCAGCTTGAGAACAGTAGCGCCACACAGCAGGAGTCGGTGCAGACAGGGCTGCTCTGTTTGACGAGGCGCTAAATGTTTGTTGTTCTTTTGAATGTCTAATTTGTTGCCATAACATATGCACGTCTTCAGCGGCTGAGTGATGATTATGAACAGCAAACTGTGGAAGACTGGGATCTGTCATTACAAAGCCTTCAAACTGCAAATATTCTTAACTTTTAGCAGCGACACAGCAGGAACCTATGAACTTACTGACAGTGATTGATTGATAAGCGGCAGATCTGACTCCAAGAGGCACATGTCTGATTGTTTTACTGAGACATGGTGACATTTTAAACACTTAGTGTCTTTATTAATGACGCATACTATGCGTCATCTGTCTTAAATTTTTATGGTGTGGTGTCTCATTTTACAGTGCTGCATTCTCATTTGTATGGCATAGGGAACTTTTTGAGTTATGGGGTATTACCTTTATCATTATAGCTGTAAAAGTGCTGTACAAGCACTCAATAACAAAATGTCAGACTCACAGCCACACAACCAAATACAACAGCACCACAAATTTGGGCTTGAAAATGACCACAAAACTGACTCAGTTTTGAAAAGTATAAACATTTAAACTATAATTCATTGTCAGCATTAATTTGCTGTTGTTAAGTGTGAGGCTTGACCAAGGAACCAGGGCTGACTCTGGCCAAAGACAGGACACTTTTGATGCCCTATAATTTTTGCATTTTATCAATTTTATTAAATAGTACCATATGTTACATTAAGACACCAGTTAGAGCATAATTTCTCTCTTTCTCTCTCATGACTTTCTTTGATTGTGGCTGAAAATGTGGTCAAATAAGCCTCAAATCATTTGAGCCAATCTTAATTGATGGGTTGCAACATGAAGTACAGTGTTTAAAATGGACAGGTTCCATACAGTCTAGCAGTTAAATTCCAGGTTTTCATTTAGATGCCCAAAGTTTAACTCCTGGTTTGGAAACAGTTTCATGTCTTTCAATAGACATTAATTATGCTGCCATAAACTCTTTTATTTCCATAGAATGGTTTAATGTAAACCCCAAATATACAGTACACAACACTAATTTGACCTCTTTATACAAATTGTACTGTAATCTGTGCAAAAATGTTATATATAGTACATTTAATTCAGATGCAAAGTGACAGTTTGTGGTTTTAATGGAGAGTTACCCCCTACAACAGTTAATCAATCTACCCAATCCCTCTGAGTAAAGGCTCCAGCTATAGTGCAGGGTTGCCACATGCAGTCTGTATGAGCTGTATTTACTCCACAGTAGTTCTGCATAGAGGCACTATAACACAAAACCTAACATTCTGAGTATGATGACCAGAACAAGGTGGGGTTCAATGAAAGTTCTAGAACACAACTTTCTTTAAAACCCCAAATTTCTAGTTTTATATTTTGTTTGTGTGTGAATTAAACAAGCAGGATATATGGGAGTAGGCATTTACGCTAATTACCCCCCTTTCCCTGCCATCAGTCTGTATTCTAAGAAAGTAATCTGTAATCCAAACTAGAGGAGGAGAAATGAGATTGATATCAATCCTTTCATCAAAATGAAAAAAACATTACAAGGTTTTTACTGCTTTTTTCATGCTACTATAATGGATTATATCAGATTGCATAGATGTTTATGATATTGTGTCCACAGCCTTGTAATTGCATAGCATAGCACCCCTATTGATTGGCTTTTTATCAGTTTTTATTTTCATTTTCAGTTTTGGCATGTTTATATCAAATATGAAATGATTAGTGTTATTATAACTGATATTTTGCTTACATGCATATACTGTACACACTGAATTTAGACAAATATGCAGCTTTCATAGTTCAGTAGTCTAGAAAGCACTACACTGAAGAAAAACCTCCTGAATATTATTGGCAAATAAATGGCTAAGGTAAGTGGCAGAATGTTTGTTTTTTTCAAACAAACTTCAACACAAAACTTGTCCCAAACCTTAACACTGGTTTATGTTTCTGTTTTGTTGGCTGCAAATTGTGTCCTAACATGACTCATTCATTAATACATTTGTCTAATCTGCATCCATAAAAAGTCATGAATTCAATTAACTTTGAATTCAAGCAATTACAGTAAATGGTTTTCATTAAGATTAAAAAACAAAAATTCAGCTTTAAAAAATGTATCTGTAAAGCTGTAAATACACTGAGGAAAACTGCCTGTGTGTGTTTCAGGTTTGGTGTTCAGTTTAATTGTCTCCCAGTCAAATTGACCCTGAATAAGTCGTACGCTAACAAAGGCAAACTGGACCCTCCATGTTTGGACAATGACTGATAACGGTGTCAACAAGAGACATGAAGGATCACACCTGCATCTGCAGCCATGTTGACCTAACAACACACAGCCAGTCAGCCAGGCAGGCAGGCACTCACACACACACACACACGCACAAACTAACACAAGCAGGAGGTGTTGTTGTCTGGGCTCCACTACAGTCCATCTGTTGTCCAGTCAGGAGGTGAACCTGAGAGGGGGTGAACCTCAGAGGAAACACTCCCAGTATCGCTCATGTCTAACAGCAGGGGGTGGAGTGTGTGTGATGGCTGCAAGGAAAGCCTCGTACCGAGACCTGAATTCTAACCCGGCCTCGCTAACTTTGCCTGGTGGTGACTTTGGCTAGCTCTGACCTACTTCCTACTTTCCTGAACAGGTGGCATGAGGCTCAGCCAAACAACCTCACAAACTTGGTTAATTTTAATACTTTTGACTTGACCCCATTCTCATTTTGTTTGTTTACCGAGCAAAATTGGAATTAGCAACACACACACTGAAATCAGGGCTGTTGTCTGACCATCAGTGTCCATGCTTTCTGTGACCTTGTGACTCTGCACTCTATGTGAATGTTTATCAGCGAGATACATTCCATCTTCATGTGTGTGCTGAGCAGATGTTCAAGACGCCTGTCTGGTATGGTTATTTTGATCCTGCTGTGTGTCACCATCTCTCCCCCAGTGAATAGGGAGGCGTAAGTGAACTGTCAAAGGTCTGTGACCTCAGCTGGGTGTCACTACAAGGTCTATTAAGAGGCTCTCAGTGGACTACAAAAGCAATTGATTAGGCATTAAGCTCACATTCACTACAAGAAAATCCTAAAGTATGTGAGGAATGCAGGGTCTGCACAAACTCTAACTTTACCCTTAAGATCAGGAATCACTGGTCTCTGCTCTGCCCTTTAACCTAAAAAAAAGGGTGCATAAAGACCTGAACACAGCACATAAATGTGCCTCTTTCTCTTTATTTGTTTCCATTTCCTTTGTTTTAAGCTGTGAGTATCGTGGCACCACAAATTCCTGGCATGTGTTACGCTGCCAGAGCGCTATATCTTAAAAATTATGTAAAGAGACAACTTATTTGGATTGGCAATAATGTTTATCAAAAATGCTATGCCAGAGGGATTTTTTAAATCAACATAAGAAAATTTGATGCTGAACACATCAGCAAACCGTAAACTGCAGATGCAAAATGGACGTTCTGAATACACCTGCATAGCTCCAAAATCTTTTGCTGGCACCTAAGGCATGATTTGTATTTTTATGGTTATGTTTAAGGGTTTTTTATTGGTAAGGTTTATGTTTTCATTATGTTGAGGGTGGCACGGTGGTCTTGTGGTTAGCACTGAGGCCTCATAGCAAGAGGGTTTTGATTTCAAACCTGCCAGGCCTCATGTATGGAGTTTGTTTGTTCTGTTTAATTTGTTTCTGTCAAGTTTGAATGACATATATTGGACGATGAGTTGAAGGAAATTAAGCTCCAGACAGGATGAGACTGTGGCTAGCTGCTTAGTATATTTACTTCAGTAGATATCTTTGCAGCAGAATACATGAGATGAAGTCAGAAGTGCTACTTCTGTTGGTAACATTACTTCCCTTTTTATTTTTAATATTTAAATCTAAATTCTGGCCGTACTTTACACGTCTTTCACTGACACTGGTTTGAATGCACGTACCAGTGGGTTAATTGTGGTTTGAATTGAATGAATTCAGAAAGCACATTAAGACCCACAGTAAGACCCCCAGCACATGGTTAAGATGGGACACCCTCTACATTCAAAGTCCTCTTTGCTCTATTGGCTTCCACCTTCATTTTATCCATCATTGCCTCTTCTCCACCTCCATCAGCCATCTCCTCATCCCTCCATCTTTTTAAATGATCCTCCTTGTCCTTGGTCTCCACTCTGCTTTACTCCATCCACTTCTCTTCTCTTTTTCACTCAGACCTCCATCCTCTCATCACCCCCTCTCCCTCCATCCAGCCTCTCTGGGCTGTGTCGACACATCTCACCTCCCCACCTTGTCTCCTTCCCATTAACTTTGGAGCAGATGGCAGGGCCCTGCTCTCTCTGTGTGAGCTTGACTGACAGGGGCTGGTCATCAACCTCCATAGACAACCAGTCATATGCCGCTCCGCTCTGTCTCTCCTCCCTATAGTCCTGTCCTTTAATTCTCCTCTTTCATGTTCTCATCCAAATCTCCTCTTACCTCCCATATTCATCCTTGTTTTATTTACTCCACCCTTCCTCCTTCCTTGACTTTTTCAGCTCTGCCTTTTTCCTTCTCCATTTCATCTGACCTGACTTATATCTCCTTGAGAGGTGTTTTTAAAGACAATGTCCAACATTTTGAGAAATATTTTTTTGTAAGAGGAAGTTAGATGAAAGTTTGATGCCACTTCAATTTTATTAGGAGAGGAGTCAGAAGATTGTTAGCTTAGCTTAGCCTAGCTTAGCAGGACATAAAGACTACAACATTGCAAAACAGCTAGGCTGGCTTTGTCCTGTAAAAATAAAATACACCTCACTTAATCTGTACATCATATTATTTTGTTTTAGTATACAAAAAGTACTGTCCATGACATGTAAACTACTTTCTGCAGTCTCACAATTAAATGCTCCACATTCACAGTCTTCATCTAAAAGATGTGGCTGTCACCTATATTTAAATCTCTAAACCTGTAGCGAGCTGATAAATCCTGTGTTGTATTTTTTTAATCTTGTTTTAATTTTAGTCAAAATATGACTGCAAAGTTAACTGGATAGTTATCAGTAAAATTTAAGGACTTAGGTTTTGTATGATGAATCTTGTGGTGTAAATGTCCTTATTTGACCTTGATCTTGGTGTAGTTGATAGAAATTTGTACAGATGCTACTTTCTTGAATACCATGCACACATATTTGTAAAATATGCATTAAAATATACATTCATTTAGAGGGACTGGTGTGGAAATTTTAAAATAGTGTAATGGTATGCCTTTCCTGGTTGGTCGTTTTTCTAATTGAGCCAGGAAAATACCAGTCAAAGCAAAGGCCATGCATCCTGCTCAACCATCTACTGCACTCATAGAAAGTATTTACGTACATGTACTATAAAAACTCTGCTGTTCGAAATTGAGGAAGTTCAGGTTATGTGCGTGTGCGCATGTGTTTGCATGTGTGAAAACATTCAGAGAACAAAGGATTGTGTTTCAGTCACCTCGAGCGCAGTTGCCCTCACTGACCTCTGACAGCTAGAAAAAGAAACATCCTCCTCATTTTTTCACCCTCTTCTCTCCTCTTCTCCTCTCTCCTCTGTTCCTCGTGTGTTTTCTGGGCGACAGCTGTGGAGAGCAGGGGGGAGTCTTCAGCTGCTGATGACAGGCCAAAACCTCCATATCACCACAAAAAAAAAAATCAGGTTCAGGAAAGACTTTCAGCTCAATGTCAAATTTGCTGTGTCAAAACAGCATCCTAGTTGCCACAGTCTCATCTTCAAGGAGCAATACCATCCGAAAAATCACCACCTGTTTCCATCAAGGTCTTTGTAAAATAAAAGAGGAAGGAGAAACTTACATGATGGCATTCTTTTGTAAAACACTATTCTTTTCTGCGGGGATTGATCGCTAAGTCGAATTGATTTTCTTTCTCTCTCCAGGGAAGAAGTAGGTCTCTGTCCCTCTGAAGACAGTAAACTGGCAACATAAATAGAGTGGCAGGATGGAGAGGAAATGAGCGAGGATCCATCTTCAACGCACCGCAGAGAAACAGCTGTTTCAGGTCACAGCCAAAGATAAGCCTCCTCATTTCTCTCTCTCTCCCTCTTTCCTTTTCAGTCTCTCTCTCACACATTTGACACTCCACCCGACTGTCTTTAATCAGTCTCTCCGACACCACCTCTGTTTCACTCCTTCCCTTTCCCTCCCTTTCTGATCTGTGGCTTTAACGGGAAAGTGTTCATTGTGCTCATCCTCTCTTAACCTTCACAGTCCCACGATGCTTCGTTTAAACACTGCACAGATGGGACACGGTGATGACTAAGCTTAAAATTTCCAACTAAATAAAAGATGGTATCAACATCTGGGCAGAGATCCAGAATAATTGATGAAAATGACCTTTAACTCATTTGTTTGTCTTGTATCACAAATGGTTATTTTGTAAAAGCAAAAGCAATGCAAAACATACTTAGTATTCTTTTTACCGTGACCTCGATGTTGAGCAGAATAATACTTGATCTGCTTTGTTTGACTTTATATTTGACACAGTAGTTACAAACACTGTTGACATGCTGCTTTTTACAACTGTTCTGTCAATGTTGAACACACCAAAACAAATTCCAATCAGTGTTTCATTGATATGGCAATAAACTAGGTTACACTTTATGTTGAGTTGCTTGTTAAATCTTAGGAAATTTGTTAAGTATTTGTTTTGACAGAAATGCCTTTCTTAAAAATAACATTGAAGCTCTTTTAGTTCACTCTTTTGGTTTCCTAGAAGGTAAATTGTTTTTTAAATTTATTAGTGCATTAAGGTTATAAACAATAAATAGACACAAGGGATGTACATACCATGAATGACAAAAGACAATTACTGTTGTGCACGTTTAGATATGTGTGTGTGTGTGTGTGTGTGTGTGTGTGTATATATATATATATATAGACAGTAAACTATGATCTTATGGACTTGACTTCCAGCCACAGTAGGCAGCTATTTTCAGCCAAGATGCTCCCTGCCTCACTATAAAACAGGCAGACAATGTCGGTGGCTAGCTGGTGAACATAGTATGAAGCTGGTAAAGATGCCAGATATATCTGTAATGATTTGAAACACAAAACAAACAAGCAAACAAACAAAAAACCCTCAAAAAAATCAAGGATGTTAGTGAACCAGAACAAGCTGCTATTACTGCCATGGTGCCTCGTTTTTAACGTACGCTATGTAAAAGATTTTATTCATGATGAACTACCCAAGGAGATCCTGTAGAAAGTAGTAGACAGTCTGAAATCAATCTTACTTTCAAAAACCTTTATTATAATCAAATTTTATTGTTTTGATCATATGATAAGAGGTTTGCCAACCAGAGTGTGGAGACAGCCAAAGAGGAAGCTGTGCCGATGTGTTGCTAGCTTGGTCCTACATTTCCTTGCCAACAAAAAAAAAATACTAATTCAAGTACTTCTTAGTTTAAAGCTAAGAATTATAGCATTCAGTTATTTAAAACATAAGCCTGCAAGTCATTCCTGCTGGGTTTAATAAATAACACTGTGGAAATCCCACAGAAGCAGTTTGTTGATGTTCCTTTTACCAAAGCCAACAACTATTTTGGCTACCACTACAGTTTCATTTAGTTATAAGTGTTGCTTGATGAACTTAATAACTAGTTGTGACCAAATTAGATTTTTTCTAAGTATCATTTTCATAGGCAAAAATGGATTTTCAGAGTAATAAGACCTTGTGTTCTGGCTACAGCTTCAGTCATACCACCATCAGCGCATATTCATGGTTCGAGGCTGGATGTGTGTAATTGAAACTGACATTTTTCTTTATTAGATTAACTTTATTAGTGACTAACTTTGAACACCAAAAAGACACATAAAAACCATCCATCATCAAACTTGCTTCAAATTAGAAAAATGAAGGCCTGAAGAACTTAAATCCAAGTACAATGTATGCTGGAAAATATGCAAACAATCAATAATCAATCTTAGTTTGTTGAATTCTGGGAAAGATCAGTTGGACATTAAACAAGGCCGTCATTTTAAGTATATTACTTGAATTCTCAATTATAATTTCTTATGTTAGAATTATTTCACCTGAATTGAACTTAACAAATTCATCTTATTTCAGTGGGTTGATGATAACAGATGAGTGGATGTAATGAAGTTGATTACACAGAGGCTAAGTTTTGTGCTCTAACTGGGTGGTGCTTTGCTTTAGTTACTTGAAGACAACTTTTCTTTTACCCAAAGTTTAACTATTAGAGTAACATTATGTTTGGGTTGAGATACACCAGATGTAATAATATCTTCCCTTGCTGCATTGAATTCCTCCTCTCTTGCCGATAAGGCTGTGTGACCGTGCATGTGCTGGATTACACTATAGCAGCTCTAGACAGCTTATTCACTGTGTGTGTGTGCGTGTGTGTGTGTGTGCAGGCACACTATATGTATGTGTTAGTGTATGTGCGTTGACCCGGATTGTGGAGACCTCTAGACAGCTTATTCACAGCAGACAGATAGCAGCAGAATTCTTATCTAGCCTACCTTCTCTGATAGTGTATTGATGGGCCAATCTGCCACAGACTGCTGAATTCAGGAACAAAGGCACTGATAAGTACGGTAGGAGAGTGCAGAGGACTACGGAGGATTTAAAGCACAAAAAAAAAAATACCCAATTCCCTCTCTGCATTTGTATTATAAATGGTTAAAAATGTAAAATAATAGAGCTCACCTCCAGGCTAAATTCTGAGACACAAGGCTTCAGCTTAAGGGTTGCTACAGCATAAAAGAAAAGAAGGCATCAAGAAGATGATTCAGTGCTGCTGTGTTTGGGTCATAATGGGTCACATGCAGTGTGTCGTCAAATAAAACAAGTGTTGGAGTTAAAATAAGAGCTCCGAAGTCTCTGCTTGAGGTACAGTAGCAGGACCCAGTAGTGCAGGCTGGGGCTTCAGCTTTGGTGGATGAGTGAGGTAATGAGATGAGACAATGTAAGGCTGTGCTGAGAGCTTAAATAATAAATGAAATCTTGATGAACACTGACATTTAAAATATTGTAATCAACACAAGCAGATGAGGCTATCGTCGAAATCTCATATCAATAGCACTATTTCTCCTGTATATCATTAAAATTAAGCTGAACAAATTTCTTAGAAAACAATTTGTTTCATGTTCATCTCATTTACTCTCAATTTTTCAGTTAAAATGAAAAAAATTTACTAAGTCTGATTATATTTGTGTACCATAAAACATTTAGCCAATCCCACATGGGAGTAAAGACACTGACATGTAGATCAACCCAAATGTAATATACAAAAAGTAAAAATGTTTTAAAAAATGTTTTTCAGGTTTTGCAAACCATAGATGTGTAACATTAGTACATTATACATTTAGCATATCAACTGTTCAGCAGGTCATATCAAGTAATGCAGTTCTGGTTGAAAGTAAAAAGATCTGAGGGGAATTTTCTTACCAGCAGGTTAGAAAAGATGATGGCAGAATGAAAAATAAGCAGATCCCCAGCGCTCAAGACTAAATCAAGGTTGTCAGTTCCAGCTGAGTATTTTCCATCAAGACATTTTACAATATTTTTGTTAAGGCCAAAATCAAATATTTTAAGGAAATGGAGACCAATTTTCCAGTTGGTTTCTGGCAGCAATAACTGTTTTTGAGAAAAAAACGTGAAAGTTTTCAAATGTAAAATGTAAACAAGCTAGCATCTGTTAACTTTTCTTTTGCAAAGGTTTAGCAGTTTTAATACCAAAGCTCACCTCTCTATGGCTATGCAACTAATTTACATGCAAATTTTTAAAAAGTTTGGCAACCAACAACAGAAAAAATGCAAATGCTCCAGGGCAGCATTTCCGGTTATTGCCTAATATTTTACCAGGGTTATTTGATCATGTGTTTTAATAAATCAACAAATTCTCTGGCATTTATTCTGATAACTGCATTCTCAGATCCTCCCATTTTACTGGATTTACAGCTGCAGAAAAGAAAAATCAGGTACTGTTTTCATTTTAATGAATGCAATGCACAATCCAGAAAAGTGAATTATCACATTGATATGCAAGTCGTGTTTGAGTTTGAAAAGTTTTTGTATTAAAACATTGGTCCATTAAAAGTTACTCCTCTCCATCCAGCTCGGTAATTCTGCTTGATGGAGTTGAAAACTTTCTCACTCGACCTTGGTCTCCTTTCAGATTCAATCTGAATCACAGTGATGTGTGTGTGGGTGTGTTCTCTCTTTCTCGTTTGTATGTGAAGTTGCTTGTGTGTG
Organism: Acanthurus lineatus; assembly: GCA_029814665.1. Lineage (NCBI taxonomy): Eukaryota > Metazoa > Chordata > Actinopteri > Acanthuriformes > Acanthuridae > Acanthurus > Acanthurus lineatus. The sequence continues at coordinate 21,401,890 of JAPZDV010000025.1, forward strand.
CGTGTGTGTGTGTCCTTATGTGTGCATATATACCGGAATCTATACCTCTGTTTACATCTGTGCACATGCATGCATGTGTGTTTGTGCATATGTGTGTTTGTGAGTTGAGTGCAATAATTCTGAGACGTCTTATGATTAATTTATGTCTTACCTGCCTTTTTACTGAATTACTCTGCGGGCCCTTAGGGGTTTGTGCTGCGCGCAATGCTGCAAATAACAGCTCAAATGAAAAAATGCAAATGATCAGGCTAGATCCAGCACCAAATCCATAGGGACCCCCTACACACACACACACGCACACACCCAGACACGCACACATATGCACACAACCACACAAACAAACTGTTTAATGCACTTGCTCTTTCTCTCTCCATCTTTAACTTTCCCCCTCCGTCTCCATTCATTCATTCTCTCTCTCTCTCTCTCTCTCTCTCTCTCTCCCTCCCTTGCTATGGGAGAGGAAGCCGGATGAATATCAGCAGGGGTCAGAGAAATGCTTGCAGTGAATAACAGAGGCATAATAAACAGAAGCCTTCACTCAAATTATGAGTGCTGCACTTTCACACACATACACATACAATCTCTCACACACATACACATACACGCACACATAGGGCTCGGAAATGCACACACACACTCATACCCACATGCACACAAAGGAATCCAATCAATCAGCAAAGTTGCCTTATCTCCTGCATATGAAAATGGAACTTCAGAAATTAGCTCATTTATTTTGGACAATTAGGGTTATTGAAGTGTGACAGTGAAAATTTAGTGTTCACTGAGGCGTGCGCTCGGCAACAATAGCAGGGAGCCAATTGAGTGCGAGAAGCATTTAAAGCTGTAGTATTTACTTATCAATGTAACTGGCGCTCGGTGTTGATCTCATTAAAACCTCTTCCTCTGTGTTCTTTTCTTTAGACAGGACGAAGACAGAGAGAGGAGAGGAGGAAGAGAGAGGAGACAGGAGCAGTCATCCCTGTCGCATATGATATTATAGCCTGATCAAAACACAGAAATGGAAAAGAAGAAACACACAGAGTTTTGAAAACTAGATTCTACCTGTGAAATGAAGGAGCTCTGCTGCTTCTTGGAATTCAATTTATTGAAGCAAAGAGGTTTCACCACATCCTGTGTTTTGTTGATGATTTCAACAGGCTCCTTGAATCTCAAACTTGTGATATTACAGAGAACCCTCCAGGAACTCTAATAGTGCTTCACACCAGGGTTGAAAAGTCGCTGATAAAATTTCAGATCTCTGGAGTCCTCAAAAGTCTCTGCACTGTAAGAAGTAAATAGTTTTTACTTTGTATTTCATCATTTTTCCAAATAGAATTTTTATTCCCATGCATTTTTTTATTTATGGGGCAGTGGCCAATGTCGTGGTGCCGTGAGGTAAAATATTATGAGTGCATGGCTTTGGTTTAAATAATCACATACATCTTAGAATCATAGAAACGAAAGATACTGAGATGCAAATCCAATCGTTTTTTGATCAGAAGACATTTGCACTGAGTCCTAATTGAAGCTTCCATGAGTCTGATGCATTCATGGAACTGCAATGTCCCTGGTCTGATTCTGCAGAGTCATCCCATGTGTCACATGTCTCTTCCCATGTTAGCATTAAAGAGTTACTTCAGGAACTATGCGGTGCATGCTTACAGGTCTCTGTGAAACCTCCATTAAGCTGACCTCCTTTAAACTGCCCACAGCATACGAAATTAACACAACCACCAAACAAAGAAACAAATTAAATTGCCAGTTAACATAAACATGGTGACAATCACATTTTCTTACAAAAATGAAGTGCAGGAATGATAAGTATCATAATTGTGGAATGGCAAGGGGACAATGGTGCCTCTTTTTTTCATGTTTCCTGTCTATTTTTTGTCTCCTCACTTCTGAAGTAGAACTAGGGTTGTCTCAATAAAATCAAATATTGATATTATCTTACCCCACATTTTTATTTATTAATCATTAACAGTGAAAGGGGAAACAGCCATAACAAAGGTTAAACTTTAAAATCTAAACTGAATTTAAGTTAAATATAGGTCAACATGAGAGATTCAGTAAATTCCATTTTTTCCCCTCCATAAATTACATTGTTTCAATAAAATTTCATTAAATTTTTTTCCCTATTGCAGTAGCTCTATGCCCCCGTTCGGGGTCTGACACAGTTTGAGAACTGCATGAAGTTCTTAATTGTGTATGTTGGACTTGTCAGTATTTTCTCTCTCCTAGTTATTTGTAAAGCAGATTCAAAGAAGGAGGAGAGAGACGGGGATTCAGGTCAGCCAGTGCTGTTTGAGTCCACAGAGAAAATAAAAGCAGACAAGTCTGTTACAAGTCAGGATGAAGGTGTCGCTAAATTGTTGGCCTGCTTTATAGGAACCAAGGTTTTCTTTTAGTATTATAGAGAAGCCAGGTTTAAAGCACTTATAAAACTGTTGCTCAAAATTAAGAATACACAAGCATTTTTTCCTGATTTTCTGTAGATATCTCTATTATATTATTATTAGAAATTCTTTCACTCATGATATTCATGTGCAGACAACTTTAACTGGAACAACTAATCAATTGTTAAAATGTTCTGGAGGTTTTTGCCACCAGTTCCTGCACTTGCCTGCAGTGTCTTTATCTGTGTAAGATCTGTTCAGAACCACTTCAGGGCAGCTGTGGCTCACGATGTGGAGCAGGTGTCCACTCGTCAGAAGGTCTGTGGTTTGATCTCCTGCTCTTCCATCTGCATGTTGAAGTGTCCTTGGGCAAGATACTGATCCCAAAATTGCCCATGATGGCTGTGCCATCAGTATTTGAGTGTGTGTGCATGTGTGTGTTTGTGCATCGGTGTGTGTTCCTAATGAGCAGGTTGGCACTTTGTATTGAGCCCTATGCCATTAATGTGTGATTGTGTGAAAACAGGTGAATGTTGACTTGTATTGTAAAGCACTGTAAGTGGTTGAAAGAATAGAAAAGCACCAAATGGGTGCCATTTATATACTGCCAAAGGTATTTTAATAGTTTTTTTCCTGCTATTTCCTCAGATAAATTGATTCTCAGTTCTGTTGACTATCTACTTCAAGCCATGTATATTCTATTAAAGACATGACTGTAAAGATGATGTTTTTCATGGCACTGTGCTGAAACCATCTCTTTGTGGAGTCTTAGCACATGATTTCTCTGATCTGCATAATAAACCACAAAAGCAAGATTAATACACAGGAGGGAGCATTGTGTCTTATTCTTTCTCAAAGTTTTCTTGAATACTTTATCTCATTTACAGCAAGTAACAATGATACATTAACATGCTTCCAGTTTATAACCTGTTTACAGTGTTGATTCATCTCTTTTGTAACGCAAACTGAAGGCAGGTATTCATTTTGTTTATGACTTGATGAAAAAGTACCGCAGAGATAAATGATCATTTGTTGCAGCAACTTCTCTGTGGCCGAATCCAGCAACTTTGCTCTGAACTGTTGACAGAGACAAACCGCAGAGGCAAGAGTCACAGCGGTACATCTGTACGTGCAAACATCTCACCTGTACAACAACACCTCACACACTGCTAATAACAATACCTTATCAATATGCAGTGTTCTGCAGCACTCTAACATCTACCTAAGAGGTCCAAGATTTAAATTTTTAAATGAACTGCTGCCTTTTGCTTCATTTCCTTACCAAAGTCTGCATAATTCATCGCAATCTACTGTGGCAGTTGATTTTAATCAGGCCATTTCTAAAGAAAAGGGGGGTTGTGAGAATCTGAATGGAGTTCATACATTCGCCTCGCCTCAGACAGTAATCTTCAGGGAGACAAATAAGGAAACAGTGACAGGGGCCATCTATAAAGCGATAAATATTTAAGATGCAATTTTAATAAGTAATACTCTCCACATAAAAGCAGTGTTTGTTATGGCCTCCCGGTTGTCATTACATATTCAGATGCTGGTGTGCTTTTTTTTCCTGTGCCATCAGCATCTCTTCAATATTAACACCTCCGCAGATGGATTTCTGATTGCCTGGCTAAATGTGTGTATCCCCTGCTTCTAAATTATTATTGCTATTATCATTATTAATGGCTTTTCTGTTTGCAGTCAATTTACATCCCACTCTTTGAGTGGAGGAGATGAGTCTCTGCACCTTCATTTCCCCTCCTTCCTTCATGTTTTACTTCTCTCTCGTTTCTATCTCCATCGGTGAGACGGATGGAGAATTTATTGAATCTCATCGGGAACTATGGGAGCCATAATATAAACCTTTCAGTAATGTATTCTAAATGTAAATGGAGAAGGGTGAGTGCAGTACCAGCACTTCATTACGCCGTGTACGTGCAGTGTGTGTGCATTAGTGTGTGTGTTGAAAACACAAATATGGGGAGAGATCTCTGGCTGCAGAATGTATCAGGAGGTGTCTGACTACTGATCAGCTGATCAAATCATTCTCATCACTGCACTGTGGCCCGCGCAGGATCGAGACAAGAGCCGTGCTTAATGAACGGAAATAGCACAGAAGGGAATGGCAGTGAAATGAAAGTGTGCTCAGCAGAGAATGTGTTTGGTTAGCCATGAAAGACAATAAGACAGATTCAGTTTTCTTCCTGCTCTTGAAGTGAGAACAAAAGGAATGAAAAAGAAGCACACTACAAATTGAACATTTACACTTGATGTTTGAGAAAGGCAGTTGCATTAGTGTCATAAACTTGAAAATTCTTAGCAAAGGTATTAAGAAGTTGCAGGAGTCTTAGAATTCCTCAGAGTTTTGTCTAGTTATATTTTGTCTTGCATAATAATCTCTGTTTTCTTTTATTTGTAGAAAAAAATATATTTTGGTTTTGATTCCACTTTCCACTTGGTAAACCTCAAAGTAGGCTATAAATTCATGAGGTTCAATTAAATGTTACATCCCATGCTGCTGCATCCAAAATGTTACTCTCTCTGATCATTTTCTTGTCAAATGCATAGGAAATTTCAAAATGCCTCTTGAGATATGATTATATACGAGTAATTTGAGGAATAGAGTTTTCAGGAAACAGGCCATAATTAGTGCCTAAATTAAATTTACTTGCACTTGTCACTAGTTTGCTAACTCTGCTGATAACAAATATCAGAATCTAATGTTCAGTTTCAGAGCAAAAGTCGTATGCCCTGTCTGTAACAAGGGCGGTTGAGAAAGATCACTTTTTGGCTTCATATACTCGATTTTGCTTTCAGATACACGGCTTGAAACTCTAACAATTCAGTATTAATAAAATGCAAAATATCCTGGTGTTCACTAAAATGACCCAGTTGAAACCGTTGACTTCGGTGTGGTGTTGAATGATGATCTCCTGCAGCAGCAGTCTCTCATGGGTGTCATGCCAATGCAAGCCTCTCTAAGTTCCTGGTGACAACATGCAGCTTACACAGGCCTACATTTAGCCAGCATGATATCACACTGCTACTGTATGTTTTGTTATGGCATTGATTTGATCAGGATTGCAAGAACGTAAACTGCTAGCATAATTTGTGGTGACCTGTAGGATTGTGATTTTCAGGCTTTAGTAATGAACAGTTAAGCTTAATACCTGTGAACAGACAAACATATTATCCCTCTCAAACATTCGTTGTAAATGCATGTTTTCATGCAGATGTTATGGCCTCCTAACCCCCACCCCTCCTGCTCCATTTGCAGACCTGCAGTCCAGACAGATACATGTTGCATGTGGAGCAGTATGCAGTCTTCATCGCAGTGGGAGCGCTTCTTAGCATGCCACTACAACAGAGGACACTTTCCTTCACTGCTCCGTAGAAACACACACAAACACACACATAAACACTCACAGTTGCACACAGCCCCTACCAGAATGAGCGAGTGAGGCTGGCAGCCAAAACAGGCTTGGCACCGGGCCTAATGATGCCCGGCATGCGTCTGCTCTCGACAACGGCGGGGTAACACCTGCCAACTTTTACTAAGGTGTAAATGTCTCTATTAGCGAGCGGCTGGTCCCGCGTGTACGGCGCTCGGATCAGAGGAGGGACCGCGGGCGCTCTGGTTGCTGTTCAGAACCTGGTAATCGCTGGGTCCAATGGGCTTGTTCAGCACAGCGCTCTCTTTTTCTACCCTTGTATGCAATCTTTACGCATTATGGAGACGGCATGAAAGAACAGGTGGAAATGTGAAAATGGAGCTGCGTATCAGAAAGGATATTTTAGCTCGCTGCCAAGACCAGGCTTGATTTTTTCTGTTTCAGTGCTGCACACTAGGTAACAGTATAGTTTACAGCAGCTTGTGAACATGCCATTAAACTTAAACCCACAAGTTTGCTTTTTTATCTAATTCTGAAAAGTGATTTTTTTTTCCTCTTTGCTTTTTTTGCATTTAAATGCAGCCAAACTTTCTCAAGATCACATTGGCGTCAAAAGGCTCATCAAGCGTCCTCTCCCAAACTTTGGTCCAATTCCTCCCTGAACTTCCCATCAGTTCGGCCTGGAAAGACAACATACTGAATGTAATTTTGATGGGATCTGGATGGGAAATGCCTTTTCATCTCAATACAAATAAACATCCCACTGGTTTATAGTGCAGCTATATTTGTTTGATTAAGTTTAACTGTAGTGAACTGAAATGGCCCTGGCTATGTTATTTCTCAGTCAGGACTTTTTTTTCTCCCTCTCTAGCCAAGTTCACACAGACTTTTCTGCAAAGATCAAGGATCATTCATATTTTACTTCATATAGCCGAAAACCAGATGTGGTGTGTTTTAAAGCCACACAAGTTCTGAATGAAAAGTCCCCTATATATTTTCTCAATCTTTACCTTAAAATCAGCTTCTCTACTGGAGTGAAGCCAGTGTTTAAACAGGCCTGGGTGAGGATTCTTCTCAGGACAGTAAGAAGACCCTGTTTTTATTCCCGTGTGTCCGGATGAGGTTTATTTTCCTCCAATCATAATCCCTACTTTGTTTTTACAGCAGCCATTGTATTTGCATTCACATTCATGACGCCTCCTCCCATATCATACCCACAGGACATATTGTAAGACAGAGTTTGGTACATTATGCATACTGCAGATACCAGGTTACTGGATATGAATTAACATAATCCGAATGGGAAACAGAAGGTATTTGCATATTTTGGAAAAAAGCTATTGTTACATTTCATTATGCAACTTTGAAACCTATATTCCTCTGAGAGATGAATATTGATGCCACTGTGCATACACTTCAATAATACCATTTGTAACGCCACAGGATTAAGTGGGGCCTCTTCTGCTCAAGCACTGTCAGAATAATGCCTAATGTGAGTATCAGAGATCTAATGAGGGGTCGGCTTTCTCCTTATTGGTTCATGATATTATGAGAATCAGTCCATGAGCCGGTGAGACACGTGTGGTAGCGTTATAGTTACCAGCTGGTGGAAAAAAACAGACATCAAACCAAAACAGACCCACATGACATTGATGACACAGTATCTTCTAACTTGTGACTTGGTTATAATGAGTGTGGGCTCTTTTAAGTATTACTTGAGAGCATCTAGAAAAAGGAAATTCTTTTCCCGACCTTAAATGTGTCCCCTGTTCGCTGTCATTTATTGCAAGTGAGGGGCAGATAAAATATTTGTTTCCTGCTGCAAGGCAACTCTGCCATTTTGTTTCATATGGTTCAGTTGAGGCAAACTTTTACAGCACCAATGCGAGAAAATCCTTAAAAGCAAGCATTATTATTTTCACTCTCCTCTGTTTACTTTGCAAATGGTGCTGGCTATACATTTGCTTCCCTTTTGGAGTCCGCTATTTTCTTTCCTTTTCTAGGCTGACAGTCAAACCCTCATTTACACATGCAGGTTGTCGTCAGAATGTAAATGCAGATTTTGGATATGGGTAACTTTCAAAAGTATTTGTAATCAGATAATCCATAAAATCAGATGTGGGAACAACACAACTAGCAATTAGGACTGATGGTTTAACTGCAGCCAAAAATACTGTAACAAATACTGAGTGGATTGCAATAAACTTTTGTGCAGAGATGTGCACGCCTTTCCCACCAATATGAAACAGGTTCTGTTCCAGTTTGATCAGTTCTTGATTTTGAGCCATTTGGACCAATAAAAATCGGGTTTAAAAGTTGGATCTCAAATGGAACCTAAAAAATAGCAGGTTTTCCCTGGGAACCAATATGTCATGGTACATTGTGCAATGCCTTCGCTCATTACTTACTCTGGACTATATGATTCTGCTCAAAACTGGTGGAAACTCAGGCTGGTTTGTTAGAGAGCAACAAGGTTCCAAGACTCCCAAACAGAATCAGTTTTACACCTCCGCATTTCAAACATTACAATACTTTGTTTTACAAGCAAATACATTCAAAACAAATTACAGTCCCTGTAAACTTAACTGCATTTAATGCTAGTAAATGTTGACATGCTAAACTAAGATTGTTGACTACAGAAAATACTGTTAAAAATATTATAATGAAAACTAAAATACAATAATAAAAACAGCAGGCAATACAGTACATATCACACAGTCACTGCAGCTGCCAAAGATGACTCCAGCACATTAATCTGTCTGTCTGATTTTCCTCATGATGAACATGACTGACCTACAGAGCCTCTAACATGACAACAAGAAAGACCCGCAAAAGACAAAATGTTTAAATAATAATAATAATAACAGATATTTTTGCAATATACATGGGAACTAAATGATGGATATTGAGGATGTTTAAGACCTAAAAACACAATCTTTTACCAATGCAACTGTGTCCACCTGTGTTTTTTTACAGATTTTTCCAGCTGGCTCCCATCCCTGATAAAGGTAACATGCTCCCTCTGAGCCGCTGTAAAAAGTTGTTCATGTACAGTGAGATGACCTTTAGAGGTCACAGACGGAGCTCCTGTCAGTCAGCTCGTAGACTGGTGCTGAGTCGGGGCAGGTTGGGGTGCGGTCAGGATGAGATGAACAGGTGTGAGTGGAGGGAGGGCCCGGCATGACTCTGTCACCTTGGTCATACACTGTGTGTGTGCGTATCTGCATATATGAGCATTAAAGAGCAAATACACAGCATGCTGAGAGACATGTATATATGCTTTATGGTATTAGAGGAAAACTGTTAAATATCAGCAGCAGTGTTGAGAGTGTTCAAAGAAGATGGCACTGATATGGATATTGTATGTAGAGTGTATGAGTGTGTGTCTGTGTGTGTGGCCTAGGGTGTAACCCCGCGTATTTATGTGTGGTGCGATGTGAGAGGTGGGAATGTGAAAATGAGCGCAGTTTATCTAGTGTTGGGTTACGCTCACTGTAACACAGCTGTGTTTCAATCAACACAGCCTACAGTGAAGTGGACCTGCTCTGTTGTTTCTAGCTGGGAAGCTGCAGCAGAGCAGGATAAGCAGGTTTCACACACTGAGGAAAATAATTCACTTTGACTTTAGACTGAAATATATAAAATTTAATAACTTCAACTTGTGCAGTTACCGTAGTAACGAAAGTAGCAGCAGTAACTCTAATACTGGTGATAGAAAAGTCCATATTCCCATTTCTTGATAACCGCACAAAGACCTGTGTTGTCCATTTTCCTGCACTGTGCTGATTTGTAATTTTCAATTAGCTGTAACAGAAATGCAACAGAAGTTACTGGCTTCAAACCTTATGTATAATCACCCATTGAGTTAAACTGCTCATTAGATGCATGCAACTCATCTCCTTCTACATATCAGTCACCCTGCTTAGTAGCACCAACAGCAGATGTGGTATCAATACACTGTAGCAAAATAAAAGTAGCTGTAGTAGCTGTAACAACAATAGTGGCGGTACAAGTGTGGCAGTAGTGGTTGTAGCAACAACACACAAGATGAGCATGAACACATCCCTGATTGCATCACTAACCAGCAGAAATTTTTACATGTTGTGGCACATAGTGTGAAACTATGTGCGAGAATATGCTTACAGTTGATGACTGTAATTATGTTTTATATATTTTAAATGAAATATCATTGGAACTTGTTTTGCAATGTATAACTGATCTGTAAAATTAGCATTATTTTATGGTTAATATTTTTTTTGTAAACCTACCAGTGGCCACAAAATGTGTGTAACTCTGAGTCTGATAATGGTTGAGTGTTTAAACTTGTAATACTTTTCAATGAAAATTATTGCTCTCATTTCTTTTACATACATCACAGTTCAGATATCTGTTTGTACACAACAGGAACAGTCTTGTAAGTTTTCCATCTCCATACAACTGTTTTCACAGGCTGAGTGGGAATCTCCATGACTAGTGCACTAACTTTACAGTGTAAAACAAGTGCAGTGTCCCTTTAAGAATACACTTCAGTCACTTATTTTTGCTCAGTATATTACAGTTGTAGCAGCAGCTTCAGTCCAAAATGATCTGCTTGAGTTTTTAAAATCTGTATTACATCAGTCACGGACTGTTTTGACATAGGTTTATGGTTGAATGAGCAAAAGGGTGGAGTTTATTCTAAAATTTGAACAGTTCATTGTAGTAGGCAAAGTCCTGATCACGACATCCATCACTTTCCTATGTCAACCACTGTTTTGTCTTGGTTTATTTTCAGCCACATGCTATAGTTTCAGATAATCCTCCTGTCAACAAAGTAAGGTGTCACAAGCTTTACTTTGTACCTAATGTGACTTAAGGTGCGACCGACCTGTGTGCTGGTGTCAAAGGCAGTGTGGGACTTCACCTTTGGCAAACACAAATGTTTTTAAAGGATGGAACAACACAGAGGAGGGATTCAAGGAGCTGTAGCTGACCAAACATTTCCTTTTTACGATCATTAAATATCACTCGCATGCCTTTGTTCTCTGTGCAAACAAGCTTATCGTATACATGCAGAACACAGGCAATGAGAAAATGATGACTCGCGTAGTCATACTTTCTTTTCAGGGTGTAACTTTATCTATCATTGTGCTCCCTCTCTCTCCTTCTCCTTCCATCCCGCCGCCCTCCCATGTGAGCAAACACAGCCGACCTGAGGCGTTACTTAAAGTAACAGTGCGAAACACACACATTCCACCACACACCTGCACGCTCTTCTGCTTTGACGGCTTGAAGAATGGAAAACCTTTCCTGAGAATACACACACACAGTTGCAATGCAGTGCACCTGCACGTTGTTCAACAGGAGAGCTCATCTTCGCAGCCAAACAGCACATTAGCCAGTTTTTCAGAGCAGGGCCTTGTGGGCTGGCAGCTTAATGGTTAGATGCATATTATTAAAGTTTTGAAAGCTTCCTTCCCACTCAGTTTTGTAAATTTTTGGGCTCCTATGTTTATCAGAGACGATTAATAATGAAATTTAGGGTTGAAAATGCAATCAGGGACTCTATTAGGTTACCGGACAGTGTTAGGTTCAGCTAAAAATGTTCACAGTGATGTTTTTTTGCTTAAAACAAAAGCTCTGCAGCTGGTAAATGGACTGTTTGCAAAAAAGAAAAAAAACATGCAAAAGGGATCAAAGAAAATTGGTTTTAAAGGAAATTGACTCCCAGAAATATTGAGTAAGCAGTGGCTGTGGCTCTATATTGTCTCCACAGTGGAAACCTGCTGGGCCTATCACAAAACAGCTTACTGTTTGATAAATACACACTGGCGCAGGAGGAATATTTCCATATTAGAAATTCAAAATCCCTCCAGGAAGAATATTGGCCACGATAAATCATTTAGCGCAGCCGGCCGCCTTCACTAATACTGCCGAATCAGCAAAGCAGAGCCAAGTCTTATATGACCATCAATTATTAACACACGCTAACTATATTAGCATATTCTTCTCAGCTGCAGAGAGACACACTAAGGCGGTGGACAGCCAGCCAGCCAGACAGACAGCCAGAAAGCGAAAGAGATAGATAGATAGATAGATAGATAGATAGATAGATAGATAGATAGATAGATAGATAGATAGATAGATAGAT
>JAPZDV010000025.1:21422824-21478567 GCA_029814665.1 Acanthurus lineatus
CTCTCCCCTTTCTATCTATCTCTTTCCCCTCCCCCTCTTGCCCCTCCCTTCTCTCTCTCTCTCAACCCAGCCAGTGTCGTCAGATCCCGCCCACCTCTGAGTCTGGATCTGGCCAAGGTTTCTGTCTGTTTAAAGGAAGTTTTTCCTTGCTACTGTCGCCAAGTGCTTGCTCATGTGTGAATTGCTTTCAATTGTTGAGTTCCTATAAATTTAAAATATAAACTTAATTATAGAGTGTGGTCAAGACCTGCTCTATATGTAAAGCGTCTTGAGACAACTTTGTTGAGATTTGGCGCATATAAATAAAATTGAATTGAATTGAATTAGTTGATCATCATCAGCAGCACCTGAGTTACACACATTTTGTGACAGCTAGTAGTTGGGCATTTGCTGTTTCACCATTGACCTGTAACACTGGTCTACAGCTACAACCCAGAGACCAGATTTCTTTTTTTTTTTTTTGGAACAAAAAAAAGTAACCAAATTCAGTGTAGGGGGGCAGTGGACAGCAATGACTGTTTTGCCATGGACAAGTTACTAAAAAATTACCAGTGCATTTTGAGTGGATATTTAATTTTATCCCTCCTTCTGAAAAAAATACTTGCCATATTATCATTATATGAGCCCATAGTGAAGCAGAAATATTTAATACAGAAAATGCATGCATTCACTGGCTAATACAAATGCAGGTAAGTTCCCTGTAAAAGTAAGCTTCTGAGCCACAAAGGCTAAATAGCCCAAGCAAAAGGAGCATCAGTTTAACAAAACCATAATTCATTACTGGAAACTGGTGCCTGCATTCTCTGTCCACTCAGAAGCAGCACAGACTTAACATTATTGCACAAGTCAATTACTAAACTCATATATCTTTTTCTACCTTTCAACTGCCTCTTTCTGATTTTGTATGTCTTTTAGAATCATTAAGTCTGGGGCTGTAACAATGTTATTTTCCAGTATAGCATTACTCTGTTCTATTCTAATTTGTCTTGACTATTAACTGGCATGCTAAATTCATTTGGCTGCTTTTGTAACTTGCTGTGGTGTCACAGAGCGAAAAAAAGCTGTTGGACAGTTAAAACTTTGGATTACTGTTAGTTGAAAACTAAAATTCAGAATGTCTGACAAGCAGACAGAGATGACAGAAAGATGACAGACAGATGAAACTGTACCTCCAGTTTCCATTTTGTAGCAGAGATGCAAAGAGGAATGAGGACAGATGTCTCACTTCTTTCCAAATCCAGACTCCACATAAAACACAGAAAATGTACAACCAGGTCAGAAATTTTTAAATCCCTGTAGTTGTGTTTGTTTTTGTTTTTTTCCTGAAGCCTTGAAACACTTGAAGCTAATTTCTCCTGGCAGGACTTAAATCCTGCAGTGATTCAGTAAAAGACGACGATTTTTCAACGTCTGGTGAGGTTCAGCAAATGATCGATTCTTCAGTAAGAGAAATCCAACACTGATGAATTAGCACTTCACAAAAATATTCACAGGCATTTTTAATCTGTAATTAGTATTACCTGTGTTCAATTATTTGCTTTCTCCTATTGAATAACGGTACCAAAGAAGCTGAATCAGCTGAAGAATATTTTCCACCTTCACACACAGTTCTTCTTCTCTTGAAGTTATTATTATGGCTGTGTCTGGTCTGGTGTAATGATGTCTGCTATATGATGGCAGCAGCAGCAGCATCCTCATCTGTCTGACTCCATGTATGGCCCATGCATCCTCATTAATGACCTATTTCATGGCACATTAATTTAAATGATTTTAGGGAATGCAACATTAGCACATCTCCAGGCTCATAACTCTTTCTCACAGGGCAATATTTGGACGTTTCATTTTCTGAAACTCGCTTCATTCCAGTGTCTCAGATAAATGAAGCTATGCTTGATTTTTATCTGAGTCTTCTATGTACCTTAAAAACTAAACTTCCTCTACTTCCACTAACTGCTAACTTTCTGGGTTAATGAAATTACAATGAAACACCCTTTTTTATCATTATTCTTCCATCATATCTGCACTTTTAGATTAGTTTTAAGCTTAAATGACAAATATTCGTGATCTTTACTTTGTCTGTCTGCTACTTATGACTGCTCACAAAGTCTTATTAATAGATAGGAGCAAGAAAAAGTACCATTCATTGATTCAAAATGATACTTTCCCACTTTAAATGTAAAATACTTTCATTTAAATACAGCTCAGTTCTTTAATGTCCTTGTCCATTTTCACCTTTTATAGCTCATATTTCTCCACATTACATCAGACCTGATAAGAGTGTTTCCTCTTCGTCTAAATGCCGGTGCTTCCTCTCCTTTTTTCTCAGTGAAGTGCTAGTTTTTCTCTCCATAATAGAAAACCTGCAGTGTTTCTCTTGGACACTTCTCCTTCTTCTCCCCCTTATGATGTATTGCTTCACTTTGCATCATTGCCCCTGATAAAATCATGAGTCCCTGTGCATCTGCCTCCCACTCTTTAGAATACAAAAGCATTCTCTCTCCCTCAATTTTCTACCCGAAATTTGTTTTTAATATATCACCTTTCCTTTTGTGTGTTGATACCTTTGTGTCCCACTTTACATTTTCTCTCATCTGTTCCCCCTCCCTGACTCATTCTTACACTCTCTGCAGGTTAACTGTGCTAAAGCAGCTCTCCTGTCCTCCACAAAGGCGACCTCCATTTTTTACCGAGAGTAATGTTTCTTTTCATCGTCTGTCACCTGCAATTCTGTCAGCTGTCGACTCACAATACACACACACACGCAAACACATAATCACTAAATAAATGACAGACGAGTCTATTGGCTCACGGTGGCTCTTTGCTTGGATGGAGAAAAACATGGTGGCACTTCTGACAAATTGACAGGATTGTGATTTGTTACTATTACTCTGTCTCTGTTTTATTCTTTTCCCTCTTCTTCTGTCTACTCACTCACTTTTTAAACATACACAATCAAATACACACCTCTCAACACAATCTAAAAAAAACATCAGTTGTTGTAGCAGGGTGGCTGTGAAGTCGGACTCAACCACCAAACACACTATGAGTGTTTTCATTACTCAATCAAACACATTTAGTCGGTCGAGCCTCTGCACAACCCAATACACACACTCACACAGAGGGTATACACACAGGCCTGCAAATGCATCTTTTTACAAAATATTTCCTTTCTGATGAGATACAGCATTAGTCACACATGCTCAGGACACAGGTCTTATCAGCAAATTTCAAGCAATTCCCAAGTTACTGCAGTAAGAATTGAGTAAGTCACAAGGCAAGTAGTGAAATTCTGAGGTTTAACCCTTATTTAAAATATTAAAATTAGTAAAAAAAAAAAAAAAAAGGTAAAGTTTGTTGTCTTGCAGAGAGTTTTATTTTAAAAAAAAAAAGAAAAAGCTGTCTGCTTGTACCTTTAAAATCTTATCGCTATTTGCTTTTTCTGGCACTGACGTCATGAATTGTTGGTGGGGTTTTCACAGCTGTAGATGACAACCGTTACACCTGTAAACATTTAGTCACCATTTCTAGTAAAATGCAGCTGTATTAGACAGTAATGTGCCTCCATAGCTAAACTGGTCATGTGGCTTTTTACATTAGGATATGTCTTTTTAACAAAAAGAATAATCGATTCAAAGTGAGGTCTCACATTCCTTAAGCTCAACATAAGCCATCACACAAACATTTAACTTGGCAGAAAGCTAAGAGACACGTGCACATACTTTTGCACATACTTTTGCTTTTTGGTTTTGAAATGTTGGATGACGTGTTGTGGTGGTTTGTCACTGATGTGTGAGCTGCACTGAGCACTGTTTTCTTCTTATGACTGCCACTGATACCATAATCCTTGACTCCAAAATTTATTATTTTTGGTCTAGTCCCATCAATACAGCTGCTTTGAGCATTACCCTTTGCTGGCCACCTCGTCCTAGTAGGGCCTAATTGTTTGCACGTTGCACTAGAAATCCCCCGCTCGTATTTCAAAAAACAAACTACATTTCTCAAAAACAAAATATATGTAAACATTAATTTTAAGAGACAAGTCCTTTAACATCATCTGTCTGAAGTCTAGGTTAAGTTTAAAGTCATGAACACGAAATCAAAGTCATATCTTTTATCAGTGTTAGTTAAATTAGGCTCAAGTTTGCTACTTAAAGTCTGACTTAAGTGAAGTCATGTGACTCTTGTCCCCTCCCTCTGACAGTAACTGTATGCAAAAAAATGAAATAATGTTAAGCATCAAGATCTGAATCCTTGTATTTTAAATCTTGCAGGGTGTCATCATGGCTTATATTTGTCATGCTGTACAGTTAAACTTTAAAAAGCTGCTTATTTTTCTAATCTATTTAATGATGTATTTGAATATTTAAAGATTTTATGATAATACTCGAGCTTATTCATGATAAAATTAAGAGAGATAAAGACAATATTAAAGATGTAAGAGTTTTTTTTACAGCAAACATCGAGTCTCATAATGGGATCCATGAGGGCGGATCATAGGAGGATTATGGAATGTAATTAAAAGGGTTATTTAATGTTTGCCGTCATTTGTGAGGGGAGGGTCCTCATAAAATAAAAGCGACAGTCATAGCCAACGCACATCAATGCACATTATTACACGTGTGTGTACGGCAGACACTTGCACAAGCTGTACATATGCTAATTTTTAATGCATGCACCACACAGACACACACAGTTGTACGAATGCACAAACACACATGTTTAAACAGGGCATCACAGCGAGAGGGATCTAATAAATTTAATATGTGAGCATTTAAGCCACATGTCATGATTTTTATTGGACAATTTTGAATAATTACCAGGGCTTATAAAGCTCTGAATATTTATTAAAGCCAGCAGCATCATCTTGCTTTAATAAGGAGCCCTCATTTTTTTCCCCAAATTAGACAAAACTGTCATTCAATTCAAGTAGACAAACGTAGGAAAGACTTACACTGCAGTGAAAGGGAAGGATTAGTCACTGTATGAAAGGATAAGACTGTTGCTTTTCTATATTTTTCTTTTAAACAAAAAAAGGTTACCAGTTTCCTTAAGGAAGGAACACAAAGAAAGTCAAGTCTTGCAGACCATTTTATGACTATATGTATGAGTGTGGAAGGTAAAGAAGTGTAAAGCTGGTAGTCTTGGTGTCACATACGTCTATGATGAGTGGGGTCAATCTCAGTCACCCAAAATGAACATCAGGAGGAACCTCAGAGACAAACATGTGGGGCGGAAGGTGTGATGAGAGAAAGAGGTAGAGAGGAGGATTTCTGTGTCAGTTGTTCTCTCATTGCTCAATCAGCCAGTTATTCTGCCTGTCAAGGCACATGTGCATCTATATGACAGCATGTGCTCACGTTTGCATGATGATTTCTCTGCAGTCACACTGAATCTGTTCTCGAACTAGAATGTCTGTTTGATTCTGTGAACATGGCTGTCTCAGGGAAGATACTTTTTAACTGAATAAATCAAAAAAGTGTTTATCATCCCAGAGGAAAAGAATGTACTTTTTTATCTGTTTCTGTGTGTGTGTGTGTGCGTGCAAGTGTGTGTGCAAGTGTGTGTGTGTGCGACTGGAAGTGTTTGAGTTGGTAACAAGTGGAAGAATGCAATTAACTTGCCAGGGCATCTCTGGAGAGATGGGAGCACTTTGCGATTCTTTACCAACATAAATTAAAAGGATCCAGCCTGAGGCAAAGTTAGACACTGACAGCCTCTTAGGCCTGACAGCCTCCACAGCCTTCCCATCATGCCACAGGAGGGCCGAGTGGACCAGTATTTCTGCCAGTCATTAATATGTTTTCCATGTGTGTTGATGTCTGAGCATTTGCATACGTCTCGCTTTCAAAATCTGCAGCTGTGGCAGTTCTGAAAAAAACCCCATTTCATATTTTCTGCTGTTATGATCAATAAACTTCAGCTGTCTCTTTAAAATGGCACATAGGCCCATTGTCAGAACCACAGATCATGCTTATGGAAACATCCGCGCATGACTCTCAGATGATCCAGAGGCAATTAATGGGGGGAAAACAGTGAGTTTAATCTCATTAACTACAGTACACAGTGTTTTTAAGCTTTGTTATTTGTCTGTGCATTCAGCCCGGTCTGAACAATATGCCGTCTATTCACAAGTAGGAGCAAGACAAGCTGTTTAGGAGATCTTGGGGGAAATGTGATGCCGCAATATGGCAGGGCTTACAGATAAGCCTCCCTCCATAGCACAAAGTCAAACAAGAGAGAGCTGGTCCACAGCCTGCAGGCGTTCTCTGGTGTTATTGACACAGAGCATCCACCCTGTGCACAGCCATATTTAGACAAGTTCTCTCAGAAAGATGGCTGAGATGGGGTTTCATTTTCTAACAGTATATTTGTGTGAGACTTGATTTATTGATAATGCTATTATATTAACAAGGTGCGCCTCCCATCTCATGTATGAGACTTTAAAGCAGCTTAAACTGAGACGCCCATGTAGCCCATGAATTATGTAGAAATATTATGCTGTATTTATTGAATGAGGGTAGGTTTGGTTTGGTTTGCACTGGTTGATGTTAGTCTTTCATAATTTTGTATCCATCCCAATTGGCATAGGTTTGCATGTGAGGCTTTTAAGAAAAGTTTTATTCACATTGTTGCAACATTTTAAGTTTTGTGCTGCCCAAAAGAAATTCAGATACATTTATAGAATTACAAACAAGCCAGAGTGTATTTTACTTACAGCAGAATGATAACGCCTGCAGTCTGACTTTTCTCCAGTGCTGATGTTGACACAGTGCTGTGGAGATTGGGCCAGCAATGCAAGACTGTACTCTATGTGTCCCAGCCATGCTTGGCTCTGTTTTCTCACTGTGTCTTAAAATCGGTGAAGATGTTTCTTAATTTGCTTTGACTGTTTACATGCATTCTCTTACTTTGTGTAGCACCACTTTAAATTGAAAGCAAGAAGAAAGGAGCTAAAATTTGGAGCCACATATGTCTGGAAAAAGCAGTATGTACTCTGACTTGCTTTTGCTGTAAAGGTCTGTTTAACATAGGAGTCTTCAGTCTACAGTAAGCCACAACACAGAAACTATTACTCCACTTAAACAAACTCAGAATATTTCTTTGATGGAAAGTGTGAAGCTTCTGAAAATACTATTCAACAAACAGAGAGATTGCTAATCTTTAAATATATCAGAAATCTGACTGATCCAAAATCTAGACTAGTGGTTGTTCAGACAGTGCATTAGGTGTTGTGACTCCAGAGAAATTTTAAATAGTTGCCTTGACTTCCTTTTTAGAGTTAACTGATTGAACTCTGATATTTAATGAAAAGATTTTGTAGTTATTGCGATGTCCAAACCGTTTTTGAGCTGCTGCAATGGTCCTGGATCTCAAAATGTCAACAAATTAAAACTTTATTACCTTAGTAACATATCCCTGAGTTATGTTTTTGCTAAATTAACAATCAAATATGTAAGAAATGCAAAAAATAAGCTATAAACATGTCAAAAAAATCTCTTTTTTTGTTGTCCACCACATTGGCTTGCGTTGCGAATATTTAAACCTGCACAGTAAAACACTGAATTTGCTGCCAAAACCACTTATCACGTTGTTACAGAACAGCAGATTTTTTAGGATAAAAAGGAATACCTCTAGTGACAAAAGCTAATCCAGATCAGACTGTGTCTGTGTGTAAATGATGCATTTGTTCCAAAAAAACAGAGAGGGTATCAAAATTACCTAATCATCAAGGAATAAAATTTGGCAGCAGTACACACAGTGAGCGTGGATGAGACTAATTTACTAAACATACCCTCCAGTCTCATAATTACATGTAATTTTACCGGCATAATTAACTAATTTAATTACTACTCCTCAAGAGCATCAATTATTGATATTACAGAGCATTCAGATGGCAGGCAGAGCTCTCGACGTGGCGTGCATTCAGAGGGTGGTAAACACATGCTGGCTTTCCGAGAGTCTTGGCCAGCTTCCTGCTAGCGCTCAGCGAAGGGGTGAGAGAGGTAGAGAGACAGGGGGAGGGAGAGAGAGAGGGAGGAGGAAAGGAAATAGTGTATGTGTGTGTGTGTGAGTGTGAGTGTATGAAGGAAAAAGAGAGGGAGAGCGTGCCATCACAGAGGTCTGACGTTCCTTCAGCAGTTAATTAGAGCTTTGTGTCGGCCTCATGAGGAATTTCAAAGGTGGACAAATGAAGCTTTTTGCCCTCAGACGTCTGGATGTCAGCCCAGACGTGTTATCATTCAGGGCTACTGTGTGTGAGAATAAAATAATATGGTCTGAGACGTAGACAAATATGCTTTTAAATACATGTCATTATAAACATTATAGAGCCTCTCTCTCAATCACTGCCTGTACTGCATGTTTCCATCATATCAAACAGAGCCATCCCCTCTGTGGAAACTCTCCTAGATTTTAACATATAGTAGATGTGGTTGTCTATTACTTATCCTCCATGGAACAACAGAACATATTAAAATGAGTGCTTACATGTCGATGTTTGATCCAAGACCAATGGGCACTGTCTCTGTTTTTCATTTGAGTGAACCGAGCCAGCCGGCTCTGCCTCTCCATGTAAAGTGAATGCAGGTGTGGCTGTTTTCCAAACAGCAATGTGATGACAGGTAATTTTAATTTATTGGCATATTTTACATTCTTGGCAGTTTACATGTGTAATATCCATATTCAAATGACATCATCGCTGTCTGTTAATGTGAGAAGGAGAAGTTTGCAGAAACAAACCAGCAGCATCTGCTTGATTTGACTGTTGGCACGCTGAAAACAGAGCTGACAAATCTGTTCAAACTACACTGTGAACATTTGGTTTCAGAACTTTTGGATTACACTACAGGACTGTTGAGAGTCATTTTGTGATTATTTCATGAACTGTTACACTGTGAAAGCTTTACTGTTCCATCACATGCACAAAGATGGTTTTGGTCCCATTTTTCATTCCAGTCTCTGTACTGATTGAGTAGATAAATGTCCATTAAGGGGTGGTGTGAGAGTGTTTTTGCCTTTTCACCCAAATGTGAGTGTGTGAGGAGAACATGCGTACATTTTACACATAATATGTTAGACAGCTAATAACTAAGCTGCACTCATGGACATTTTAAATATTCTAAATGCTGCAGCTTTTTCATAATATTACTTTTCAGTGTAGTGCTGCTGGGTTTCACCATGCTGGACCTCCCTCTTGTTCTGTGTGTGGCCTTGCATTGCCACCCACTTTTGATCCATTAGTACCCTTCAAGACCTGCAGTGCTTCAAAATGCTGCAAAGCTACTGGAAAAAAGTACTGAGCATAAAATAGTTGCCTTTCAGTTCAAGGTTGGAACAGAGGGAGAACAAGCATACGGTGAGTGTGTTAACAGCCACTTTTAGTGCTCAGTTTTACAATAATCAAGTAGAACAATTCAATATATAAATCAATATATATTAAAACTTTTTAATCTGTGTTAAATGCATGATGTAAAATGCATTCTTCTTGCACCCTGCATGGTTTCATTAAATAGTTTACAAATTGAGGCGAGTGATACTTTAAATTCGACTGACTGTCATCAGATCTGATGAAAAGGCCAAAACCATTGCTGTATTAGTCTGTCTGTGAAATGAAAATAATAATAAAACTTTGCTTGTACAGCTGTTTCAAAAGAGTGTCATTAAGTGCTTCACATGCATTTTACAATACCGATAGAACAATTTCAATCATTAATTTTAATCCATTAAATCCAATAAAATTAACAACAAACTAAGATAAAAAAAGAGTCAGTAGAGTCAAACAAACAGACAAACTTCTCCTGAAAAAAAATTAAAAATAAAATAAAAATAAAAGAAGCAAATGGTGTCCTAGGGGTGCTGATAGTGCAAATGTTACTGAAACTTGTAAAAGTGTATTTGTCGGGAACTATTTTTAATTTTGAATTAATACGTCTAATCCCTTCAGCAGAAGGAATCTACTGCAGCAGGATGTCATATGTGGAATTCAGTCAAAATTTTAAAAAAAAGTTTCTGGACAACAGTTAAGCTAATAGTACAGAGGGAGGAAATATACCAGGCTACTTTTATATACACACACATAGATACAGTCTGATCCCACAGTGCCAGAGTAGTTCAGGCTGCTCCCATGTGAGCTGGCTGGCCTGTACTTGAACTGGCGAGGCGAGGCACACTGAGCGCTGGGGTGAAAATGAAGTGTCTGACATCACGATAGGTGTGTGCATCTGTCTGTGTGTCTGTGTGCATGTGTCGTCATGTTTGTGTGGTAGAAAAAGAGAGTTATACAAGTCAGAGGAAAAGTGTTGGTGTGAAAAGGATGTGCGCCTATATATCATTTGCACTGTACATGTCGGTCCACATATGAGTGATCACGTTTTGTACGTGCAACATTATACTGCATATACTCATTTGTGTGTGTGCTGACATATGTGTTTGTGCACTCACATATGACAGTAAGAGTGTGTGTGTGTGTGTGTGTGTGTGTGAGTGGGTGCCCTAAACATCTCCTCTGTGCTCCTCTGTAATTATATTCATAACAGCAATCTGAATGTGCAGGGCCCATGATGAATGTGCCACCCAAGTGTGACTTGCTCCTAATAGGATTCTGGGATACGCCAGCAGTCGACAACAGGGGACCTGAGTGGCAGACAACGCCCCACGCCTCGGTGTCACACACACAAACGTGCACAGAGAAACACTCAATCACATACACACAGTGTAAAAAGTTCTTACGATTGTGTCAGTGAGTCTTTTCTCTTTTTCTTTCTCACTTACTTTGCCCTTTTATTATTCTTCAGCCCCCGTAAGGTTTTTTTAAACCTGACTGTCACTGCTGACAGAAAATTATTGCTGTAACTATATATTTATTATTGAGTTTGTAGTTTACAGTGATGGTAAACTGGACTGGTAATGTGTCTAATGTTTACTGATTACTTTCAAAAATATGACGGGAAACAAATATAAAACAATTTCTGTAAAAATAAATAAAATAAAAACATCTCTGATGAAGCTGACAAAAACTAAAATATTGTAAAATGTACACATGTGAAATTCCTGCAATTCGTGACAAATCTATTTATTAAATTGTGGGCAGTTGGTAGTGCATTTTAAAAGAGGCAAGATGTTTTTTGGCAGTGGTACTATTACTGTTAATAATAGTATAGTGTGTATGTAAATACATACACACTATACTATACACACACGCACACATATATAAGATCAAAACTTGACAGCTAAAATACTGTTGTAAATGCATTCAAACTGTAAGGACACAATGGTGCTTATTTATGTCAAATTCAATGCAGTTCAGCAACACGTGCATCCATACAGTGTGGTCCTCTACACACAGATCACGTCTTTGATTAAATGATCAGCTTTGCTTTTTTGTTCAGTACCTGCAGGTTACAGCTCATGTTAAAGTAGCACCTCTTCTATAAATACCAGCTGTGTGGAGCTCTCAAAGTTAAGTATTTGTTCAGACTGTGACACAAAGGTGTTAATTCAAAAGTGTGGTCACTTTTGAGACTTTAGTTTTGTGGTGTTTAGTGTCTGCGTATCTGCTGGAAGCTGGAACATGTGTTCATGATGCTAAAGCTTTTTGTTTGGGATCAGAAATGATGACAGTCTCAATACTTATAAATTGTTTGTGACTAATGCCAGCTTTTTGTTCCATATGGTATTGATTGTCTGGTCTCTACTGCATTTATTTCAGTCAGGTAGACTCACCATTTCTCACTACAATACAACAACTATTAAGTTGTTGTATGATATAAAAAAGCTAAATCATTAGAGGGGCACTTCAACACTTTACAAGAAAATATGTGGGTTTTTTTGCTATTCAGGCTGCAAAAACATTTTTATAATGTCCTCTGTAGCTCTTTGGGAGCTTTGTGATGTTTTAGAATAAGGCCAGATGATGTCATAAGAGCCATTTCAAAATGGAATTAAAAACAACATAATTTAACAGAAATGCTGTGCTCTAAATAGGGGACATGGAGTTTTTATCTGTGACTTTTCATGTGTCTTAATTGTAGTGACATGCTAAACCAAATTGCTAGGGTACAATTCAAAAATGCTATACAAAAAATACAATGAGGGCAGATGTAACCATAAAATTACCGCAAGAAAACAACAATCTCATCAGATCTCAACTTGATCTCCATGAATTGCCTTGACATTTAATCTTGCTGCTGCACTAAAGTGCATAGATCTCATCACATACACTTAGCTATCAAAGCACTTCCTCATTCAAGAATATTACCATATTCATTACCATATTCAGGAATATTACATTGTCCCTTTGTATAGGTTGTATATGCCTCTCATATAACACCTGTCTAATATGCTGCATATTTTGTACTGTTGATTACCATAAGAAAGAGTTATGTGTTTTCTAGCATCAGGTTCAATTAGGAGGTTGTACCTATACGGGTACGTAATGATGAGATCTGAGACTTGGAGTGGATGTATGGGATAAGACATATAGTCAAAGGCCTTTCCTCTGGGATGCCATTACCATGGTGAGATGACACAGGAGGCCCTTACTCACAAACACACCCCTCCATATCCATCAGTCAAAGTGTCAGCCTGGTTTCTTCTCTCCTGCCTCCCAAGGAATTCATTGTGTGATGGCAGAATCTCATGAGTTGTTGTGCCTTATAGCTCTGTAGTGTATATATATCACATACATCCGTCCGGTGACTGACATCAAAGCCACCAGTGTTTGATGTGTTGACGGTCCTGGTAGGTCCCAGATGAGCGAGGGGGGGAAGTAGCAGAAGGTACAAACACACACATAGATGCATACATGGACATGTACACACACATGCAGGCATGCAGGCAGGGTACTGGACAGCCTATCAGGCCCCCATAGGCCACCAGCAGGCCCCTCAACAGGGCTCTGATGGGCTGTGGCATTGATAGACCATCTGTAACTGTGTCACGTTGGATTACAGTGAGCGGGAGAGGAACACAAAGGAGGGGAGAAGAAAAGGGAAGGAGGGAGGTGGGGGGAGATGGAGGGATCAAACCCCTCTCCTCCTCCAAGAGAGCCTCTCTCTGTCTTTCTCTCAGAGACAGGTCCTTATCCTGGAAGAAAAGACTTAATCCCTACCCCCCCACCAATTTACCATCTCCCTCCTCTCCTTCCTAGTCGTCCTCTCGTTGCCCCTGCTTCTCTCTCTCTCTGTGTCTCTCTCTCTCTCTCTCTCTGCTGCTGAGGGACAGTAGTGTCTCAGCTGTAAGGCTTTGTGTTCCTCCTGGGAACCTGCCTAAGAGATTGATCTGCGCAACGTGAGGAGCACAAAGACCTTGGGGTTTACGCGCCACAGAGCCAGCCATGTATCAAGATGTATCCGGCGTGGGAGTAGCCATACCTGTCTTATCGCATCACAGCTAAACGGACAGATGATGGAAGGAAGAAGGAGCGCAGAGGGAGGAGAGGAGAGGGGGTCGGATTGGGTTGCACTGCTTGTATTCGACATAAATTGAACAGCAGTGAAAAGAGAATGAATTCATGTTGTGTGTTGTGTTTCATTCAAGGCTTTAGGCGAATCAGTCTCTTTTTCATCCTCGGTTGTCACTTTCTTACAAAATAGCAGCTCCAAAAGGATCTAGCTTTGCACTTCTGTGCCAAAGAATATAAAAGGAAGGATCAAAAAAGGGCATGATGGATCCAAAACATCTGTCCTGATGCCATATAAAGAATCTGCATCACCAAATATAGATCAGTACATTCCATTACACATAAAATTGGCCACAGTGGATGTTTAGATTCATATGTTAATGTTTGACTGTGACCCATAAATGTCCTAAAAAAAGACACAGTGGGCATTCTGTATAAAAGTCTCACTTCCTTGATTTTAAAAGAGAGTGTAATTAATGCATGAATATCATTTTCTCCTGAATAACATTTTCCCTGGAACATATTAAGCTATTGAAAGTGGTAACATATAAACAAGTTTTGTAGGAAACAGGGCTGTCACAGTGTAGTTACTCACTAATGTGTGGACTTAAGGTTTAAAGATTTAGTATTGCACTTGCATAGTGTTGTTTTTTTTAAGAGACAAATTCCAAACATGATGAAAATTGATGCAGCAGAGACAGAAATGTTATTTAAGTCCCTCATGTG
The DNA here is from genome assembly GCA_029814665.1 of Acanthurus lineatus. Classification (NCBI taxonomy): domain Eukaryota; kingdom Metazoa; phylum Chordata; class Actinopteri; order Acanthuriformes; family Acanthuridae; genus Acanthurus; species Acanthurus lineatus. Next base: position 21,436,950 of record JAPZDV010000025.1, read on the forward strand.
GATCCAGTTTCAAAACTGTGGGGTAATGCAGCTTGTTATCAGTTTTTAATAAACTCTTCCTTCCTGGTAAATCACTACATTTTTAGTTTGTAATGCAAGTTTTGTTTTACAAAATCTATCAAATTCTCAAGTTAAAACTGATCCTCATGTATAAAATCAGTAGTGAAAAAATAGTTAAAATGAGCTTACCACAGCCTCCAATAGCAAAGCTTCTTTAACTGAAAAAAATGTAATGAAATAAATAAAACATTATGCTCTCTTTTAAGAGTCCCTGCATTGAGGGAACTGTATTTAACACTGAAAAACACTGCTGAGAATCATTCTGCTTATGCGGAGCTATTGCAACACAAAATTCACAATTTGTCCTCTGGAAGGACGAATAGAAGCGTTTTATAATGTGTCGCCTTTATCAGCAGGATGACATCACTTGTCCTCTAAATTTGATACAAATCACCATTAAAAAAAGATACAGTGTTTTATGATGTGGCAACACTGACTGTTGACCCATGTTAAAGTCCACTGCTTTTCCATCCATCCTGACCTCCTCACAGTGTTCTGTAATTACGCTACCTTGCCTTCTCCTGCTCCCACCATAATTCCTATCACTGCTTTGTCACTTGACCATGAGCATGTGTTATTTTAGGCCGCTTACTGGAAGTTCTGCTGGGAACAGTCTCTGCTTTTGCACTTTTGCTTTAATAAAGGATCTGATTATCCCTTCGATGAATGATACAGGCTTAAACAGACAAAATCTTTTGAATATGAAATCCTTTTGTGAAACAAATGTCAAAGTTAAGATCTTTAAAATAGAGCAGTATCAAATGAAATGGCCTTGAAACAGGTCTTACCTTTTTCCTGCATACACATGCTCTGAAACACAATCTGCCTGCATGAAAACAAATATGCTACTTTTACTACTTTTTTCCAAAATCTTTAAGGATTTCATAGAATGAAAATTTTAGATTTTAAGTTTTGCACTTTTGCTTGATTTTAGTTAAGCTATTTTTACATCTGAACAGATGAGCATCCTATCTATCAATACATATTTTACACGCTCATGTCCTCATGAATTTCCATAACATTATCACAACAGTGGCAGGCAGTCAAATTTATGCATCTTGCACGAACTGTCTGAACAAAACTGAAGTGAAATGTCCTCTGACTTAAAGTGCTGTTTCATGGAACTGTTATGAACAGCAAAGGCTTTTTTTATATGGCTAGTTACTGTATGCTTCACACAATTCGCACCTTGACTGGAGCACAGCACCTTGGCTCTAAATCTCTGTGCTATCTTACCAGACTGCAGCTCGCCCACACACTGTGGGCAAAATAATAAGCACCCCGAGGCTCTGCCAAGGCCTCTCAGCCTTTGTGATAGATGACATTTCTTTTTCTCTATTTCTGCTGCTCCACTATCGCACCATGCACACACACATGCACACCAACGCCGGAACACACACACACACTTTGTGTCGGGGCCCGCTGCATCAGTGAGATCCAGTCTCCGGCTCCACTGTGTGCTGATGTATCTAAGAATCCTATTTTGCTGTTCTATTGTGTGAGTGGAGATACAGGCCCATCACTGAGAGCGCAAGGTCACCGAACACATCAGCACAAAGAGTCCTATCTCCCGCTTTCTGTCCATGTGTGATTGTGTGTGCTCTCTCTCTATCTGTCTCTCTCACTGCCTCTCTCTCTCTTAGACACACACACACACACACACACACACACACACACACACACACACACACCTACACACATACTCTATCTCTGCCGCAGTCACTCTCTCTTATTCATTCACTCTACAAGCCATGAGCAGACAGCTCCTTGAATACCCTGACCTCAAATGCGCTGAAATAGCCACAATAGCCTCCCTGACTACAAAATATCAGGCCTCTCAATCTGGACTCAGTGACTCAGAGCTTCTATTTATCAGGATGTGGAGAGTGTATTGAGCTGATCACATTGTGAGATTGGGATCATGGACCATGGGGTTATGAAGGGAGACGGCAACAGTATGGAGGAAAACTTTATCATATGCCTTCCTCTTTATTAGAAGATTTGATAGAACAAGTCATCTATTAAAGTGATCTCAATGTTGTTTTTCACAGTTTTTAGTTTTTCATTCCTCATATTCACATTAGTGTTGATTTTACCATTGGTTTCTATAATCACTCCTTCTCTTCATTCTGGCTGTGAAACAGTTCCTTATTGGTTGTCAATGTCAGAGAAGAAAGACAAAATCATAGTCCTTGTTTGTGCTAAGATGTGATTATAAGTTTAGCTTTTACGGTCAGTTTTGAGCTAACATGGAGCCTCAACAGCAGAGTAGCCAACTAAAATATTTATCCTTTAGAGCTGTAAACTTTTTCATATAAATTTCCTCTTTTTTTCCTGTCCAACCAATGATAGCGGATATGATCTAGTAGTAGCTTGAAGGTCAACCAAATATTTTTACCTGTATAGCATGTTTGTAAGTGCCATGTTTACTCTCTGTCATTATTTAAATGGAGTTACACTGTCTAGCACATTACAGTGTTGATGCATTAGGCTGCATTAGAACTGGCATTTAAAGGAAAGCTGTTTAGTTGACATGGACCCAGTGCAGGGCTGTGACTGACAAACAGATGGTCATCCAGACAAATAGTTTAGCAAAGCTCAACTTTTGCCCAAAGCAACAGCATCCAGCAAGTCCTTCTATGTAATATTCTACATCTCTTCTTTTTCACACAGAACTGTAATTTGTCTGAATACCTCCTTAAGTTTAAGGTGTCAGGTGTCAAGTGACATGTCAGTTCAGACAGTGAAGGTTTGCTTTATTACAACCACTAACACCATGTCAATCACTGCCAGCTACAAGCTAACAAGCTAACAACAAAAGATGATAACTACAATAACCATCCTGATAAGTCTGGTAGTCACTAATTTTGGTGAACAACTGACTCCTCATCCGAGTCCAATGCATGTTGTAGCTTTGGTCTGAGTTTCAAACATGGAATCTATGGCTGAATTTCTCCAACGCTTCCTCTAGCTCACCGTCTTTATAGACACAGCTCTACTAACCAACAACCTAACACAAGCAGCCAGCGCATGGAGACTGGGATTCATATATCTAAATTTTCAATAAAAAAATAAAAAGTAAATGTGCAGCCTGCCTTTTTTCAGAGCTTTTCTTTACATTTTACATAGATAAACAATGTCAAATTAAAAAAAAAATATTATTCAAGTATTTTTACATATGTTAACAGATGTCTGGAGAGGGACTTAATGTAAAGATTAGAATCTTTACATATCACTCATTATATGTCTTTGTCTGCACCAACTAACCCAGAGCGAAACAGATCCAATTCACCTTGATCTGATCAGGCAGCCCAGACATATTCATAATGTACCTAAGGCATGTGAGTATTGTGTTAATATATTAACATTTAGGACTTTAACAGTCTAGGTTCTCTCTCACACACAACCCAAACAGATCTGATCTGATCTGTGTTCATTCTTCATGGGCAGCTGGGGTCACAGGTACAACCTGAACTCTTACACGGAGCAGAAAACAGCCTGAGCCAGCTCTCAACCCTGATCATGACCACAGATATTCTGTTAGGTTGACTGAACCCAGGTGGACCCTTTCACACCGGTGATGGACCACTACATTTACTGGGTCAGCAATCTGCTGCAGAAGGGATTTTAGATATAAAGAGTGTGCAAGGTCAGTATCCTTTAAGTTCACCTGAGGATTTTTCTCCATTGCTTTTTTACATTTTTGCTATTTCTCTTTATTACTCATAAAAGAAACAACTATTTTTAATCCTAAAGGCACCACATTTCATTGAAGTTCTAAGCACCTGGGTTCAGATTGGACTTTCCCAGGAGAAAAAATAAATAAATAAGCCTGCTGCAGAGATACAAATCCATTTAATGACTGTGAGGAGTCGACTTTTCTTCATACACTTGACAGGATCCTGAGTTTTCTGTCTCATTAGACAAGTAGAGCAGCCATCATCGTGATCATCTGATGACCTACAATGTCTACATCATTACCATACGGCATATATCATTATCATTAATGATCTGCAAAGTTAAACTCTGCTCTTTTACTTTGAGGAGTTAGATGCACTACATAGGCTACAGGGCTGAACTCTTTAATCAAGCTTTCTGAGCCTCTTAGAAATATATTTAGCATCTCCTATTTTCAAAGCGATCATAACTGAGAATGCTCCTAGTATAGAAATCCCAAGTGAAAGAAGTCATGGCTGGCCTGGATCCTGAAACAGACATAAACAATCTGCAGTATGTGGGCCAACGCCAGCGAGAAAGTGATAGTGTCACATAAAAGGGAATAATCCTGAAGACATAATAGGCTATATTCTGCTTTTACCAACCAGTGTCCAACACATACTAACAGTGTCGGCAAGGTGTTAAGAGTTTTATGTTGTTAATCCACAGAGAGATAGGTAGACTATCCATATGGATTCTTGGCAGCAAACACTGGGGTTTGATAGGGTTTTATGTTTGTGTGTGTGTGTGTGTGTGTGTGTGTGTGTGTGTGTGTGGCAGTACTGCAGTATACTACATAAATATTGTAGTGGGTTCTTAACCATCCTCTGGAGTCTCCTCTTGGCAACTGGAAGTGAATAATGCATTACAGAGATGCTGGAAAGATAGTGCTTTATTACAGTTTTGAAGTATAATATGAGTTGTTTGCCTCTGAAACTGTTCAGCAGGGGAAATGCTGCTACTTCTACAGGACCTTTTTATGGGCCATTCTATCTTTTTTCCCTTTTGATACATATTTAATAATTCAGGTTATCTTACACAAAGGAAAATTGCTTTTTAAGTCATAGAACGAGCACACGTCAATAACATTTCAGAGCTCGGATCAAAACCAAAGCTGCCGTTTTTTGATTGTGGCATTTTGGTTTTCTTTCAGCCTATTTTGTGCTCACTATTGGTGTTTCCATGGTGATATAAATCATTTTTCCTCCACTTAACAATAGATCAAATGGAGCTAAAAACAGAATCAAAGCAGCTTGTGGATAAAGCACAAACTGTGTTCTTTAAATAAAAAAGGCAGAAACATTTTTGTGCCTATATTCTCTTATTCAAACTGAAAATGCAAATGTCTTTAGTTTACCTACTATGGTCAGAACTGCATTTCCAAAACTAAGGGTCGATACTGAACCTCAAATGCTATGTGCATCTAAACATAAGAGATATACAAAATTGTATGTAAATACTGTATAAAACATTTAGAATTTCACATCAAACCCTGCAAAATTAATCATTGCTGTGATGCACATTAAAATGAAAAAGTACATTTTAAATTTTTTCCTTATAGTGGTTAATGCATATATATAGATGTTATGGCATCTCATGATGTATTTATCCAATTTTGGGTCTCATGGGAGTCATCAAATTTCTTTTTGGGTCTTAAACTGAAAAAGTTTGAGAACTTTTGGTTCAGAAAAAAGTAGGAAAAGTTCAAATTACAAAAATGACACAAAATAAAGCCGTAAGTTTCCTGCTCCTAATAAAACAATCTGTGATGTGATAGAAAAAAAATCACATAAAAACATACAATGTGTTTCTGATTTATTTTTCTAACTTTCAAGGATCATAACAGTCCATTTAAGTCATGCAGCTATCTATTCTCCCAGCCTTTATTTATTATGATACAGATTCCCACTTCCCACACACAAACACACACCATGCAATGTGACATCGCATTAAAGCATGGCAACAATTTCCTCTCAAAATCATCAGAGAGGAAAATAAGTGTTGGGGGAAATGAACTGTTAGAAAATAGCACAAATAGTGCAGCCTTGTAACTTGAAATTGACTGGGGGTAGTTCAGGAGATATACTGCTGAGAGGCCTGACTCTCTCCCTCTCCGCTCTTACGATGTGCAGGCTCTTTCATCTGGTAAACAAATGTCTGAGATCTAAAGGCTTTCCCATAGTTGTTATGCTAACCTTGGAGAGCGAAGCCACTCCATTAGCATTTGAAGGAGCTAAATATTAGCTAAGAAAGAGAGCGCTCCCATTTAAAGGCATGAGAAAAAGTCTGCTGCCTTTGGTACCTAACCATCTGTGCTGGCTCCTCTCCCTGCACTGCAAACACGACTTCAGGAGCCGCCCAGAGCTCAGGCTACTAACGGCACATACTTTGAGCCCTGCCTCTGAAAATAAGCCTTTTTTATGCCACATCTTTTAATTCAGATAGGCTCCACTGCTTCGCTCCATCCAAATAAAGCTGTTTGGATTCAAGACCAAGCAGGCAATTTTCCATGACAAGTCCATTTAAAAAAAATCTCCAGGTTCCTGTGTGATTATGTGTGGATGCTCTGCCAAGGCAAACTACCAGTGTGGTGGGATATAAAACACAGGAGTGTGGAAGAAAGCTGTTCACCCTCTTCAGAACATCAAACTGTCTAAATCTGTCAGGGTTTAGGATTCAATCATGGGTGTCATTGGTCCTGAATAGATAGATTGTATAAAACCTCCAATTGTATGCAGATCTTTATGTGCAAGCAGGTTGTGGGAGGTGTGTGAGAATTAACAGCTGAGTTTTAAAGTGCCAGTTTAATTTTCAGGATAATATAAATTACATAGTCAGCCATCAATGAGTCGCTTTCACTTAATACAAAACATCTCTTTTGGGCAGCAGCTAACAATATTTTGGGACGACAAGTTTAACCAGGCCCTGAAAACAGTAAGTGATGAAACAGAAACTGAGGTTGAAGGCTCTGTCATGCACTCTCATCAGAGTAGATGCACTGGATGGCAGGAAGAAAAGCCATCATAAAAGCCACCAAAAGTCATCATAGAAAGGTGAGGTGGGGTTACAGACACACACCTTTGGACAGTCTCTCTTTCTTGGCAGTCACGGGGTTGCACTTGTTTGTACATGCAAAAAGTGACAGGAAGCTGAATGAAGAATTAAAAAGAGAGATTGGAAGAGAAAAAAATTCTCTACTTTCTCACCTTCACTCCCCTTGCAAATTCATATGGAGTGTTTGTTAGATAATTTACTGTAGAAAGTTACAGTATCAGCATTAAAAGGAGGTGGCGGTGGTAGCTTCAGATTTTTGTGTCATCTGTTTCATGGATGTTAATGCAGGAAGAAAAGAAATATAAACATTTACAATCTCACTTTCAACTTGCCACTATTGGTGCTTGGTCATGGTATGACTTTTTGAAGCAGTTGATGCCTCTTTAGCATCTGTGTGCAGTTCTCAGAGCGGTCCTGCCAATAGGCTTTTTAACATGTAGTAAACCTTCTCAAACTGTCCCAGTTTGGTTAGTTTAGGCATCCAAACTACTTAGCTATGCTCAGGAAAAGAATGTGGACTTTTGCTTTCACTGGGAATCCATTTATGGGGGCCCAATGTTGTGTCAGCAGTGCACCCTCTAACACACATCACACACAGATGTCACTAACAGATGCTAAAGGGGTGCCCCTGTTTTAAAAAGTCATGTCAAAAGAGTCCCAAACAAGCTGTGTGTGACAAGGTGGGAGTGAGAGCAGATTTACCGTACCACAATAACTGGGGAAAACTCCATTGGCTAAAGCGGGTCAAATGATACATCACAAAGCTCCTGACAGCTACTGAATGGACTTTGAATTACGACTGAATTTTTCATGATGTTTTTTATTGTTTGTGACCACGGTTTATTTGATAGGAAAAAAATAAGAAAAATGCCAAAGTCCCTAAGCCTGCACCTTTAAAACTGCTGTTTTATCAAACTAACAGCCCAAAACCAAAAGCTGCGACTGCCATAACAGCCGATGATAGAAGCCAGAGAGGCAGCAGACTGGTACATCTGAAAAGCTGGACACTAGCAATTGTCAGCATTTTTTCTTGAAAATAATTAATGATTTTTAAATGATCAAAATTTACAACAAAAATCTTCTGCTGATTACACTGATTAATTGAACTAATTTCAGCTCTACATCTATTGCAGTTATTGAGATGACAATTTTTTGTTTAGTTTTTTTAAGCGCTTCCACAAGAAGCAACACTAATGAAATCTGACAGCGTGCAGGTACAGAGGGATGAAGTGTTTGCTGAATTTGTCTGTCAAAGCCCAAAGCATTGTGGTGAAACTACATTTTCAGGGTCGTATGTGTGTGATCTGCTTTGTTGATTGTCATGTTAATGTGATAATTAGCCACCGCATTCTTAGCCTTTTTTCTCAGAGATAATGCTGGAGCCAGAGGCTGGTGGTCAAGGACTGATTTCATGGACAGAATGCATGCTGGGCCACAGCATCCAGAGGGAGGTCAGAGCACCCTGCCTGCCCGCCTTCAGCCCCCTCAACTCTGATACCGCTGCTGCTGCTGCACTGGAAGGCACACCTGTTACGCTTTCCCATTGGTGTGGAGGTGAGGAGGGCACACACACCCTGCAGCACAAAGAACACACACATACACATGCACTGCATACACAAGAGAGGCAGCAACAGCAGCCGCCCACACGGCTCACACTATAGGGCATGAAACCTTTATTCAGCCACATACCACAAGACATTCCAGCACCACAAGTGGATCTGCCCATCCACCCCCCCGCAAAACACACACACATACGGACACCCACAAATAACCACACACTTGTTTTTCTGCTGTAAAGAGTCTTAATTGAATGGAAAAGGGGGAGGGATGCTTTGCTGTGAGGAGATCAACAGAGGAAAATCTGTTTATTTCCAAACCAACACAAGAAAAACAGAAGACAGGAGGAAGAAAGTGTAGAAAAAATGTGACAAATGATACAAGCATATCTGAAGGGATGTGACTTGGTCCTCAAGGTCACAAAGTGAACGAAAGAAATGAATATTATTCAAATGGATTCATAGATCAAACAGGAAAATCAGATGAATCGTCTCCTGCAGAGTACTTGGATGAAGGTATGAGAGAATAGATGTTAAGGGATGAAGAGAGGATGGGCCGCTTACTGATGAGGGACAGTTGACCCGCGTGGGGTCTCCTGCTCTCATGACAGAGATCAGCCACAACACAATCCCATCTGTTGCTGCCAAAGGTGGATTTTTGCAAGATAACAGTCACAAGGTGGAGGAATAGTTCACATCCATTAATTTTGTTGTATGAGTAGAAAAGTAAATGTTTCTTCTTGCAAAAAGAAATTTGAATTTTTTTTTCTTTAAATTATGATAAAGCAAACCTCAAGTTAAATTGGAAATGTTCATTTGACCCACTTTTATGTGAGGAAACATAATGATATCATGGATAGAAAGTCCCTTTTAAGAGAAGATAAAACTGTTTTGGAACATATTGTAGAAATACTTTATAAGCTTTGAGCATCTGGAGGGCTTTTTTCAAATACAGCTGCTGACTGATATGTGATGTCCAAGGTTGTCTGGAGACAAGGAGTCAGTGTCTGTTCTAAGCTACTGACTGAAGCTTATTACACCCTTGTATAGCCTGCAAGTTAATACAACACATTCATTTCTCTCCTTCTTTGTTTTGTTATGTGAGATGAACATTTAAGGCATTTGTTCCTTACAATATTGAACAACTGAGAGGAACCACTGTACTATTTGGTATGTATGAATTTAGTTGTTTTTTTAATGTTATGCTTCCTTGTATCAAAACACAACATTGTGTAGCATATGGAGTACAAAGTTAATATGGTATAAAAATATCATATCATTAGTGTAGTATATGTACTGTTTTTCACACATTCTACAGACATCGTCACCATCTTGAGTCCAGCTTTTCTAAGCAATCTTACACAAGCAAAAATACAACCACAATTTAGAGTTAGTCTTCCGTCACTACCTTCAACCCTGTTTTTCTAAATCCTGAAGTTTGAGACAGTAGTGTTAACTGTTGAAAATAAAACCATAGTGTATCCTGAAACTGGAAAGTGTTTTATCCCTGATTGATTCTCAGTGAGGTCAAACACAGGGACAGGAACAACAACTTCAGCCCCCAACTGGTTAACGGTTTATGTTCCCATTAGAACTGATGTGATAAAACATACTGTTCAGTGCTCTCTTATAGAGATAGTGCACCAATCACATTACAGCACAGACAAACCCAAAAGCTAACATCTGGAGAGAACTAATGTACGGGGCACTGACACTGGAGAAAAATAATAACTATTTTTTTCCCCTTTATTTTAATTACAATTTTTGCCAAGTCAGAACTCAATTCAAAGCAAAAACCAAGACCTTGTGCTATATATGCTAGCTTTTAGCATGCTGTATGTGTAGCATATCTTTTTCTGACATTTGGAGAGATTCAACCTTCCACTTTGTTTTTCAAAACACCATATTTGTACTCAATCTTTTGGAATGTTTTAAGAGTTTATGTAACATTTAGATGACAGTGTTTAATGGAATGCCAAAGAGAAGAAAAATATACCAGGCGAGAAAAACAGTGAAACAATTGTGAGAGATGTAAGATCCTCTCGCTCTCAAGACTCTGGTCTTTCTTTCTTTCTTTCTCTCTTTCTTTCTTTCATACTTTTTCTTTTTCACTTACTGCCTTCCTCCTTCTCCCCATCCTCTTTCTCAATAACATTCCAGTCAGTGGTGTGCAGTTGGATCATAGAGATTCAGGGTCTCTGCTGGCGTCCGGGGTCGCCAACAAGAAAGACAAGGAGCAGATGGTGGTCTTTGTCATTCCCTCCTCTTTTCAGCCTCCTGGCAAGCTTCACCACCTCTCCCTCTCTCTAACTCTGCACCACAGCAGCATTGCAGGCTTCTGAATAGGCCCCAACCTCCGCAATGCAAGCAGCCTCGTAGGTATGGACCTCTGCAACCAGATGGTGAGATTATTTGGAGCAATTAATTCTTTGAGAGAATCAGTGGGAACATGTTTGCAGCAGAGATTTGGGGGCACGCGGATGAATGTGTTGAATGACATTCTTCCTTAAAGTCCCTCCAAGAAAAAAAATAGTTTAGAGGGGTTGTGGGGGGGTAGGGGCCTGTGGTGGGAGGTTCCAGGAAGAACAAAGTGAAAGGAAGGGGTTTTTTATCCGGGCAAGAAAAGCGCGCGTAAAGTATGAGGCCGACTATGGGAACTTTTCTCAAAGAAAAGGGCCCAAGCATCGACTTCGGAATTTCCACATTCCAGAGGCTGAAATAAAAACATGTTTTTCTCCTGCAATAAATTACCAAATTATGTGTTACAGAATGACAAATACAAAAATATTTATTCTATAATACTACATGTTCTTAGTCAATGACTAACAATAACAAAAAGACTCTTCATCAGATCATAAAAATCAATACACCACCATGTCAACTGATTAGCTGTCCAGAGCAATCAATCGACATATCAGTCAATCTGTCCATCAACTGCTGCCTTTTAAGCTCTGACAGTCTGTTGTGCTAAGTAGGCGAGCAGCAACATAAGGGCTGTAATCCGTCGACACACTGCATCATAGAGCTCCTAATGACCCTGCAGGTCACAGGTCGAGTCCCTCATTAACTCTGACACCGGTGTCGTCATTGCCCCTTTCTCTGGATACTTTCTCCAAAGAATTAAACTCTTTCAATTTCTTACATTCCTCTTCTTCTCATTCCTGTGGTTTAAACATCCCGGTTAAGGACTGGTGGAACAGAAAATCCAAGTGAAACTTGTAGAATTGTTTCAAGGCCTGCAGTACAGTAATCTTATGAAGCTTAGTGTTAGTTAAATCAGCAAAACTGACTGTCTTCTTGTCAAGAGTATTTACTTTTTACTCTCCCTCTATCTTTAGTACTTGTTCCTGCTTTCAACTCATCCAGCTGCCTAAGGGCGTTAACTCTTTCATTTAAACTAAGGGTGTGGCTACACGCTGGAATTTATGATAACCATGATACTTAAACATGAAATATTGATTGTTTGATAAGAAAACACAAATTACATTATCATGTAAATAGCACACCTCTTCAATCATCTCTGCCTCCATTTTTGGTCATAGTAGGTGGCCCTTTTGCAAGTTGACACTGGTTACCCAAGGCCATAATACAGAAAATTCATTAAGTGTATTTTTTTTCATACACTTTTGAACAGTAATGGTTACAGACTTTCTCTCCACCTCCAGATATTTGTATTTTAAATGGAATTTGCCAGAAAATAACAAAAGAAAAAACAATCAAAGATAAATTTATCATGCTTTTCTTCAGATTTTCTATTTTGCATTAATGCCCTAATCATGTAGTGGAAATCTGATTTCTTGACAGCCCACCTTTAAAATAATCAGATTTTGTCACAACCTCTGTGAGCCAGTCATCTCACTGCTGTTTCAGATACTGTTCCTTTCTCTGCTGCTGTCAGCTGTCATTTCAGTGTCAGATCGATGCAACTCTCCCCCACCCCTGTCACCTCCCGTCACATCAGTCATATCAAAAACAGTCTTCTCAGTTTATCCATCCGGTGAGCCCATGAGACGTCAGGCTCCACATCTCATCCATCTGAATATTCCATCTTGCTCTTTGTCCCTTTACCACTGACACCACCAGTCCTGGACTTTATCAGGATATTTCTGAATGACTCACAGCATCACTAACCCTGTAAAATATGACATCACATCATCACTGTAATTAAGTCTTTCCTGACTGACTGAATTGATGGCAGTGTGAAGGGTTAGTATGAACATACTTGGAAATTAGATGAGAGTACAAGTGACTGAAGTCACCTTAAGTTGACTAAATGAAGAAATCTTATTAAGAAATACTGTCTGCAGATTAGTACATTTTGAAAGCAAGAAGTAAAAAAGTACAAGTGGATGCATCCTTCTAATTTAATTCCAGTGGGCAAAAAAGTGATATTTAGCAGGTTCAAATTTATCTAATTGTTTTTAGCTAGAAACACAGTAAGCCTAACCCTATTACTTAACACCTTTTAGAGCATGCATGCACTGCTCATTCAAAAAGGTTGTCACTTTCCTATTTTCTCGCATATTTTTTAAACCAGATTTCTCCATCAAACCTCCAGACCGGGCTACTCATCTTTTACAATTAGCTTAATAGCTAAGTGGAGCTCATTTAGAGCTCATTTTTCACTGCAGAGATAATGTTAGTCTCCTATTATTTCTTAACATACCTGATGCTTAAGTGCTTTTATCACACTGTACTGGATGACACATTGTTGAGTGTGGGACTGTATGTGACAAGTTAACAAGAATCTCACCACCAGGTGGGCTCTTCTTTAAAATCACTACAAATATCATAAAATCACACAGTTGCTGGATGTCATAGTAATGCAGAAAGATTTTCAAGCATGCTTGTTTGATTGAGATTAGGGCCTTTTTATATCATGTAACACTGATTGGAGTTCATATGTGATATGTGTGATTTTTCACAGCGTAGAAAAGCATAGAAAACAGCTATGGAGGTTTTCCTTGGTCAAATAAAGTTTGGATTCTACCACTGTAAAGCATCTACTCTCATTCTATAATGCCTGTGCACTGATACACTTGAGTTTCCACTGTGATATGCTTAAGAACACAAAGACACAACTTTGACTTCATAAATGTCATGTGCCTTGGTCCTTGTGTCCTCTTCTGTCTCTCTTTTTGGCTCACATCAACAAGTTGTCACTGAACTTGCGTCATCAGCAGCGGAAGCAAGTTTTATGCTGATTGTCTGCTCAGTTCTGGTAAATGTATGTGCCAATTAATTGAAAAAAAAAATAGACTGATAAAATTTTGTACAAAGTTCACCCTGAAAGAAAGGGGGATTTAGGTTCTGATGCTAGCTGTAGAGACAACAAGCAGGGCAGCAGCTGCACAACAGGATGCAACAAAGGTGCACCTGTTGTCACTCACACACACACACATACACACACAGAGACTATCATAAACACAAAGGAAACACCACACACAGTCACACAAATGTCTGTCTACACCTACATGTTGTTGGGTCTCTCCACAGTTTGGAGTACAAACAGGACCCAGTTAAACTGAGTGAGCATCCAAAACGCCAGGTCAGGAGTGTTTGATGTGACCATGGTGGGAAACAGGGAAGTGAAAGTAACAGCTGGGAGAATTCTGAAAAACTCCCAGTGGCGTTGACTAAATGCAGTGAATAATGTTTTTTAACTTAACTGAACTAATTCTGACCTAAATGATTGTGGCCCAGATCACAGCTTCTACTTTTAGCAGAGTTAATATGAGAATAGATGATGGCTACTAAACACAAACCCCACAGGGGGGCTGACACATTGCATGCCTGTCTTGGGGGAGAACTGCCTATTTGGGGTTCATTTCCTTTTTACTTTATTTTAACACCGGGCCCAGTTTTTCATATTGTTGTAACAATGAAAAAGCTAAAGAAAAATCTATTTAGCTGCAGCAGCCAATCAATCTTTTCTTTTTATTTAATGTAAACTAACTAACATCTCTCAGGTCTTCATGATACATTTATGTGTGTGTGTGTTTGCAAGTGAGTGTGTATGCATGGTGTGTGTGTGTGTGGATGGTTACTCAGGTTGCACAGTGTAAACAGTGAATGCACCTGTGTAAATGACCTGTTGTGTTTAGCCGAGGACGCCATCAGGGAATAAGGCATGTTGTGCAAACTGTGTCACCTGGAGAGAACGAGGGAAAAGTGTGGCACCACCCGTCTCCACCGCAGCTGAGCTAGCCCACACGGACTGATCTGGGTTCAGATGCAGCTCTCCCACACCTGAGATGACTAGATGGCAAATACTGTGCTTGCAAATGTTAGACATACTTTGAGAGTGTTGTGTGAGCTGTTTAACTTGAAAACACAGAATAAGAGCGTCACCAGCCAACAAAATCAGACAGACAGACGGCAACAGAAAGTCAGCCCACCTGCTGGGTATTATTTGTGAGCTGTAGTGTGGAGAGGCTGTTCTGTCACCAAACAAAACCACAATCAGACAACCAACCTGCACAGCTGGGGACAAGCTCAGGAGTCATGAGATGGTGAAAGTTTGTGTGCACATGAGCCGAGATAGCAGAGTTTCAGAGGTCACGAGGGCCTCCTGTCTCTTTCATGCTGGGTGTGTTGCTCCTCTGAGGGAGGGGTGGGCATGTCCCTATCTAGGGGCCCATTGTCACATAATGTGTCCATAGCTTGAAGCAGTTGAAGTTACACAAATCTGTTCTTAGTTGACATTTATTCACAAAGGAAAATAAAGTTGTTTATTTGGCATTCATTTATTATACTGAACAATGCAACTATTCATTATGTACAGTCTATTATTGCCAAGAATCAGAGCTTTAAATTTGAGTCTTGACAGATGCTCTTTTTTTTTTTACTCTTTCCTCAAATGTGCCTCCCTTCTTTCAGTCTATGCCCCAGTCTGGGCCTCTTCATTCAAAGGTTTCTAATGTTATTAGTAACACCAATGATTTTCCTACTATGATAAGTCAAAATGTCTGCTGTGACTAAGGCCTATTTGACGAGACTAAACTTTCCAAATAAATTAGGATTTAAAGATTACATGCTCCTCTTTGTGTTAATGAAAATCCTCGTCTGACCTCAGTGGATAAACCTGATGATGCACGATGGTCAGATCCTCAGTTCACATTTTTTCATGCAGCGTATTTTGTGGATTGTCTATTTGCTTTAACTGCTCTGGCACTGGACAGAGTGTGTGCACACATGCAGATTTGCATGATGGTAAAGCAGGCTTCAGTTAGAAATGGCTAAGTGCTTTGTGGGTTCTTTAGCTTTGGAATATTAACTACTGTATTACCCCATAGCCCTGTGACTGTATGTAACATGTGTAGGTGTGTACACTAGGATTAAAAGTATTATCAATGTGGCTAATGAGTTAGCCTTCCATATAATCATGTTAGTTAATAGAATTAAATAGTATTTTGCAAATCTACACTAAACCATAGAGGCCTACAGTCAAGACTTCTCTGAAAGTCGTTTTTGCAATAATTATGACATTTTTTTATTCAGAACTGTTAATGATTTTCAAAGCTTAAAAATACAGTTTTCAATCAATGACAAAAAACACTGTTATACCTGTTAACATAAAAATTGATTTAAATTTGGTGGTGTAAGGTGGCACTTACTGTTCATTACCATCATAACATGATTAATGAAATAAGTCTGACTTCTGGTTTAATACAAAGAGGCGATAAAAGGTGTTGGGACAGCATGTTTCACCACCTGTCGCAACTTCCCGGGGAAACCTCTTGCACAGATGTGTTCACCACGCAATTTCCACTTTGCACATAGTTTCTTTAGTGTTTGCCCACCACCAAAGCTTTTGCTGAAATACTTTGAAGGCAAGACTGTCTTCACAGACTTTCAGTTTCTCTCCTAAACTCATGGAGTTTTGTCATAAATAACAGACTGGTTTAGTTAGTTGACTCGTTTATGTCTCTACTTTGCGTAGCCACAACAAACAGAAAGCTTCACCTATTAGGCTTATCTTGTAATGAGTCTCTAGTTACCCAGCACCAGTCCCTAGTCAGCACTGCTATAAACCTTTGGGGAAGTAGCACCAGAAGGGTCACAATTAGAGAAGTACATGCAGAGGAAGCACAAAAAAGCAAACACACAGACACAAGGGCAAAGAGATAATGCAAACTCATGTTTCCTCTGTTCTGACCAACTTTGAGTTATTGCTGTTAAACTTGAGGTCGGTCTGTGCATCATTGACTGGGTACAGGGCTAAAGACGGACGAAAATAGAATATTGCAAGGTTATCAAGCACAAAGAGTCAAAGTGCATCTTGTTTACATTCCTGCCTTCACACGATAACCACAAACACAGGACACATACACGGTGTCTTTACCATTCCTTGAACCTCAACCAGCTGCAAACACTTAACAAAAGAAGAAAAATAGGTAATACCTGGAAAAGTGGCACAACAAATTCAACACATCCCTAAAAAAATGTTAGGTCCTGGAAGGGACAACTTGTAAATTACTAATGCTGGCAAGCTAACTGCCAACCAGCCTATCTGGCATAAATTGTTCAAGATGACTCTCACAGCTTCTTTATTTGGCCCATTTCATTGTACTGTTAATGTTACTTCTCCTTTCCTTTTTTTTACAGGACTGAAGGCCAGAGTTTCACCCATAGAGTTATGGAGTTACTAAAGAAGGATTAAAGCTCTGTAAGCTAATAATTTCGCTAAATAACATTTATTTTAGCTGGCTAGAGATCAAGTTCACATGGCTTAAAGACATTTTTGTTGCTTCAACCCCATCTTATACTTGTCTCCATTGCATTGTAACTCTTCATTTTTATCAGTGCGCTAACATTTTTACCAATGCTAAGCATATAGACTTTGAAGGCTTTATTTCTAATATTGCTTAATTTTTTTAATTTAATGTGTCTGCCCAAGTATTTTGTGAGCAATTTGAAAACTACGCATAAAACAGGGGAATTTAAATGCATCTTTCGGCATGTTTGGTGTTAAACAGGCTTTGGTTGAGCTTAGCCTAAACATTTCTATGGAATCTGTAAATGAATTATATTATATGGAAAAACTTTTCTTGGCAGCAAAGATTTTCAACCCATTAGCTTTAAGTCAGGAAGCCAAATGCTTGAAATTTAGACTGCCAAGGATCTCCAACTTATGTTTTATTATGGACATACATGGTCAAAATGGAAGCGTTAGTGAGTCATTGCTGAGGCTAAACTGGACAGTGTTTTCTCTCAGGCCCAGTCTGTCATGTGCTTGTCATCGGTGGGAGTTCATACACTATGTTGCTAGTGGAAAGGCTACCATCAAAGATTCATACCATTGACCCCTTTGAAGTTGTCCCTAAACCAAACATTGTTGCACACATTACTGAGCAGAACAGTCACTTCCCCTGGCAACAGAAAACAGAGAAAGAGAGAGACAGAGAGAGGAAGACAGAGAAAAGAGGAAAATACCCATTTAAAGCCATTTAAGCCTTTCAATATTCATGACAGAAGAGAATGTGGTAGTTCCCATAAAGTTTGGGACATTAAACCTCTAAAGAAGCACTGAGGTGGGTGTCATCCCTGCTAGACTCAGACATCAGGGCCCCTTTTGCATCCTGGATGGAAAACACTCAGGATTTAGGCTAACTGAAGCTGTGTGTAGCTTCAATGTTGTCTTGGAAACCTGCCTGACAAGAAGAAAGAAAGAAAGAAAGAAAGAAAGAAAGAAAGAAAGAAAGAAAGAAAGAAAGAAAGAAAGAAAGAAAAAGGAAAAGAGGAGAGGAGAGGTGAGGTGAGGTGAGGAGAGGAGAGGAGAGCTGGGTGTGAATGGATGAGCTCCCCGTGTGAGGCGCCAGGCAGTCTGCCCGGCGGGGCAGCTCAATAGGCGGCTGCGAGGGAGGGAGCGGAGTAGCGACGCGTCCCCGAGAGCGGAGGAATGTAGAAGGCACAATAACACAGCTGGAGTAAGGAATTGCAAGGAGGCGCCGCCAAATTGGCCTGTCCAGGCTCCCCTAGAGCTGCAGTCAGGGTCGTGAAAATGAATGTGTTTATTAAATGAAGTCATAATAACAGTTTATTCAGTCAGAGATGATGATTAGTTAGCCATATACCGTTAAAACCACATTTGTTCCTAGAAAGTACTGTCAATAAATCTGTTATATATACAAGTGACGAGGCACAAATAAATTTACAGAAAGGCTACTGCATAAACAGCACTGTAAAAAAAAAACTAAAACGAGGCCAAAGCTCACAGGCCACCAAAGCATCCCCGAGTTTCGCGTGGGGCTGCAAATCCCAAAATGAATGAAAATTTTCAAGTTTAATTTTTTTTTTTTTTTTTTGCTCATATCTGGCGATATTTCAATTTTCTTTTTCTCTGTGAGGTAAGCCGGTTTCTTCAGCCAAGCAGGTGGTTCGGCTCGGGATCATCTGTCACAGAGGTGATCAATACCAGCGAGACTGTGCGCAATTACGCATCAATGGCTACGGCTCTAAAGATGCAATCTGATGCTAATCAGCTTGGTAAATCGTGCAAATATACCACCAACTGAAGATATGCCTCTTGTATGGCTGGACGTTAAGATAGTTGACACTTTTCTTCTTTGTATAACGTGAAATTGACTGCTTTAAATCGCCTCTCCCGCTCTCCCTCCCTCTCTCTCATTCTTCTTCTTTCTCACACACATACAAGCAGATCTTCTGCCAACAGGCAGCCCACCGCAGCGCACACAGAATGAGACACGCCTTTTTCTCTGCTCCGTTGTGGGGTCGGTGGGCAGCGGGCTGATTGACCAGCTTCTCTCCCCGATCTGTCAGCCGGCTGGCTTGGCGCCTCCCCTCTCCTCTATAAATGTAGGAATCTATTCATTCCTTTCACATCGAGCCTGCTGAAGTAAGAGGAACTGTGAGCCTCCACGGGATGTGTTGACAGACTAGAATTCCGCCTTTGGTTTATCATATTCTCTCGCTGATTTGCGGCGGTATTATTGTAGCTTTTGCCCTATCTACAGCGTGTAATCTCAAATACCTCCTGTTACCAGTAGAGTAATTATTTGTTTTGTTTTGTTTTTTTGCGTTGCTTCTCTCTGAGCCGTTGGTTATCTAATATGAAGGCTGTTACTCCAGTCCGCCCCCAGTACTCCTCCTCCAGCAGCAGCGAGCTCTCCCTGCACTATCTGTCGAAGCAGAGCTTCAACATCGCCCGGTGCAGGATGGAAGAGGAGGACCTGTTCTGCCTGCAGTACGACATGAACGACTGCTACAGCCGGTTGAAGCGCCTGGTGCCCACCATTCCGCAGGATAAGAAAGTCAGCAAAGTGGAGATCCTCCAGCATGTCATAGACTACATCCTGGACCTGCAGCTGGCCCTGGAGACGCACCCTTCTCTCCATAAACAACAGACCGGGACCTGCCCTCCTCCAGCCTCCAACCCCAGCCGGACACCGCTGACGGTGCTCAACATTGACCACCACCAGGTAAGCGTTCATCAGCGGGGGACGACTCTCCATTCCACCGGGACTTACCGGGGACCCCGATTTACTGTACCTCCCTGTGCCAGACTGCCGTCCGCCAGTCAGACTCAGACAAAGCGCGTCATGCCCGTTATGTGTCATTGTCCTCTCAGTGTTAGGGAAAGAAGACAGAAAGGAATCAAAATGCTATACACCTCACATCACAACCTTGAAAAATCATGCGCAAAAAAACGCAATTGGTGTGGGCTAGATTGCGCACTTGATTGCGGGCTTTATGATTTGCATGATAATGACAGTGCGTGTCAGAGGCCCACCTTATCCCAGGATTGGTGAAGTACTTCAGCCCGCAGCCCACTCCACTGCGCACAATAAGGGCAATTTGTTATTCAATAGGCTATAAGAGAATTTATTATAGCAGATATAGTCGGCTAATTTTCTGCTACTCTGCTGTATATCATTTATTTTGTAGAGCTTTAGGCCTTTCTTTTATTTTATCTTATCCATTGGAGCTGTGTGTTACATGTTTCTTTTTTCTTCTTTATTTTTTGTAGAGGACGTCAATAGTCAAAAAGCCGGAGGACTCTATTTTATGCCGCTGAGATAAAAGCACTGCATTGGTAAGTTGACTCAAAATAACATTATTAAATTTTTTTTCTTTTTTTTTTTTTACAATCATAAGTTTGGTCGCTGTTTTTTTTAAATCAGAGATACACATGTGACAGGCAGAAAACACCTGAAGTGGTGGTCATTGAGGCATCCCCATTTACTTGATTATTGTAGCCCATGTAAGGTGTAAAGTGACAATCTGTACAGCGCTCTGGGGAGGCCAGTATGTCAAGGTAAATAATAATTGAGAAACATTAAATTGGCACCAACCTCAGAGGCAGCTGTGCTTTGCGCAATAACTGTCACTGGTGTAGCAATCTGAGAAGAAGAGAGGGTTAAAACCTCAGCTTGCCCTCTCTTTCATTCTCACACACATACTTCTTCCTCCCTGTCTCACTCTCTCTCATTCACTCACTGTCTGTCACTCACAGCTCCATTCAAGCAGCTGTTCTTGTTTTAAAGTTAGATTTATAGCACTGAATCTAAACACACCTGGAAAAGGCTAAAATCATGCACAGTGCCTGGTGTGTGTTACAGTAAGACACTCTCGCAGTCTTCCTGAGAGCCTCGGTTGCCTCTCAGCAGTCTTGCCCAACAGCCTGAGGAGCTGTGTGGTTGTTGTTTGACCTGGTTTGTTTTGGGTTGTTGATCAAGCATGGCCTCTGTTTCGTCCATGGCGCCAGTCAGTCTGGAGCTCTGTAGCTCACCCCCCCGCTGCTATTCATCCCCTCCACAGGTGTGCAGGCTGCACAGAGCCGCTCCAAAGCCAGCAAAGCTTCGCCAGGGACTCACACCCAACTGGAGGCACAATCACAAGGGGATTTCAAAACCGCTGGGAGGAATTCAACCCAAATAAAATCACTGTTCATGTCAGCTTTTTTTTTGGTTCCATTGGACAAGGAATCAGTGTGTAGACATCTCCCTCTTCCTTGCTCCTGTTAAATAACTTTACTTCTTGTCACCTCAAATTTTTCTAAAAGAGTGAAAATATGGAATCCCCAGACTGAGAAGTTTTTTGTTGGAAACCCGCCTGTCAACAGCTCTGAAAACTGTTTGTGAATTGTGCTTAAAGAATAACTAAAAATGACTCCAGTTTAAAGCTTTACTAAACTGCGAAAAATCATTGTACATGTTTTGGACATCTATTGTTTAAAATAGATGATTTGTGTTGAACAGGGATGTTATCCCTGGAATTTAAAAATGTTTGATATTGTAAAAAAGAACAATTCTGATTCGAGACAATTAAGATTGTACATATAGAGACGCAAATGTTCTATAAAAGTATGTGAAAGGAAGACTTATATGCTTAAAATAGGTTATTGTAATTATAAGATATTTTTATTAAAACCTTTTTTTGTGGTTATGTAAATATTGTGTTTCCACTTTTCAGTCTTTAGTAAATGAACGTGGTTATGCTCTGCCAATAATGTCCTCACATGATGATATCAGTTAACTCTTTGCAGTGTTTTTTGGAATAGTTTAATATGTAGCATGTCAGGCTAATTGCAGAGATATTGAATGTGCACTGAAGCAGCCCTCCCTGTGTAGATATGTGGTGGAGTTCAACACAAGTTCTTTTATTATTTGCCCTGCTTAGCTTTCTCTTGAATTGTTTTGTACTCATTAACTATGACAACTTTGACCCGCTTGGAGCAAAGGGTTGGTCTGCTGTTTGATCTTTTTTTTAAAAAAAAGGCCCGATTTGATTCTGTGACGTTGCACTCTTGTTGAAATTTTAATTGGAGAGCTACAGCACTTCTAAAAGTGTTTATAATCTAATACCTTTAAAAAATCTCTGCAAATCAAAGTCTCTCCTGTGATCATGCAGCCAGAGCTTCTTCTTAAGAAGTCAATGATTGACATTAGGAAATCATTAAACTTTGGTTATGAATTGATGAAATATGTGAACATTAACAGAATTCTTTCGGACAACAACCACTTGTATTCTAAAAGGCAATGTCTTTAAGTAAATATCAAATGATTTCCCTGTTAAAAGTCAGCAGCAATTGTTAATGTAAAGAGGAAAAAAAGCCTTTATTTTCATGACATTGAACACCGAATTTACCTCACCACCCTCCTGCCAGTGTGAGAGGGCACTTGTACATTACTGTCAGCTGCACTGTTGGACTTGACCTTCACTGGCTTGTGAGGAGTTGTCAAAACAATTAAAGTTTCCAGGAAGAATTGTGTCGTCTCAAGTTTTGTCTCAACAGGCATTTTTAGCATTTCTTCCTTTCAGCGTCAACTCTGCAACATAAAAATAATGAAGAAAAAGAGGGAGGTGCAGGAAAACACTAGTAAACCAAACATCATGCAGTATGTGAGTCTCCTGGCAAATAAAGGGTGGATAAAGATATTAAAATGTTGCAGATGTCATCTAAATCCGTAAACCTGTTATACAGGATTTAGGGATAAAGCTTTTTGTTTTGAGGGATTTTTATTAATTCCATCATAAACAAAGCCACACCAAGATAGCAGAAACAAAAGTGACAGCCAAGAAGTCAGTTTCACATTAAACTATGAACCCTTTGTTTTTCATTTTAAATACTGAGAGCCACATAACAATTTCTTTACAAATTTAAACTGCAAAAAATGTCTATATGTGGATGTTAAAATGTTAACAGTTGATTTCTTATTGCCGCTCATTTCTCTAATAAAACACATGCCTATATTTGGTTTCAATACATACATACAAGAAGATAAAAGTATAAAAAAATATTGGCTACAAACATAACAAAAAAAAACCTCAACAGACCATTTGTGGTATGATTTTCATGACTAGAGAGCTTTCATTATCTGATGAACTTACTAGAGCTTAAACAGGCCTCTGTAGCTAGTCCACTGTGTTTGTAATAAGCCACAAACAGAATTAGATTTCCATAGATGAATAAATATAGCAGAATGAAGTCACAAATAGAAAGCTTGCTTTATTTTTACTTTAGGTGTCTGGCATTTATTTCTTGCCTTCACTATGATGAGGAAAGAAAAAACACAGCTTCCTAGATTACCAGCATTGCCAGTAAGCAGATCTCATTGATAAAAAATTCCCCATTCCCTTATGAGGATGTGAAAAAAAAATCTTGTGAGAAAGTGTTATTATAAACATGTGGTTAAACTCACACTTTTAATTAAACTTGCAGTCGGGCACAGGGCCTCATTGGGTTTTTGTGAGGGTTTAAGCAGAAACAGCTGGATATCTTAAAAGTTTCAAATGTTTAAAAAAAATAAATTAAAGTGTCTGATTTGTACTATAATGTTGATCATCTACTATGCTTTTCATGGGCTAAGACAGCAGAAAATAAAATATTAAGTGCTAATATCCATGTTTTTTAAAACCATACATTCTTTCAAAATATTCCACAGATTCTCTAAGGCAAAATGAAGAAGTACTTATTAATTTTTTTCCTAAATAGCATTATGGAAATCCCCCAGACAGCTGTCAAAAATGACTGTCCTTAAACCACACGCCTCTGTCTGACAGTTAGTAGTTACAGTGAGTATCCTTCCTTCCCTCCTTCTTTCCCACAGAGCTGCAGCTCTTGTAGACACACTGACCCTTGTTTAGCTGTCCCCACATCAACCTGCTGAATGCGGGTTAAAGCACCTGTTTGACACCGACAAGCCCAGCGACACAGATGCCATGTGGGTGCTTCAGACACCTCTCAGACGCCCTGCTCCACCGTGGCCATCTGCGGATAAGCAGGACATGTAGGCCACCTGTGTGTGTGTGTGTGTTTATAGTCCACAGTAAGAAAGCCGGGCCTTGCTGCCCTTGACAAGAACTGTCCTTGTGATCTGAAATGTGTGCGTGTGTATGTGTGTGTGTGTGTGTGTACATGTGTGCATGTGTGTGAGTGATAAAAGGTAGAAAAAAAAATGAAAAAAACTGTGTTAAAGCACAGGTGGCCAGCTTGACAGTTAGACCTTCCTGATATGATTAAAGATATTCTGGTTCTCAGAGAAACACAACACAAACCTGACAGTTCAAACCAGGTTTCAGCAGCCACAACTGTTGGTGAGAGCATCGCAGATGCATTTTGTCCAGGAAATGCAACTTATTTTAGATCAATTCAAGGATTTGGTGGAGATAACCCAAGCTGACCCACAGCACTGTTTAATTTATCACATAGCAAACAAAAGTATCAGTGTTCAACTGATGTAACCAGGAAGGTAAGAAAGATGTGAATAAAACTAAACTGAAAAATTATAATAACTCATCATGTAAACACTGAATTGCTTTTGATCTTTGCCCCTGATTTGCATTCTCTTAACAAGATTGAAATAATAAAAATTGTAAAATCTGATATAATTTGGGTTTAATGATTTACTTCAAAACATACACAGCTACTGTTTGAAAATCAGTCTTGACCAATATGATTTATCTCTTATCTTATGATTATTACAGATACATGTTTAAACTCAAGTGTTAGCTGCTGTCCAGCAGCACTTTTGCTGTATTTGTACAGGAAATACATTTTAACCTTTACAGAAAAATACATTAATCTATATAAAATGTAATAAATGGGTTTTTTCCTGGCAAAGACATATGGCATTAATTCAACGGCCAATCATCCATGCATTTATGCTACATGTACACATTAACTTTATCCTTTTAAATGATGTTCCATAAAGACATGCTGTCCCTCATAGCTGCGGTGTATTTCAGCACGGACTTGTGTTACAGCTCCATGATCTATAGGTCTAATTTTCTCTATTAGTCAGCACCCAAACTGCTGCCATCCTCAGATACATTATTCATCTGTGCTCTTATTATACTTTGCTGCAGCCATATGTTGACTCACAGTTCCCACTGTCTCGCTATTAGCCACCACAGTGGTGCCCCATCCTGCGTCTCTGCAGCATTAGCACTGCAGGATTTTCCAAATAATCCCTGTTGGGAGCGAGACAGCCGTGCAGCAGCAGGACTGAACGCATGTGGGACTTGTACGGTGGCTTCATCGGCTCTTTCTGCCTCTTTTCATTTTCCACAAACTGGACAAACGTTCAGCTTGAATTCCTACCTGTGGCCTCCCTCTCCCTGTGTATGTGCTCTCTGCTTCAGATCGTGGGAAAGCATTACATCCTGTTTGATAAGGAGTGGCAAACCACATTGGTCAACCTGTTTTCCACCCTTGAGCTGAGGCCAAGGGAGTGGACTCGCCGGCCCTGTGACCAGTCACTCGGAAATGTCATTATGAACACAGTATCATTATTATCAAAACAAGGGACTGGCAGGGCTGAAAGTGGAGCCAGTTGTTTGCACAGGTGTGAGTGTGTGTGTGTATTCATGCATGGCTCTCATTTGTGTGCATGCATTGGTGTGTTTTCCCTATGTCTTAAAAATATCTTTCTTGCAGAAGATTACAATATATAACCAAATTTCAAGAGGGATTTTGTAATTAGTGAGACTCACTTTTTCTGATTAAATCTCACAAGCTCATTATCTACCTCTCTTTTACCTTCCTCTTCCAGGTGAAACTACAATCTTTGATTATATCCAAGAGAAAATGAATCAAATGTTTCTTTCTGGTGCAGTTCTACACAGAGGAAACACACCAGCTCCTAATTCCACAAATTTGTACAACGCACCGTGACGCAAACACATAAAACAAGGATGCTCGCCATCGTCTCTGCCTTGAATTAACCTTCCGCATATGTTAAACTGCAATAACAGGTTTGGCTGTCGTGTCTCGCCTCCCTCTCTCACTGATTTAACTCCACATTACGGCGTTCCACGGGGGCCTATATCCCTGCGTGTTAATCACTGCTCTTCCTGGCGCACAGAGAAATATATGGCGGGTGCTTGCAGAGGAACAGCGGAGGACAAAAACGTGCTCGCTCTTGGACACTACTTGATTACAGACTAATTGGTCTAGAGTGATTAAATATCTCATGCTTCTCGCTAATTGCAGCTATTTAAAGCAGCTATTAGCTTAAAATGCCTGCCACCAACAGCCGTTTACTCATAAACAAAATGTGAGCTGCAGCAATTCACCTGTACTGCTCAGAGTGGAAAACAAGAGTTAGAGACTCGCAGGAAGCTTCAGCTACAGGGAGACATCAAAGCAGGTCTTAAATATTTAAACTCCTATTTTTCAGAAAGCGAGTGAATACTTTATGGAATACTCTACATTGCTTTTTTAAAAATACATTTCAAGAAACGAGTAGCTATCCATCTTTTTTTCCCTTCTGCTATTCCAAATAAGTAACAGATGTACATTTTCACTGATGCCTAATTAATCACAATTATATTTTTCACATTTATATTACTTGTGATAATTGATGTGTAATTATTTCTTCATTCGGACTGTGTGTGCATTAATGATTTGACACTTAATGTTTTTTATATATGAGAGAAAAACATGAAGAAACAATAATCCCAACGTGGATCATTTGTTTTAATTTAGCAGCCTCAGCCGACGCTCTGCACTCAGAGATACTCGAGGAAGAAGGACATGCACACACACTCCACATGTTTATGTGATCTGAGCCTGGAGCGGCCATCAAACACAATCACGGGAGAGTTAATGTGTGTACACCCACCAGTTTAGCTTTAGTCAGGGCCTCTTTCAGGGCAACAACAAACAACTACAGGGGTGAAAGAGAGGAAGAAGGAGAAAGAGACGCCGTTAAGAGTGCAGGAATAGGGATAGAGAGTGTGAGAGAGATAGAAGAAGGAGGGAGGAGGGAGGACTTGGCATCACCAGTGCCAACCACAGCTCCCAGGAGACGGGCGATGAATTACAGAAATGAGATCTCAGACAAATGCCAAGCTTTTCCAAAGAGCTGCGAGAATGGCTGCGCCCCCCTGGAGGACACAGTGATTAGAGAGGGGGAACCAGGGGTCTGCCAAGCCCCTTAAAGGATCTGTGTTAGTCTGTGTGTCTGTGTGTGTATGCGTGTGTGTATGCGTGTGTGTGTGTGTATGTGTGTGTAGGGGTGGCACTGGGACAACAGCCATGTCACAGAACATGACCCTGAGGTGCAGCCATCAGACAGCCAATATGGCGAGTTAAATACCGCTGCTGCATCAGAGCGGAAGGGCTCCAACTGCCTCCAATCAAACAGGTTTCTGTTCACCTAATGGGCTTAATTAATGAGGCTTAGTTTACACTTCTGTGCTCCGAAAGAGGGAGCAATGTGCCGCATTTCCAGAAGAGCACAATATCTCTCGAACTCAGGTAGGGGTGCTTTTCAACAAGAGGTCTTCAGCTGTTTAAAGCCAGATTAAAGCAGGAGTGAAGTGTGAGTAAATGCAGACACATACATGACAAGAGAGGATAAAACTCCTTCAACTACACTCATTCATTTGTTTCATTATCCATTTTTGAATATTTTTACCTTGTGTTTATTTCTTAACTGAAAAAAGCTCATTCTAAATGAACTCTGTTAAATACAATTTTCCACTGATTTTCCTGTCTGATTGGTAGACGTGAGGGGAAATGCAGAGTTTCAGACATTATTAATGGATAAAAAACTAAAGCAAACTTTTCTGTATGTGTTTCAAGGTAAAAACAAAAATATCCTATTTTGATTCAAAGCCAATAAGACACATATAGCTTTAAATATGCTCTGTTGGGTAACATGCAAACAACAATATTGTCTGTTCTTTTAATAAGTTTTAAAACATGATGACCAATTTCAATAAGTTAACCAGTTAATTATTTGCTCAACTTTTTGTTTACTATTTTGAAAAAAAAGTCTAGCAAACATGTAGGGACTTACAGAGATGAACTAGCTCAAAGGGCTTATGCAGGCAATCACACATCAAGTAAAGAAAATCCATTAAATCAGTAACAACACAAAATAAATTGGCAAGGTCAAAGAATTAAAGGAAAACTAAACACACTTTTGCTGATGCAGTTTGCTTCTAGGCCAAACAGACACAGTCACTTTGTTTGACTTTGTTTTTTAAAAAACACTTTGAGGTAAATTGGGCTCATGCTAGACCTCTAACTGTTGATTAGTTTACATCTCCACTTTCAACACAATTTAACCTCATTATTTTTTCAAAAGGGTTTAAGCATAATTTGATTTAAGCATATAATATTTAACATTTGTTAAATATTAATATATTAACAAAATATATTAATTAAACAACTAAATTTTTGCTTTCTGTTTTGCTAAGTTGTGCACAAACACTATCCTGAATGTCTCAAACAATGTTTAAAAGAGAGAAATCAATCATTTTATCTAAGGAAATGGTGTGAGCATGCTGCACTTTAACAAGATGGATTCCCGAAAATGATTTAAATTCTCTCCAACAATAAACCAACCAACCAGACCAACCAACCAACAAGTCAGCTTAATTAGTCACACAGTATAACAATAAAACTGGATCTTTCTGAATTGCTCAACATATTCATTCAATATTGCTCATATAAGCAGTATGTATTTCCAGTATTCACGGATGATTCCACAGGCAGAGCTCCACACAGAGCTTCACAGTGTTTAGAAGTGCTCAGAGTGTGCCGGCACTCATCAGTTAAGCTGCACTTCTGTGTTTTACTATTTGGTGCTCTGTGACTTTTTCATGTACACTGGCACTTCTCATAAGTGGTCGGCACTCTTTTCTGCCCTCTGCATATTTCAGGATCTCTGGGTGGTTCTTGGTACTATATTACTAGGGGTGACTATGAGCCACCCACCTGTTCTCATTTTCACCAGCCTGCTTTTCTTTGTCCTTTTTGCTAGGAATACTGGGAACTAAGGGCATCCTGGCCTGATGACTACCATACACTAAAGCTAGACAATTTTTTTTTTAATCTTATAAATTGAAATGTTCACGACATATATTTATGTCATGAACATTAGCAAGAGTTCATGGTATCTCGTATTTACTGCAGAAAATTTAAAAAAAGAAAAAATTAAAGTAAATTGTACAACATGGTGATTCTGATACCAGTTGATACAAACGCCAACATATGAATAAGGAGAGAACTGGCATTTTCTGTTTTTGTACTTCCAGCACTGGTTGCACACATCAATAATGCAGAATTTTCAGTGTCAGATAAGGGCAAACAAGTATCATGAAGTAGTAGAATTGACTGTCAGCATGGTTAGGCAGGTCTGCAGAAACTGCTCTTATAATTATAAAGTTATGACTTGACTGCAGGCCAATATCACATAAGATGTAAATATGAAGACTGATATAAATGTAAAAAATGCAACAAATAGCAATCATATAATGACAAAGTAATTTGTTCTTAAGGCTCCCTTAATAGCCTTTTTTAGGAGTTCATAGGGTTGACCTTAACTGACAGACATGCTGACAGACAGACAGACAGATAGACTGATTGATGTTAATTCAAGGTCATGACAGAAAAAAATATCATCTAAATCAGGGTCTCTGTCTTGATTTGAGATGACAGGAGTCTGTGCGTCACATTATTCTCCTGTTGGAAATTCTTTCTGGGATTCAGATAGCTATCAGATTCCCTCAGACAAAATTGTCTCTGAGTGGGAATACCAAGTCAAAATAAGGATTTTATTTCAGCGGCTGCCTGAGGGGAAACTACATCAAACCAAACAGAAATCACATTGGAGTCTGAGATGAATAATGGGGACCTTGAATAACTGCATTACTGCTATTATATTTGGTAATGGAAAAAATTAATTTCACTGCACTGCAATGTTTCAGTTTCTTACAGATTGCACATCCAGCTGCAGATATAGGTTTTGATATAGATCATTTACAATTTCATTAAGAAAACATTTGCTCGCATTAACAGCATTCTATATTTGTCTGTGTTATCTGCCTGCATAGTGGCACTGAAACTAAGCTGAAAGCAGGGACGCTGAGTGGCGATATGATGGGATGCCACTGCCTTAAAAATGTCCTTCAGACACATTTAAAGACATATAAACCATAATCTAGGAATATGTAATATATTTTTAATTTCAAAAGTTTATCTGCCACACAAGTTGTCTCATACTTTACTGAAATGTCTGTTCTCAGTTTAAGTACATCTGTGGTATTAATTTTCCACATCACTCTTCTGAGTTGCAAACTGGACCATAATTGAAGTCAAAACTAGCTGTGATGTCTTAAATCCTGTCTAATTTATCTGCAGAAAAACCTTTTTTGAGCAGATTAAAAAATAAATAAAAACAGCCTCCGGACTGAAATTGTACTCTCATTTACTCACACTTTATTGAAATTGGGTGGAAAAAATGCATTTTTTCTCTAGATTAAGCAAAATGCACTACTTTGACTCTGCTACAGTCACCTCTCACTCAAGCAACATTAAATCATACCACATGCACTGCAACCCTGAGCTTAAAAGGAGAAGCTCAAATGCAAATGTCTGAATCAGTTGAACTTCATTTACCAGAATTCAACTGTTGTGACTTATTAATGTGCCACTGAGCCTTTATGTGAATAGAGCAGGTAGTTTTATGGGGGAATTCACAGCAAGTAAGTGAGCTTGTTAATGATGCTGATGTCGTCTCACCTGAAGTATTGGCAGAATGTGAAAAGGTGCCTCACTTGGAAATCTTTGTTGTGGGCAGTTTAATTAAAGCCAATTAAGGAGTGGACATAGTATAAACTTAAATGAAGCTCTAAAATTTAATTTTGACACATCACTTCTTTGAAAGACAAGCTAAATATAAAATGTTCAAATAGTAATGCAGAAGCTTCCTGTGTTGTATTGTGGTCATCTGGTTAATAAGCAATTTATAAAAATGTGATTTAGTTTCTATTTATTATTTGGTGTGTTTTGCAAATGTGTGCATGGAACAGACTAACTAACTTACCTAGCAATGGATTCCACTACTACCACATCATAAAGCCCAACACTTCTAAGGCGAACATTAGAGACTACAGAGCATGTGAAACATTGTCAAATTGTGGTTTTAGCGAGCTGTAGCTAACTAACAATAGCAGACATGGACAGATTGATCAGAGTAAAAATAGCAATACTACAGTGCACAAATAAAAGGCATGCAGAAGTAATGTGGCAAAGTTGTACTTAAAAGTGGTAACAATTGAGTATGCTTAAAGTATAAAAGGTCAAAAGAACTAATTTTACAGAATGACCCCTCTCTGTGTTGTATTATTATATTATATTGCGTTGTTATTTTTATTATTAATGCATTAATATGTGTGATACATTCATGTAGTTGGCTGTGTGATTGATGGGAACATATCACCACGCAGTTGCACTGCAAATGTTCTTCAAATGGTACATCAGGCGGACTGGATTAGATAGCTGTATCAACATAAAATGGTGACTCATCAGGCAATTTGCAAGTCGGTTGTTTTGGTTGGTAGGCTCAATTCTGCATTCTGACATGCAAACAAACTGCTCCATGAGCCTAGAAAGCACATGACATGAAGCGATCTCAGCCTGCATGTTTCCCCGGCATCCAAGTACATTTTCTGTGTTCACATTTGCCCAAATAAAGCGCTCCAGGTTTTATATTGTCGGTGTAACTATACTCTGAAGATGCTGGCCTGGTTTGTGAACTTCACATTACATCGCTCGATCATCAGCCGCAGCTCAGCACGGACTATTTGTCTCACCTTCGACACATCTGATTCTGTATTTCTACAGCACATGTTATTATTACTTGTACAGGACATATCACTCAGTGATGTCATTTAAAAAAAATCTCTGTGTTATCTGCATTATTTTGGTGATATGTATATATATTTTAAATCAATAGACCATTGAAAGCATGTAGATGTTGAACATAGGTGGCCTGAGAATTGGAGCTTTTGGGGCCTGGACATTTCAGTTTGGTATGCTTCAATTATCAATGGATGCAAAATAATCCCTGTCCCTCAAAAAGGATTCAGACCAGTTTAGCGCTGTGCCAGAAAGCCCCACCCAGTTTTCCAGTCTGGTCCTGTCTAGTAATATTTTGCGGTCAACACAATAATTCTCAGACTGAAACTTTTCCACTGACTATTTCAGTGGATGTCATTCAAGACCTTAACAAATCCTGACTGGTAGTCATTAAAACAATTGCTGAGAGCCAAGAGAGTGTTTAAGTGTTGAAAAACAGCCAATGATTTTACCTAAAAATTAGAGGTTTTATATGGGCCCATAATTGTTCATTAGTTAGTTGTCTCCATTGTTCTATTTAAGAGTGTGACGTCGCCATTTAGTTTAATCATTTTTTCCAGTACAAGCAGATGCTGTTCCTCAGTTAGATTTCTCATCTCCAGCTGTATTCTTAAACATCTATTGGCCACTTAAATGTAATATAAACTTTTTGATGACTTTTCTGAGCTGTTGTCTATGAGTTTAAATGTACATTTATATTGATGATTTAAACACCAAACCCCACAGTGGCACAAACGAACTATGTTGACAAATCTCCAGGCTTATTATAGAGTCTACAGACACTTGTATTTATAATTAAAACTGTAAAATGCAAAATGCTTGTGATTTTCTGACATTACTGCCTTTATATGGTTCTCATCCTTTTCTTCTGAACACTTCTATTGCCTCTTGCCTCTCAGCCATTAATTTACATAATCTCAATTTGTAGATGCCCCATCGTCTGGTACATGTATGTTGACACTTCCAATTGATTGCCTCTTGATTTTTTTTTCCTTTTCAATTTTTTATGCTCTCGAGCCACTCCAGTTAAATGCTATTTCTAATGTATTTCTTGATTAGCCTGATAGGCCTCAAACTGAAACGTCTTGGTCTATGATAAAGTTGGTCCATTTGCTACAAGTGATGCTGGAGTTTAGACCTCTATTGGATCTTTCCCTTCACCATGAACTTTAAAAAAAGGTTAAGTTGTGCCAGAACCATAACACTGTTATTTAAAAGCCCAAAGGAACACAATAGGAAGGAAATAAGAGATACATGTTAATGTTAATTATTATCTGTATATCAAAGATAACTTAAACATGAAAATATTACATGGCTAAGGCTAGCTGCCTGACTATATTTTCCCCTTCAGTATGTGCAACTCACTGCTATGTGCTTGAGGTGGTTGGAGGAGGAGTTTTTAAAAACAAAAATCTGTGTTCTTTGTTTGGGAGGCACAGCAGATACCTCATCATGTAACTGTCATCTTCTGTAGCCAAAGAAAACAACAAAAGTGTGGCTACATGTGGTCAGTGATTGTCCCTGGAAGCTGCCTTTCGTTCTCTGTTTTTCTTTGTCATCATCACATCATCGTCAAAAGTCAGGTGATGCTTCTTTTTCTTATAGGCAGCTGGTAATGTAGCATCTGCAGAGGAGGTGTTCCCCACAACCTCCTGCACTCAACCTTAAACTTTTTGGCAGGTATCTGAGTATCTGGTCTTTGGTAAATGCAGAGCGGTAAAAAGTAGACAACTGCCTCAAAAGTGTACTTCAGTAAGAGCAGACATACAGTTTCAAAAAAGAATAACAAAAGTATTTGTTCCTTGAAAAGAAAGCAACACTTTTTACAAATCTGTCTTACCTGCAGTGTGGTACTATCCATGTCTGGCAGTGGGTTACATTTTTGTCTTGTGGGGGGATGAGGGGAGGGAGGCTTTATCAAACAGCAGAAAAGAAAGTTACATACCCAGCACTTACACATCTTTATGTTCGCATGATAACCTGTGTTGGCCTTAAATGTATTTACAGTGTGTGAAAAAATGTATCATAACTTACAAAGGAAAGCTTCAGCTTTAACAGGCCTCAGTTGATCTGAAATAAAGCACCACGTTTCTGTCATCACTGTAAATGTCAGATTTTCTTTAGTGTACAGCGATCATACAACTCGAACAAGCTGAGCAGAAAATTCAGCTCAAACTGGATCAAAATAAAGCAGCACAGTCTGTGCGCCTGATCCCTCCATATGTTTCCATATAGATATCAAGCCATCGATTAGGGGAGTGCTGTCATCTAGTTGGCAGCGATTAGGCTGCTGGCTTTGGCACCCAGTCAACAACTAATTCACATGCTAATGTCTTCCAGATCAGGTCTCGCCCCCAAACTGGTTCCCCTTATTGACTTGATTCCCTGATTGGACAGATGGCCACCTCTCAGTATCACAGACGTCTGTTTGTGTTTAGGTTGTCAAGAGTGTGTGTGTGTGTCAGTGTGTGTGTGTGTGTTGGGGGGGGCAGGATTCCCAAGCTTATGAATAAACAACAACAATCATCTAGATAAACAACAACATTATCTGGCGTCTGAACCTTGACGACGATCCATTATGGCCATTACTGTCACATCATGTGCTACAGTCAGCTTTTAATTGCTTTTATTCGCTATTGAGAATGGGGGGAAAAATTCGCACACTGTATCAGTCGACGCTCTTAATTGATTTGTCCTCGTGCTTGCCAAGACCGCAGTCAATACAGTCGAGTGCGCTGAAACCTATCAAAGCAGGGCAAGGACTGAAGGCACGAGCACCGAGGACAAAACAGCTGAGGCTTGTGGAGAGAAAAAGGAAAAAGAAAAAAACAGCATTTTTCTATTTCTCCCTACCCTGCTCCTCCACCTCCTCCTCCTCCTCCTCCTACTCCTCCTCCCCCACACACATCTCTCCCTCACCTCTTGCTCTGCTCTTTCTCTCTTCGCTCTCTCCTTTTTTCGTGCCTGGCAGCAATCTTTCTCAGGAGACTTTCTCTGCAGTAGTGTGAGGAGAATGTCAGTCCTGTGTAGTTAGTAGCGTATGTGTGCTTCAATCTGTATGTGTGTGTGTGTGTGTATGTCTCCTCCGATGAGAAACGTCCCCTGGATGTGCTCATTAGCAAAACACAAGTGCGTATGGCTCCCCAGAACAAGGCATTCTGGGTACTGCTACTGTCTATCTCGGCTTTGTGAGTTCGTAAGCAACTAATGAACAGATTCAGGCATGAATACAGGGCAGCCGCATTACACAGACACACAGACACACACACACACACATACACAAGCACACCCACACAAATAAAGTCTTTACATGACCTTTCATACATAGCAGACAAAGAAAAAACAATGAGTTGTTCAACACTCCACAAACTTAATATTCTAATTTTGCGTGGGGATGGTCTGAAGCTCTGTGTTCTGGTAAAAAAAAAAAAAAAAAAAAAAAGGAAAATGAATATAAAAATTCTGCTCTGAAGGATCTTTTACAAAACAAAAGTGCATATTGAATATTCAATATTAAAAACACACAGAGAAGTCTCCCTGTGGACTATAAAGAGGCTATGGATTCATGTACAGGGATTTATTTTCTGTGACAGAGTTTCTCAAACTTTCAGTAAAAAGTACAACATATTTTGTTTTCTTTTCACATAAATATGGCGTGCAGTTTCTCACATTAATATTGTATTTTCTTGTAAAGGTCCAGTTTGTATCTGGTGTCAAGTTTTTAGTCATTCACATGATCTCTTAAGTAGATAAAGTTTGCCTCATTGTCAGACATGTTAGTGTTTGAATGTTATCCTTGTATGTTCCTAACAGAAGTATGAAATTACTGTAAGGCCTTCTTGGATTGTTTAAACATATATATTTATATTTATTTTATGTATAGGATTCATTGTTTTTATTCAATGATACATTGTTACACAATGTCATAAAACCCATTAGAACCCATTAGGAGCAATTTGATTTCAGTAACTTACACAAGGACACTTCATCATACAGACTGGAGAAACTGGGAATCAAATCACCAACCCTCTGATAACTAGATGTCCAGCCCTGCCTCCTGACCCACTACTGCCTTTTAGTTTAAATCTTTCTTAAAGAGGTTATTGAGGCTATTTAGTGTTCCATTTACTTAAAGTTACAGGGACTTTCAAGCATAAGTATTTTCTTAATTTAATGTTAATTTATGCGGTTTGGCAGGTAGTCAGGCATTCAACAAAACAAGAAATTCAACGTGGCCAGGAGCATCCCATCCCCTCGCCTGCATAGGATTGAAAAGAAAAGGTGCAAAGTTTACAATAATATTTTTTTAATAAAAGAGAGAGACAATCGTAACAGAAAAACATGTTCACAAAAGAGAAACTAAAAGAAAAACTTGTCAGCAGGAAGTGTTTTCCAAGCACCATTCCATCTTCCTCTGAGTCAAAAGTGATGCTGTCAGAGGCCACGATATCCTGCCTTTCAGTATGGCTTAAGGTCCAGAAATGCGGGGTCCTACATTTCCCCTAATAAAGCCCTTTAATATCTTAAAATAGATAAACAACTATGTCTTTAAAACTCACAAATCAAAGTTCCTATCAAGGGTTTTTCCATTCAATATTTGTAGTTGCATTTCTGGACAAAATACCTAACAACATCATAACAGGGATTTTTTCCTTAAATTTAACAATGCTGTAAGAAAGAACAAGAACAGGACAGCAAAACAATTCTTCTGTTGTGAACTGTGAGTAAAAAAATATCCAGGTTGAGTCCACATAGTCCACAATTGTTTATACAACCTGTATTAGAAAAATAAAACCAACAAAACAAGTGTAAATATCCTGTAAAAACAGTTGGGAATGTTGTGCAGGGTTCAATAATTAATCAGTGCTGGAAAATGAAAGCAAATGTATGTCCTGACGCTCAGTGTTAGATCTGTATCTATCTGACATAGACTGTTGTCTTGCTGAGTATTGTTCTGTAAAATTAATTGCATACTGTAGTTGAAGCTGAGCATAGGCACTCATGAATATGCATTTATATGTACAAAAGGAAATTTATACCCAATCATATTGCCACTGTTCAAAACTAATCAGCGCATACAGTAACCACGAAATGGAAAAACACTGTAATCTCCTATGCAATAAAACGCTTTGAAATGAGCAGAACAGGTGCATAGGTGAACAAAGATAAATATAGCCTGGCTTGATGAAATAATTTCTCTGTCCTGGATAATAACTCATTATGTTAATCACAAGCCCTATTAATCATTTTCTCATTTGAGCTGTCAGGATGTGATTGTCGTACGAGGATATTGTATGAAGTACAGCAAAAAGATTCGCCTTTTGCCATTTATCAAAGTCGCATTGAGCAGAAAAAATTTAAATGTTGGAAAAGAAATTGATGCTGAAGCTGCTGCTATGGTTTTTTTTTTTAACCAAAGCCATAACAATGAAAAGCCTCATTGTAGCTTAAGAAGTAAAAAGAGAAACGAAGGATGATTAACATATTTGCACCAGTGACCTGCTCAGGCTTTTGGACCCTGATGGCACTGTAACACAACAGCACAACAGGAAACATATTAGCAGTAGCCAGGAGAGTGTGTGTCTGTGCATACTGTATGTGCTCTCCTGTGTGCGTGTGTGTGTGAGTGTGGAGCATCAGGCTCATATATTGTGATTGTCTCATTGTGAGAATGCCCTACTGGGGTGGCCAGCTGTTCTTGTGCCCATAAAAAGGAGGCAGGAATGTCTGGTGGGATGAAGGAGGCTGCAGAGACACAGAGAGAGCCACACACACTCGCTTTAGAGGAGCAGATGTAGGACACACACACAAATGAACATACACTTTTACACACACAAAAGGTGTCTTGCACATGCACACACACAAATACAAAGTCACAACTTTACAGCAATTCTCACAAAAAAAAAAAATCATGCTCCCACATTCGTTTATACCTGAATGCACGTGTGTTACAGCACTACACTCTTACATTCTAATACAAACACAAAGACACTCACACACAGCATGCAACACACACACATACACACAGCAGCAGCAGTAGCAGCAGCAGCAGCAGGCGAGGTGGTGGAGGTGTTATCGGTCCATATCTGTGCTTGGAGCCACAGCAGTCTCCAAGGCTGCTATCAGCTCCCCCATTATCTCTGTCTGAGAGTGTGCAGGAGGAGGACGAGGAGGAGGAGGAGGACAACGACGAAGCCTGCCCCCCCACCCCACCCCCCATCAACCGGCACCCGTCATAGCTCCCGTAAGCGCACACACATATTAACACACACTCACCACCAACTCGTTAAGAGGGCGGAAATGAAATGTCTGTCCCCTGAGTCGCCAGAGTAGCAGAGCTTTGCTTCTCTGGCACAAGTTTGGCTATGACAACAGGCATCCAATAATAAATCTACGAGCAGAAAGAGGGGAAGGGGACAGGAGGAAAAGAGACGGCGAGAACAGAAGTGTAAGAATAAGAGAGAGGATGAAAAAGAGAGCAATCGAGGGGATGGCGGGGGGAGGAAAGAGAGGGAGCAGCCTGCTGCAGCCGCCCTTACCTCAGGTCTCATTAACTTAATGGTCTCTTTGGATGGTGAAGGGCTGAGCAAGGATGGAGGGTAAGGGGGGTTGGGGGGCTGGAGAAGGGAGGAGAGGAGAGCAGAGGAGTGGAGAGTTGATGTTTAACAATGACAGAGGTCTGCAAACCAATTCAAAGTCATGTTCTGTTTATTTTTAAATTTTATTAGAAAATGTATTAAAATGTACTGATGTAGATGCTTTTATTTTGACAATTTGATCCAGCCTAAGTCTTGGTTCACTCTAATCTGAAGGGAACTGTTTAGAATACTTGGGTTGCTGCAACAAAATAGTGCGAATCTACTTAATATCTTTCACTTAGAAAAAGTGAAAGTAGTATCTAGAGTGCTGTACAACAAGATAATAGTGAGGGTTGGATATGTGATAATAATTTAGTGTTTTATCTCATGTTTATATCTTGTGTAATCAAAATCTTTATCTCATAAGTGTGCATATTCTACACCAATTTTAAATGGTGATTTGTTGTTTGTAATATAATCGGACAGAATTTAATAAGACAGTACAGTAAAAGCACAAGTACAATGAGGAGCAGCAGTGCAGAGAGAAGTTGGTGATGGTGAGTTGGTGAAATCCTGGTTCAGCATTCTGGTGTTGTCTGTTGAGACTGTGCTCCATTAGGGACAGACAGGCTGTGCATTTTCCAGTGTATTTCAGTGATTATACTGGATCCATCAACGTCATTTAAAAAACGATACTATGTAAAGTATATCTGCGACAATACAGGGAGACATATTTATCCAACATGTACAAAAGGCTAAGTAAAAGACTTACATCATATACTATAAATATTTGATATAAAATTGCACAAAACATTTTTTTTCTAACCCTTTTACAAAATATTCCTGCACACATTTTTTTTTTATATTAGTAGTTATATCCTTTTCTGAGACAGTAGTCATTTTTTATTTAACAGTGCTTTGTCAAATGTGGTAGATTTTGAAATAAAAACCAAGACTGAATAAGGAAAGAAAAGCAGGGGGGTTGTCGAAAGAGTTCATATAGGGTATGTAGTAGACAAAGAGGATTAGATGAGGACATTTTCTATTATTCTTAACCCATACTCTCCTAAACTCATTTCTCAACCTTTTGGCCTACAGTTTTATAAGTCGGTCGTCTTATCATGTGAAATGAAAGCTTGTCCGTGTATGCCTGTGCAGTTATCTGCATGTTTTTAGTTGCAGTAGCTCAATATCTGTGTCCTGTTATATAATTGTCTGTGAGAAATGTTGTCTGAAGGTTCAAATAGGAACATCTTTTTATTGGCAAAATAGATTTTTTTAAATTAATATGAATTACTGGGTTTATATCTAATCAAGTGCTCTCTTGGGCCAGCTAAGAGAAGAAGTTAGATTTTTTTTTTCTGCATAGAGTTTATAAGTCACATTCTGGATCAGTCTCTTCGGTACAGATGAAACACTTGCTTGTCTCCATCAGTGGGCCACAGCAGCACTCATTGTTCTTTTGTGCTGGTGACATGGCCCTCAGTGTTGACAGGGTATCAGCTGCTATCGTCTGGACTGTCCAGCCACTGGCGCCACACTTTGAGGGGCTTCTGCACCACCTGAGGTCTAACATGGAGACACTCAGACAGCTTAAAGACTCAGAATTAGAGAATTTAGATGCAGAAAGGATGGGAGGGCCACTTCTGGTACACTGCTGTGGAATCTTTAACATATTGTCATTATTGTATGCATAGGATGGATGAGAATCAGAACTGCAAACACCAACAAGAGGCCATCAGAAAGTGCTCACATGCTGCTCCAACTATGGACAAGCATCAACTATCTCCACCCACTGCATTGAAAATTTATTTCAATGATACTATTAATCAGAGCTGTCAAGTAAGTGTAGCGTATAGAAACCATTCAGTAATGTGAACTGGAATGGAAAGATCATTCTTCACTACTTACTCTCTGCTCCGGCCTGAAAATGCTAACAGCTGCTGATTTGCAGCATGACAGGGCACAGGCCACTGAAAGAGACGGAGGCAGACACGCCGAAGAACAAGAGAAATGACAGAGCCCAAATTCTTTCACATACATCAGACTGCCACTCTATGAGAAGCAAACAGGACACTGCAGAGATGAATGCAGAGGCAGGCAGAACAATATCTAGTGTGGAGGGAAAAGTGACCAGGTTGGACCCGTTACAAGTAGAAAAGCTATAATTCATGAGGAATGTACAGTGAAATAATTTGTCATCTCTTTTAAGAGCACCTTGATCCCAGCTGTTTGGGTCTAGAGGGGGAAGCATCTTTAAAGAATTGCTTATCCACCATTACAGCAACACACTGCATTCAAGTTTGCATTCACATGCAAGGTTCTCTGTAATTAATGCCACACAAGCAAACAAACACGCACATACACATACACAGCACAACTCACTGTGTCTCCTCTTACACACATACACAGAAAGTCACACTGCAGGGACCATCTGACAAGGCCAAAGTGATGTTGGTTTCAGGGGACCGTGAGTCGGTCCCTCCACAGATGGGCCGGGGCCCTGCACCCTCTCCCTAATGCTCCATTCTGCAGCTGTGTGAGATTAGCTAGGTACCATCAATGCTAATTTGTGCTGATACAACCAAAACTTTTATTAAGATGAGGGGAAAAAAGAGATAAAACACACCCACAGCATCGGTACATGGAAGATGTCTCCTTGAGTCTGCTGCAGAGGCAGCATTCAAGGTGCTCTCTGCACAGAGGAAAACATGGTAATATATATGCGCTATCACTATTGATTGTTAAGTTAAAGCTTGATGTTGTGATCTTTTCTAGATATATTAATGATCTTGTCAGGCCTTGTAGAGCTTAAATTATAAAGAACACCAAAATCACAGTGATGTCAGAACTGTCTCCCAAAAAATACATTTATCTACTACTGATTCGGTTTGCTACATACATTCTAGAGGAAAAGCACAGAACATTAGTAGCAGTAAATGGAGTTCGTGTCCTGACTTCTAAATGTTACGATGTTTGGTTAAGTTAAGAAAAAAATCATGGTTTTGGTTAAAAATTTGTGCTTTAAGTCAGCAT
>JAPZDV010000025.1:21478941-21490908 GCA_029814665.1 Acanthurus lineatus
TTGTGCTTTAAGTCAGCATTTTATATATGTAACCAAGAGCAGTAGGGGGTTTGAGGATGGTGAGG
Organism: Acanthurus lineatus; assembly: GCA_029814665.1. NCBI lineage: Eukaryota > Metazoa > Chordata > Actinopteri > Acanthuriformes > Acanthuridae > Acanthurus > Acanthurus lineatus. The sequence goes on from JAPZDV010000025.1 coordinate 21,479,007, forward strand.
AGGAATGCCATCCATCTTGTTAGCAGAATGACCAAAATGCCTCTTGTTAACTTGCCCAGCAGCAGAAAGAGTGCAGGGGCAGAGGGTGACTCATTAATCCTTTTTCTGACTGAGGTTTGTGTAAGTTAGACTCTCTGGCCCTGAACGTGGCTCAGTAGCCTCAGTGTGTTGTGTACTGATAAATCCACAGTGCTGTCCATGGTGCTGAAGGAGCACATGGATTTGGAATTGCGCATTTTTCTCTCAGTCCTGTCCTTCTGTCAGTTTAGTCTCAAAAAGAAAATTCCCTTAACTATTTACTATAGATACATAACTATGTGCTATATTGAGGACTGTTTAGAGCTTTGGCTATGGCAGCTGTAGTTCAGGAGGTAAAGTTGGTGATCCCCTTATCTGAAGGTTGGTGGCTTGAACATCATGTGACATCATGAACCCCAAAGTGCTCCTCATGGCTGTTCCATTGGTTGGCATGTTGGTTCCTGATGCGCAGGTTGCCCCTTTGTTTGATTGGCCCCTGCCATCATTGTATAAATGTGTATATTAATGGATGATTGCTGAAGTGAAGCTTTGAGTGGACCAGAGACTAGAAAAGCACTATATAAATGCAGTCCATTGACCATTCACCATATATTCTACAGAGGAGTGTCACCTTCACAAAAAGTAAAAGCATTTAGGTCATGAAAGAGTGGAATGATCCTAGAGATGCACTGCTGCCTGCAGTATTCTGATAATATTCACATTATATTTCTATGATCACTCAGTAATACCTGTGCTGCTAAAGAAATACAACTCCTGTCCATGTCGCCCACCCCCACTGTAGATACAAAAAACTCATTCTAAGGTAATGAAAGCACAACAGTTCTTATTTCCAGTTGATCAAACACTAATGAAAGCATACTAATGAACATTGTCCTCTATTTCTGCTTTATTCCACAAATAGCTCTACCTAAAGCCCACACACTGAACCTTTAAGGATCATCTTCTGTATTTAATACATCTAAATGGGTCCTTTTCACTGCTGGCATTTAGACATGGTATAGAAAAGAAGCAAAGGTGTCATTGTGAGCCAGCAGGAAGAAGCTGGTAAGTGGAATTTAAGCAACTGTTTTATTTCACTTATTGCATGTGTTCATTTTAAGGCAACATGCCAAACATTTTCTGTGAAAAAAGCCCAATAAGGGAAAAAAAATGGCCAGGAATGCGATAGAGGTGTTACACTCAACCAAACTGTCAGCAATCTTTGAGCTGATGTAAACTAACCGTACAAGGATGAATATGTTTTTGTTTTTGGTTGTTTCTTTGTTTATGTTTGTTTGTTTTTTCCTCCACATCAGCCAATATCAGTTTAACAAAGCAATATTCTTAAAAAAAAATTCTCCAAAAAGATTTCACAGATTTCACTGTGCAGTGGATTTCATGTTTGTGTTATTTGAAGAATAGTATTAGTTTATTTTTTGTCATGATAGAATTTTAGCCTTGTATTGTGACACACAGATCATCTATTTACAGCTGTTTGCACTTGATGCATTTATTCATTTTCCTTCTTTCTCAGTGTTTACTAGGTTTCTTCTACTGTAATAACCCTCTGAAAAACATCAGACCTGTAAACCACATCAATCACTCTCTTTCTCATACACACACACACATGCACTCACACACACACACACACAAATCCCACATATGGCTAACCCTAATATGGTAACTCTGACTGAATGTCTTATTTATCAAATGCATAATGTCTCCCAGCTAGCCTATTTCCCCAGATAAGTAATATACAGTATAATGTCATTGGCACGCATACTGCAGTAGGAATAATGGGGAGGTTTGTTCACTTTATGAAATACTATTCATCACAACAGAGACAAACAAATTTGATTTCAGCTGTGGATTATTCACAGGCGGAGATTGATATTGTTTTCATGCAAAACCAATAAAGAGGCATTATGTGGATGTTTTGATTACATTATCAGAGCTACAAATATAGTTAATAATAAAAGCGCATGAGTCCTTCATCACTGAATCATCATACCACATTGTATATTCCTTGGGGGCTTTTGATGTTATGGAACCACAAACTAACTCAATAATGACAGCTTAAATAACTTAAACCTATGCAGTGTATAAGGGCAAGTTTTATGATCACATCTTTTTCTTTAATACAGGTGGTTGGTGAGCAGGTAATAGCACCTATTTTGTTATTTTATATCAAAGTATGGTAACTGTGTAAAGGGCTAAAATGGGTAATAACTGTTTAAAAAATGCTAAAGGCATCGAAATTGTCCCTGTTTTCTTTGGATTGAATGTATAATTCATTTCAAAAAATGCTTTGATGGAGTCTTAAAATGAACAATATGTGCAGGACAGGAACAGGCCGGTTGGCACACTTTTCATTTTAATGTATTTCTTGTCACTCTTGCAGCAGAGCAGGCTGGGCCAAAAGCAGACAGTTGAAGGCAGGCTTAAGCAGTCTAGATGCTTAAATAAACAGAAACAGGATTAAAGGTGGATGAATTGGTGAGTGGATGAGGCTGACATGCATACAAGCCGGAAGAGGTAACAGGTTGCAAAGAGACAAGCAAAACAGGATGAACTGACAATAAAACTGGGAACAAATGGCAAACATAACATTTACTAACTGAAGTGATGATGGAAACTGCGAGCAGGTGTGTTAGTGAGCAGGAGCACATGTGCTTGTCAAAAAAAACAGGTGAACAAGTGTAACTGAAAACATTAAGTTATAACATAGGTATTAGGAGAGTAAAATACTATAATAAAACAGGATATATCGGAGCTAAAATACAAATCATGACATTTCCCTGGCAATATTTATGCTAAGTTAGTCATACCAGGCATGGTAATGCCCTTCATATCAACTTTGAAGAAGGAGCAGACGACTTGGAGAACTTAACCATACAGTTACCTGCATGGAGTCCATTAGTTCCTGATTCCATTCCTCATGGACACCTCATCTGGCCTTATACTTTACTTAACACTAACACTGGAGCCAAGGACAAACAGTTAGCCTAGCTGTGACCAAGTTCAAAACTATGCCAGACAGCCAAAACTCTGTAATGAGTCAATTGTGTTACACGGTTTAAAGTGCAGACAAACAGAGATGGAAAGTCACAGGATCACTATGTCTCAGCCAGGTACAATGACTTCCCACAGCTTTGTCATCACCATGATGTTGCCAGGCAACCAAAGTAGACTTTGAACAAATTTGCTGGAAATGTCAGAATAAAAATGGTACATTGATCTTTAAGGGATCAGGAGCAGTTAGAAGAGTCTTTTCTTCTGATTTACTTTGACCATAGTAAGTGTCAGCTTTAAAGAAATGGTTCATCATTTCAGGAAATATGCTCTTTGCACTTTGTTGTTATCATCTCGTTGAATCAGGTGAGAAATCCAAATATAACATATTTCTGCCGTTTAGCCAGTGAGGGTGTCTTTACAGCTATTTGGCCAGCATAGTTATGACTTAAATACTCAATACTGTTGTAAAAAAAACTTTGTCATCTTTTCATTTCCATTCTCAAAGATCTGCCAGCATTAAATTTCTGGAGTAAATGTATTAACATCTCTGAGAAATGGTCAGTGATGTGTGAGGTGCACAGCAGTTAAACTGTTTAAACTGTCTGCTTTAGAGGCAACTGACCCAGGTGCTTCCAGTTCTACTAACGACCCACCAACTCCAGCCAAGCACCTGAATCAGGAGCAAAGAGTAATTAGATTACTGTAACTACTATGAATAAGCAGCAGTAGATGTATGTGGTGTGGAATCACGATTTATATTGCCACCTATAGACATTCAAATGATATCTAAGACATAGGAATAAAGAAAAATGTGTCATTAAGGTTTACTAAGTAATGTTGTCACCATACCAACATTTTGGCACCGGTAGCGGTTCCACCTTGTATTTCGATACTTTTCGATACTTTTACAAATATAAAGAGAACACAAAAAATGTCATTATCGACTTTATTTAAATAGAAAATCTTGGAACCATAACTATGCATCGGGTCTGGGTGCTTGTCCTTCGAGTGTTTTGCGATGTTGGAAGTGTTTCCACCCTTGGCCAGACATGTTTTGTAACACCGTTTGCACAGTGATGCTTCGGTGTTAATGGCTTCACCGTGCTCATTTGTTTTAAAGTAATTCCATATCGCACTTCGCGCACCTGGTTTATCTGCGAGTTATGGCGTGGTGAAGGTTGCCATTCTCTCCCTGCTCCTGTCACTCTCTCTCTCTCTCTCTTTCTCTCCTTTATCTCTCTCTGTCGCCAGGCTCTTGCTCCGTTTGCAGCTCCACGCTGCTCGCTCACTCGCCTCGGCTCAAATTACAACGCGGTGCCGTCACGCGGCGACGTAAAAAAAAAAGAAAAAAAAATACCGGTACCAGTCAAGAGCAGTATAGTACCGTTTTAAATGCCTCAGTACCCCGGTACCAATTTAGTACCGGTATACCGAACAAGCCTATTACTAAGTGTGTTAAAGGTGTTTTTTTCTAAAATCTGGGTGCCAATAAGCCCCACAAAGGATGGTGTGATACCTCATACAGCATTTGTTTTTTGACTACATAACATATTTCTTGATAACAAGGTTAACGGCATTTAGTGCCATACATTACATACACCAACCCTTTGAGCCAATCTTAGCTAACTGATAGCTAGCTTAAGTGATTTCTAAGCATGATTATGCTTTTTTTGAACTAATTTAATCACTTCAGACTTGGACATCATCTGCACTCCTGCTTTTTCTGCACTGTGTGTGCATGCTTTTGTGCATACTCTGGAGTGTTGTTATTGCACACAAAAAGAAAAAAATATTGTTTTCTTTTATTGTTTTTTTACTTTATTGTTTGAGCAACATGTTATATTTGAGGTCATTTTCTGTCAATTTCATCCTTTGTCACTTCACCTGTGTTGTTTGTTTCCCTTTAATCTTCAGATAAAGCCTCATTCACTGCTGTCAGATTTGACCAACAGTGTAACAAGTTTCAGTTTGTTATCTAAAATAATAACCTTTGTTTGTTTGCTCTGCTGTCATAGCCCATTACGTGAATTACTGTATCTCCTTTTCCTGTAATTTTCCTGTTTATTCAAAACAAATGACTGTTACCGCCGCAACAAACACTAAGAGACATCATGTCTTGCAAGTCAAACTATTCTTCTGGTAAACAGACTAGTGAATATTCCCTCCAGATTGTTAGAAAATAGGCTTTTCTCTGAAAATGATACATAATAATTATAAAAATTTCAAGAAAGAAGTGATTAATGTAGGGAATTAAATCTTTTCAAACTTGGCAAAGAATGAGCTCATGTCAAAAAGATATTAAAGTCAGTCAAAAGAAAAATGACAAGACAAATTCAAAATGTACCATCCTGTGAGAATGTTGCTTTGTTTTCATTTCCCAGCTCTATAAAGATTTAAATGAACCTGTTTTTCGGAAGTCAGGCTGCAAAAAAGAAACAAGGGCTGACACATTTAGGTGCCTCTCCTTCTTTCTGCCTTCATCTCTCATAAACAATCCTTCTGCTCTCCGTCTCTCCCTCGCTCGCTCTCACATTTTACCGCCGTGTCAATTACTGTCCCAGTGGTTTTCCTCCTCAGTCTGACACATCCACGGAGTGTGTGAGCATTCATCAAAGCTGTTTAACCCTCGCAACGCCCCGAACTGGAAAACAGCCAGAGAACGTCACGGAGGCAACCAGTTGACAACGACTATCATCCCCCCAACCCTCCACCCACCAACCCCCTTGTCACCGACGAGCACATCAGACAGGGAGCAGGCCTTGTTGATGAGAAGAAATTCACTAATTGTTTGATTATACAGATCTTCATGATAATGAATCGCTACTCCACGGTTCGGGAACATGGTGTGCAACCCGAATTACCACCCCAACACTCAAGCTGTGAAAGTTGATTACTCATTAGCGGGTGACTGAGTGGCACAAACAACCCTGGTACCCCCTTTAAATTCGCCCCCTCCGGTGTTTTTTACTGTATGTACTTGTAATTGCTGTACGGTACACTGTGGCAAAGGAGACTGCTCTGCACCAACATGGATAGCAGGCTTCCCCTTCTTTACACCAGCTCTTAAATACAAGAAACATTCCACAATGAACCTTGTCTGCCTGCAGGTTTGGAGGCAGGACACATCTGCAGAATGTGATTATAATACAGATTACCAAATTCATCTGGTTTTGTTTTGACATTAGATCTTGGATCTTGCTCAAACTTGGAGCACTAAATGTATGAACATTACAATTGAAGGGGCCAACCCAATTCTTTAAACCTGTGTAACAGAAATTCCTCCTCATGATAACAAACACATTCATTTCCACATTATATATCATGTAAACCATCTTCATGACTTGAGACTGTAAAACAAACTAAAGGATTGCTGGACCACTCAGTGAACTGTAATGATGATGGAACTTTATTAACAAATTGTAATGCTTGACTTGAATATGTAGCATGATTCTGAAAAGATTTGACCCATTTAGCCTTCAATTGACTTACTTTTTACAAGGGCATCTATCTTGTATTTCCAGCTCTGTAATCTTGAAGAGACAAAAAGAGAGCTCAGTGGTGATCTGTTTGGTTGAGTTTTTGATTTAAATGTTATTGGATTGGTAGTCGATTTTTTTATTTTTATAGTACAAACTAAAAGGAGAAAAGCAGTAAAAAAGAAATGTCTCTTGCTTGCCCATTTTATTTAAGATGAGTGCATTTAATTAACTCTAATGTAAGAACAGTTTTGTGGTGTCTTCTCTTCCTTGTTTGTTGGTGCAGCTGCAGCTGGATTTTTTGCTTGGTGTCTAGTTCAAAGTTGTCCCTCCACACACTTTTACACTTTACTCTAGCTCTTCAATCTATCCTCTAGTTTTCATTTACTCTTTATTGTAACCTTGTTTCTTCATATTGTGAATCTTAATTGGAGAAAACTGAAGTCTATTGATTGGTTATGTCTGTTATGTATTAAGAAAGCAAGTAATGTATGTAAGGATGTACACTGAACAATAAAAACAACCAATGGCCAACGCCGTAAAAATACACACCATAATGAGAGTCTGTACACAAAGTTGGCTGTATACTGTGTTGTATAAGTGGTACAAAGATGAAAATGATTTACTCTTGATAAGCAAGCGTACATGGGGTGGATGGACTGTGTATGTTACTGCACATTTGCATGTTTTTTACCACATGCTGAATTATTATTACAGGTCCCCTTCTTGAGGCACAAATCTCTATGTGTCTTCCAGCAGAAAGCCACTTAATCAGGTGCCTCTCAGTTTGAGGGTAGCAAACCTCTGAAAAAAGAGAGGCTGTAGAGAACTGACTGATTTCTTCACAAGCAGCAAGACAAGACCTCTGAGTCTGAAAAATGAAGTCAACTTCTAGGTACCAAAAACTAAATTGCAGTTGTTATAAAGCCATATATTAAAATGCTCAACTTTACAGCAAAAAAAATGTAGTATAACTTTGGTTTCTGTATCTCATTTTCCTGGTCAAAAATAGATATAAATACATTCTGCTCATTTTCCTAAGAAAAATGAAGGGCCTGGCTCTTGTGGGTGACAGCAGCTGCTAGCTTTTTCTGCTAGGCATCATGTTATCACCACCAGCAATGTGTATCCTCCCTTGCTCCACCCACTCATCCAAATATGGTCAATTCTGACTAAAAAAAGATGCAGTTGTCATAATGTGTAACTCCAGAACTCCAATCAGTGCTCCACCAACCTATGAGTGATTCCTGGTGGCTCGGTCCACCACCAAATATGCAGTATATGTTTGTAGGCTTGAACTGTGCACTGCAGACAAACATTTTATTGTCCTTACCAGAGTTGAAATGGACAAAAGAGGTAAATACACATGTATAAACCTAGAACAGTTGTAAAATTGATAATGGAAAAATTGGTGCAACAGCATTTTAAATCTGTTGGATTGTCAGTTTGCTCAGCTTCTGTTTTCCCTTTGGCTCTCTGTTTTGTCTGTGTTGTAAATTGCACAAGGACACATGACACAGAACAATGCAGCAAGAAAGGTGATGTTTTAGAAGACAGCTGAACATGGATGTGAAAATGCAGGATTTCAAATATCTTTTACAATCAACATGTGAGTTCAACCCTAAAGGAAACATAAAATCATTTTAAAGAATAGTACTGACTAGGAACAATTCACACAATTGTTTTGTTTGCAAAACTCCACAGCGCATCATTAATTTGATGTAATGATGTAATATTGTTACCTTCTTCAGTGAATGCATATCTACACATATTGCATTTGCTTCTTTGTTACTTTTTTGAGGTGTTCGAGTTTAACCTGAGGAGCCAAAGATAGAGGATGTTATGTGTACAGATTGTGAAACCCTTTGAGAAAAAACTAGATCCCATTTGATAAAATTGACTCAACATGACTCAGTTTTTGTAATAAGTTTGGTATGTAGCTTTGGATTTTAACTGAACTACATCTGCTTTCACATGTTTTGACTGACACATGTCTTCGCTTCTGTGCCTGAACAATTCATCCAATTCCAATTCAGGAACTGAGCTGCTAATTCAAACAGTATCAGCGGCAGTGCTCAATGACCTGTATCAATCCAACAATATGACACTGTGATTGATTAGGCCCAGTTTTGGAGAGCAGCCAGCGAGCAGTGAGGTTGTTGCCAAGGTGGGCAGACAACAACTGCGTTGGCCTTTAAAATGTGTGTTTACAAGCAGAGTGGCCCTCCGCTGACTGTAAGAAGCAGACATAGACACATTTTAATTTATCTTCTAATGCAAAGCTATTTTAATTCTTGATTTTAACATTGTTATTAAACTATGAATGGTTTGTTTTGGTAATGACATTAATGCTTGTGCACCACATATGTACAAAAAAAGTTAGCTGAAGGCAGGTTTCAGAGCCAAAAATGGAAAGCCTGATAACAAAGGTGTGCGTGTGTGTCGAGTGTGTGCACATGTGCAAGCCGAGCACAGAATGAATTTGTGTGTAACTGCATATACAACCAAGAGTGGATGGCTGGGTGTTTTTGTGCATTTATGTTTGTGGGTACATGTATGTATGTGTGTGTTTGTATGCGTGTGTGCGTGCTTGTGTGCGTGCTTGTGTGTGTGTGTGTGTGTGACTACCGCAACAAGACAAAAGTTAATGAGGTTTGAAGGCTGCTGTGGCAGCGGCGGCCTCGTCTTTGTCTCCGTCCTCTGCCACCCTGCTTCCTGCCCAGGCCTTTATTAAAAGGATAATGCAGTAAGGGTCTTTAAGTGTGCAGCTGCAGAGAGAAAGACAAGGGCGAGAGAGGGGTAGAGAAAAGCAGAGAGAGAGAGAGAGAGAGAGAGAGAGAGAGAGAGAACGCATTTGAGATGGTGAACAAATAAGAGAGCCAGGAAGAGTAAAGGAGGGAGAAGACAGCAGAGAAAAAGAGAAACAGGATAAATTAATGGTGATAAGAGGGAGAGAAGGTAGATGATCTAAACAGACATGCGGGGATGAATAGATAGATGGATAGATAGAGACAGGAGGCATAAAAGGAAAATGAGTCAGTCCTGGAGATGAGGGATAAAGCGAGACGAGCAACTGAAACAGGAGAGAGAAATGAGAAAGACGTCAGAGAGCTGCAGAGAGAGAAGAAGAGGAGAGATTTAGAATGAAAGATGCAGGTACGAGGACAGAGGGAAGACAGAGTGAGGAGAGAGGAACAGAGGAGAGATTTAGTGCAGGAAAAGCTTTACTGTAGCAGGCTGTATGTGAGCGCAATGAATACTCAACGGGAAAAGAACTATGGATCAAACACTTGAAACAGAGCATGCAGTAGGACGGTGTTTGCTCCAACATTAAACCATTTTGGCCTTGAGTACACAAACGTCTGCACCTTTGAGGTTAACCTGTGGGAACATTAAAATAAAGATGATGTTAAAATATTAATTTTATGATCTCTTCATGTTGATAAGGTCAGTGTCAAAAAATATCACACATGTATAATAATCATATCACCATCTGTCAAATCCTTTGTGGATATTTAATGCAGAGGTCAGATATTGACAAAGCTTGTGTGGAAATTTTCCTTTGTTCCTTCCTTTTTTTAATATTTTGTCAGTAGCATCACTACATGCAGGACCAGAGATAAATGACACCTCAAAGAGGTGCCATTTGTCATATAAGGGGTTTTTTTAACCACACAAATGTTTTTATGGGTCCCCTAAAACTGTACTGCTTCATTATTATGCTGTTGGATGTTCATTCAGGAAGAATTTGAACACTGTTGGTTTGTTAGACTGCTTTGAAGGTAGATAGACTTCTTTTTCACATCCTACTGCCTGATTTAATATATTGGTATATATTATTTTAAAGACAAGGCCTGAAATGTTTGTATTCATGTAACTCTTCATAGTGCAGTCATCTGGTTCTGGATAGCACATTAGGAAACATTGTGCTGGAAACATTAGGCAGTTAAAGCACAAATCAAATGATGCAAAATTAAAATACCTTTGCAGAGTAGTTTGACATTTTAGAAAATATATGAACTTTTTTGAGCTTTGTGAGCTTTCTCTTAATGAAGATCTCTACCTCTGTCAGGTCTGAATGTCCCATATGAAGCTGGCAATGGCAGACAGTGTGATAAGCTTAGCAGGGGAAACTAGCCTGGTTCTTTTCTAAGGTTGAAAGAAAACAGCTTGTTTTTAACCCATTCACAAACATATCTGAAAACAATCTCTGGAAAACTATTTTATGAACATCTAAATCCAAATTTGCACTCTACTGGATGCACTCCTCTTATTGTCTTAACACTACTGTCTGTGTATCCTTCTGATTTAAAAAAATAGATGCAAACTGCTTTTAATCATTCACTAAATAACGTTTTTGTATCTGAGGCTAGTTGTTTCCCCTGCCTCAAGTTTCACAGCCAAGCTAGGCTACTCTATCCTTGCTTGAGCTCCGCAAATAACTTAGAAACATGAAAATAAAATCAATCTTGTCCATTGATGCCAAGAATGAAGTGAAGAATCATTTTCTCTCAAAAGTTCAAACCATTTCATCAACAAAGGCTTCCTGCTCAATTTCTGAAACATAACCAATATGATTTCTGTTCCTGAAATCTGTTGCTTTTTCACTGATCAACCGCACAACACACAGTAACAGCACCCTTCCTCCCCTGTGGATCAATCAGTCTGCTAAGGCAAACAGACTGTTATATCCGGCTTTGTACTGGCCAATTAGTAACCTGTTAATTGGCGCAGGTGCACATGTCTGAATCCAGGGGCATCGTTATTTATTAAAGGATCTCTGCAGACCTCCCGTTGGCTGAAATGAGCCCTCCTTTCAGCCAATGGCATGTCTCAGGTGTGGGTGATGTGGCCGAGGCGTGTGCCTGTTAGTGTTGGTGGGTACATTGTAATTAGTCTGTGGCTGTAATAAGTCTCTCTCTCTCTCTCCTCGGTGTGTTTCTGAGTGGCCTCTCCCACCAGCTGCCTCTCTCCTTTGCCCCCTGCTTCGTCCATCCCTCTCACCTCTCGACTGCTTGACTGCCTGTTTGCTGGTTGAAACATGCATATAAAAAAGTATCTGTTTAATTCTTCAGTTCTGCATCTGCCTGCTTGTTTTGTCTCTCTCACATCATCTGTTTCATTGTCCTGTTTCTCAGAATATGTCATTTTTGCATCACATTATCTTATCTGTGGGCCAGATTTTATCACTCTGCTCAGAGCACATAAATACAGAAAGCCTTAAAACTGCACCAGACAACCATTTCTGCAAATTTACACACAAATTCTCAGAGTCAGACAAGTTTATTCAATATTAAGAGGGACAACTTAAAAAACTGCAAAAAATGTGATGCTTAGGATTTTAGTGTTTTCCTGATGGGAAATGCTACTGACTTTAACACCATGGTTCTTAA
>JAPZDV010000025.1:21492334-21542237 GCA_029814665.1 Acanthurus lineatus
CCTGATGGGAACCGCACCCCACTTCACCCCCCGCGACCCCCCCCGGTCGGGCGGGCCACCCCCGGGGGGCACGGAGTCATTGTGGGGGTGTGCAGATTACTGGGGGAACAATATGGAGGGAAACCCTGTTAATGAATAAATAAATAAATGAATAGGGTGTCATGCTGACTTTTATTATTAAAAAATCCAATTTAAATAATTTTACATTGGTTGCTTCCTCATCGTTGTTAATGGCTGATAGAAATTATAAGGTAGCAGGGCCATTTACTTTTAGTTTTGTGAAGGGGGTCATGCCAGAAAAAGTCTGTTTTAGCATATGATTATACAACAACCAGCAGAAAGTAAATAAACAGACACAGTAAAAATGAAAGATTCCAATTTAAACTTAATATGTTAATGTGAACACTTCTAGTTTTTATCTATGCATATCTTTTCCTCAAGAGCCACTCAAATGTATTATGGACATGGTTGTATTTTAAAAGTTTCCCATGTTGATGATGTTGGTGTTTGCATATATTATGTATGTTATGGTAACAAAGAAGAAGGTCATACAGTTTCACCTGGGACACGGGTTTTAAATGGCAAATGTGGTGAAATTATAAACCATCAGCATCCAGTTACATCCAGATTACTGTTTTTATTTGCAGCATTGCAAACTTTTTTTGTGAAAGTCTTACATTGGTATTCCCTGCTCTTACAGTGACAATTCAGAAACAATGTATCAACCACGCGGAGCACAGTGGATGCCTCTCTGGGTTTGGCATGGCAGAAATGTGCATGTGTGTAGGTGTGGGTGTAGTGTTGAGGGAAGCCATTAACTCTGCTGTGGAAAAAGGACCAAGGAGGAGGAGGAGGAGGAGGAGGAGGGGATGATGGGCAGGTGTAAAAGAGGAAAAGGTGACAGACAGCTGTTGGACTCCTGCCGGAAGATTACCAAAAAGAGGACTGATTACTTTTTGAGTAAGCAAAAAAAAAAGGTAAATTGTATGTTTGTTTGTTTGTTTGTTAATGATGAGGCTTATCATAAGCAGAGGGCAAATGTGTAACAAACAGGACTGACTTCAGTGACATTAAAGAATAAAGTCTTGATTTGTGTAAAAAATCTCCTCCTTACCCTGGGGGAAGTATGTAGATCCTTTTCTAAGTAATACCTTAAAGTAACTTTTTCACTTACTTACTTATTTGTCATGATGAGTGGCAGTGTGGGCAGCATGTTTTATTGTAAATCACAAAGGTTGAGCTCATTGTAACTACTTTATAAAATCTCCATCTGTTTATTTCTGCAAAAACCTCAAATTCATGAAGATATATTACTCAAAACAGCCATGAAACAAAACAAACCCAGGAGCAAAAGTACACAAAAACTGTCAATAATTGAGTCCAAAAAAAGTTTTTTGTGTGGAGTCTCTGTCTTTCAATTGAATGATTCATACATATTTATGAAAAAAAAGATTTAAAAAAACTCCTAAAACAAGTTGATTTTAAGTAAAAATATATTTGGTTACATTTATGCATTTCAAGAAAAATAAAATAAAATACCTAAATTTCTGACAAAATTCCCTTGTATTTTAGCAGCTTGTCATGTATGAAAAGCTTAGATGATACAGAAAAAACTAACATCAGTGGCTGTGAGGGAGCAGCAGTTTAGTTATTAGAGCAGCATCTACTTTGTTTGAAAAAATGAAGGTTTGGATATAAACAGAACCATGAGTGCACTCATCTTTTATTAACATTTTCTCAAGAAAACCTCTATTATATTCAGTGGGTAGATTTTCCTACTGTGCAGAGTTAAATTAAATCACAAGTTTACATTTCAACCAGCAGCTCACCATGTAAGTGTAGTTGGAATGCCAATTGAGGCAGCAGTGAGCATATAAACTTACAGAAGATGAGCAGAGCTTTTGCACATGTTTAGTTTATATAATTTAGTTGCAAAAATTAGAATGTTTAATGCTGAATTAAGTAAAAATTTGCCAATTTTTAGGTGAGGCAATTCAAAGATGCCCAATGAGATTTCTTTTGAAAATACTGAATTAAGCAGGTGTATTTGAGCATTTCATAGTTTTGCAGTCTGGTTCATATTCCGTTTGATTCTCTCCTTAAGTTCAAACAGTCTCTTAAAATTCAATTCATGAGGCGTCAAAATTTGTCCAAGCTGTAAAAATTAAGAGTAAAATGAAACCTGTACGGGGAAGCAATGTCAATAATACAACAACACAGATAAAAGAACCAATCTGGGTATTGGAAAAGGACTTTGCAGGTGATCAGCCTGCAGACAATGCAGCCACAATATACTCCAAACTATCCAACTGATGTGAAAATCGAAATCTGAATCAAATTTGAAGTCAGATGTGGGATAAGATTTTGCTGTGGGTGACGTTTAACACTCCATATGTAAGACGTACACTGTGGATTAAACTTAAATTTAGGGGTTTTAACATTTCTTATCTGCCCTTTTCAGTCATTTAAATAATCTTTTTTTTTCCCAGTTTTGGCTTTAGTTCTGAGATAGCTGGAAGTAATTTATAGATTGGATGAGAAAAAAGTTACATTTTCTGGCTTTTTTGTCTTGAATCTCAATCAGGAGTGACTGCATTTGGTTACTGTCTTGTGAGAAGCAGAGGTAGAAAGAAATGACGCAGACAGTTTTTTTGTGGTTATATCAAATAATAGAGTTAAAAATTTTGTTGCATATTTGCAGTGATATTAAAAAAGCCATTGTCTTCATACAGATACATTTTCATGGCGTGTGGGTCTCTGTTAATGCCCTTGTTTGTGCATGAAACAATATTCCCTCCATCCTCTTCATGAACGTGGCCTCTATTTTTAACGAAAGACACATCACTGTGACACACTGAGATCTAATGTGGCACAGAGGATGAGCCAAACCAAGTGGATGAATCTCACTGCTTTTATATGGGCCATTTATTCACATCCATCACTTTTGTTTTGGAGCATTGGGAACTGGAGGAGGCTGGTTAATTCATTAGTCCTCTTCATCCTCACTGGTTTCAGGAGCAGGAGGAAAGCCGAGCGTGCAGTATAGACTGAGAAGAGTCCACGGTGAAAGGCCATCAGACATCAGTCAGAGTGACAGCATGGCATGGTACACTGCAGTTCCTCATAGCTGGGAATCAAAGACTTGAACATTACACAAACAGAATTTGTAAAGGTATTCCCTGTTGAAATAAACCCTATAATACTGTTCCACCAAAATGTCTTTTCATAATTATTTTAGTATTAGTAATATTATAGGAATGTTGAGGAGATCATAAATTAGCATCATAAAATAAATGTTTAAATTACAAATCTGAAGCATATTATAGCAGCAGTGGATTTATTCATTTAGTTTCTGTAGAAAAATATCGTTCTTTCTTAGTACTGTTTGTCCCTCTCTTTTCTGTTGTGAAATAATGAAAGAATAAGATGAAAAGTGGATGTCGATTCTCCTGAGCCTGAATTGATTTTGCCAGAATATCTTTGCAAGAGAAGAAAAAAAGAGGAAAAAGGCAAAGAGAGGTAAGAGAAGAGCTTAAGAGACACAGAACAGAGGCAGCAGATGAAAGAAAGTGAGATAGAGAAAAAGAAGAAAGTGCACAGACTTTGAAAGAAAGAGGGAGGGAGGAAGAGGTGGAAGGCCCTCTCCTCTTCCTCTAAAGAGAAAAAGGAGAGAAAGTAAGGCTGGAGGATGACAGCAGGTCTGAAAGCAGCAGTCTTCTGAGAGGATCATACCTCCTGTCAGACCATCTCTGTGGATGTCATAAATTCTCACTTTCCCACATACACACACACAGGCTTAAAAGCAGGCAGCTCAGTTGGACCTGTCTGAAGAAAACACAAGTAAACACGAGAAAACAGCAGGGTCAACAGAGGTTGATGGACACACTGTAGTAAACAAAACACACAAAGACACACACACATGTTGTACTTTTCTACAACAATTCCTGCTTGCCATTCAGTGAAAAAAATAAGTGAAATGAAGAAAAAACTCTGTTTAATAACAATCACTCTGATTCATATTTAATCAGAAAAAATTATACTAGGGAACATAAAGCTGTCTGTGTTACCATTTTTATCAACTTTGCCGGAAACATTTACATTGAAATTTTCTCAAATGTTTACACTTATTGTAGCTGCACAAGGTTCACTGTAGATGACTTCTTAAAAGCACTTAATGTGTGATTTACATCTTCATGACTACATTCAAAGTGCCAGTACATTTAAACAGGTTCATGTCAGACAGTCAAACAGTATCTTTAACCCTCATAAATCTTTCCTGGTTTATGAATTTGACAGACTGCACAGAGAAATGACCTCAACCTCAGTGCAGACTGGGAGTCTTATCACCCAACATCGGTGTCTGACCTCACCTGTGCTCTTGTGTCTGAATGGGAGCAAATCCCTGCAGAGGAGTAGAGCCCCTTCAAATACTTGTGTCTTTGGAATTGCATCTTCATACATCATATCCATATATTGTACGAATATAGTGCTCTGGTGTCCATATATTTGTGGCCTTAAAGTGAACTTACAAAGCAAATTAGTATTTTATTCAATGTGTTCCTGCTAAAAAAAATGACTGCAGTGGATACATTTTCTTAGTAGCTACTGTATAGAGCCGGAACAGCAATTTAATTTTCTCTCTGTCTGAACAAATAGCCCACCGGGTGCACGAATCAACTCTGTCAAATATAAGATTAAGTGAGCAAACTCATTTCTGAGCTGTAGCTACGTATTCCATATCACCGGTGGCACTGGTGTGTCTTTTAAGTGTTACTGCTCTCATTGCCAGAGAGGGCCAAACCTCTCCAACACACACACACACACACACACACACACACGCACGCACACACACACACCGAGCATCAAGAAAGAGCCTCTTCACGGCACTCCTCTGTATTCATTATCTTGTTCTGTGGTACACTAGGTGTGTTGTGCTGTGATGTGTCGTTGGTTGTCGCGCTCTGCTGTGTCGCACTGAGCTGTGTTGCTTGTGTACACATCCCTCCTCTCTGCTGCGCTCCCTATCACTAATGCAACAGACATTAGCATAGTGTTTGATGTCGAGTTAGGAGACATTTAGATGCTCTCTGTTTAACAACTGTGTCAAGTGTTTGCCGCGTCTATTTACTTCTAGAACAACATCAAACAATGCACACACAGGGCCACAATGACGCCCCGGCTGTGGAGGATGATGAGAGGAGGAGAGGAGGAGAGGAGGAGGGAGGGAGATTAAGAATGAAACAAGAGAGAATTGCTTCTTCTCCAGTGTCCCTCTCAGCATTGTAGAAAATGAGTGCGGTGAATCAGCTGTGCTGTGAGGAGACTGTGGTGTCCACGGCAGGTCTTCATTAGAGCACAGCCAAGACAGGATGAGCTGACTCAGCTGAGTCCCAACTGAGGTGTTCAATACATTTATTCCTCTTCTACTCTTTGAATCAATCCGCAGTAATCCCACTGCTGCTCCTTCTTTTGTCAATCTAGAGTGAAAAACTGCCGCAACTAAATCCCTTTGTGCCAAGTGAAGAGATGTTTATGCCAGATGAAAGTGTAGATAGCTGAAGGTAAATCAATTTGAAGATATTCAAAGAGCCTGGAGAGAAAGAAAAGATACAACTGCATCAGTGTTTGTGTCTCCTGTTTTCTTTTAGCCCGAAAGAAAAGTTGATGTTGCAGATTTTTTGCAAAAACCACAGATTATATTCAACCTGTATGTCTCATATGTGTTATATCTCAATACATGTCAAAGTGATGTATAGCTCAGATTGCAAATATATGAGCCACATTCCCGTTAGGGGAAGGTCCAGTGGGATAGTGCTGTTGTGACAGCAAGATCACTGCCAAGCCGTAAAACAACTGTTCAAAAGGATAAAACTGAATACTTTTCATTTTAGTCAAACTATGATCTTTGTCTCACACTAACCAAATGTTTTTTGTGCCTAAACATAACCAAATCTTAACCACAGCTTTGTCACAACATACAATTTAAAATGAAAGCATAAAGAAACATAAAGCGTCAGTGCAAAGTATCAGTCATATCACATGCAGAAACATACACTGATTACATTTGTTCTTGCCATTGAGTTGGCTGGGTGTCTGTTAAATTGATCAGTTGGAATGCTGTCATGAGTTGCTGTTGAAGGCCAAAACTTAAATTCTGCCAAAATCAGCTGTCAAGACCCACTAAAGTTTTTGTGTTTCTTTGTTCCCACTTATGATCTAGTTACATGAACAAAAGTTCCACGGATTTGGGCTTAGAAATAAAAGTTTTTGCAGTTCTATTGTATTCCACTTTTTTTGCAAGCCTCAGAAACAACTACAAGTATTTAAACATAACTGTAGTTTCAAAAATGTTTATTCTACTCATTTCCTTCTGGTCAAGATTAGGTCATCATTTGGCACAAAATCAAAAAAGGCAAAGCCAGAATAAATGCATATTTTCTGTTGAAAATTTTCACAACAAACTACATGAGAACCTTAAGTCCAATAGAAGCTGCTAACACAAACCACTGTCTGAATAAACACAAAATCTCATCATGGCGTCATAATTTCTTGTAAACTGTATAGCAACTAAAATATAGAAGCCGGTGTTTGTTGTTGTATGTCTTAGTTGTGTGTGTTCCTGCTTATCTGCCCTTTCGTTATGTACATTATTTTTTTAATAAATAAAGGGAACATAATAAAAGAACTCAAGTTTAAATATTTCATTTGCCATGTAAAATTGTCTTTCATCTGCATAAATGCCTGAATCTGTGTGTGTGAGTATGTTTGAATCTGTTTATGAGGTTTTTCTTACCAACATGGATGAGTCCAAGAGGGGAAGGAGGCAGATAAGAAAGACAGAGAAAAAAGAGTGAGAGTGCAAAAGAAGAGGGAAAGCTCTTTCTGTAGAATCAGGCAGATAAGAGAGAAAAGGTGAACAGCAACACTCGTCACTAACCCCAGCCCTTCAGATTGGGACAGAGGAATTTAATGGAATCAAGGTAGGATTGTGATGGGCTGAGAGCAAAGAACACAGCAGGATAAAGTGTATTTTTACACAGCAATTTCACCAAAATAAAGTAAAATATCTATTGTCCTTATTTCACTATTAGTGAACTCCCAATTCATCATTATTTATATTGCATAAAAGTATTAAAACCTTTCAAGAAGTCATCTATTTTTGCATGACTGCTTGAATTATTCAAAATAACTAGTCTTTCAGGTGCCATGGCCAAAGGGGGGCCGGGGATATGTGCTGTTATTAAAATGTAAAGTAACTCTTTAAATGTGAATCATTATAGGATTGTCTTCTTAAAACATAGAAAAATATAAGGCCCCATTATAGCTAGGAATTCCTCTATATCTATGTCCCAGGCTTTTCATCACATATTCATCTTTTTATACATATGTCATCATTATATATGCCTGCGTTTCATCCCTGCAGTCAGTGCTTGTCCATCACCCTGACCCAGTGCTTCAGCTGTGTGGCTGTGTCCAGTTGTAGCAGGTGTCTCTCTGTTTGAGCTGTCAAGGACAAATGGTGGGAGATGGGAGGGTCAGCTGTAAGTAACGAAGAGCAATCTGTAAGGCATCTCTGCTCCATTCAGCTCCATCAGCCGCAGGCTAAACAAAGGCTACACTAACTCTGGCAACCAGGACTGACAGCACACGTCAAATGACACTGTTGATGTGTATGTGTTTCTAATGCATTTGTCTGTTATGTGCACAGGTTTGTGGGTTTTGGATTTGGTTTTTTTTTTTTTTTTTTGCAAATCTATGTGCACATTTATGAGTTGCATCTGTGTGTGTCCCTGTGTGTGTGTGTACTCTGGAGCATTGCCCTCTAAATCTCTACTTCCTGTATAACAATCCAGCAGAGGTGTGCAGCGACCAGAGGGCTCTTTTCTTTGATATGAGGAGCATCCAAAAGGTCTTTGGCTGGAGGCTGATATATGTCAATCAGCTTCTTTTTTCACCCCTCATACAGCAGCAGTGGCAGCGGCGGCGACTGCCGTCCTGTCCGTCTCTCTCACCTACAGCGAATCCTTCCCCAGCACTGATAACACTCCAAATAACAGGTGAGCGACTGCTGGCAGAAAGGAGATTGCCTGACCTTATTGTTTGCCTTCGCCTCCTCTTTGTTCTTCACAAATAAAGGGTTTTTTAATAAACTGAAAGGTCCTCTGCCGTGGCCCATAGAGAAAATGAAAGGGGGCAGTGAGGTATGGTACAATGTGGCGGGAAAAAAAGAGCAGCTCATCAGAAAATAACAAAGGTGCAAGTTAAAGATAAGGCGCCTGTCAGAGATTAATCCAGGCCTGCTTGATTGTTTTCTTTAATACCAGACCTGCTACAGCAAGCGATAAGTTTGCTGAGTAATTTGGTTTTCTAGGGGACGGGCAGCGAGTGGGTGGTTGGGTGCTCGAAATAATATTCAGGTGTGCTCCATAATTGATTTTTTTTTCCACCCCTCAGTTCTCAAAGAAAAATGAGATGAAACTCAAAACTGCTTTGACTTGCCTTTCTGTTCACTGCACTCCTTCTCTCCTTTTTTTCTGCCCCCCTTTTTTTTTGCTCTCTTCTCTCTTTCCCCTTTGGATTAATAAACTGGCTTTGTTGAAGACAATAAAGGGAAGGAGAGAGCGTGCTTGAGGAAGCAGTTTTCTCTTCTTGCTCGTAGCTCCTTTGTGATTGTTTCTGAGAGAGGCAGAGAAGAGAGAAGGATGGGTTGCACACGCTGCAGACAGAGCAGTGTGTGTGTGTGTGTGTGTGTGTGTGTGTGTCACGTCCTGATGAGTTGGAGAAAAATGACTGCAAAGAACAATAGATTAAAATCTATTAGTTTGGTAATGAAAAGCGTGGAAACAGTCACCCTATGTTAATTTGGCTGCAGAAATAAAATATGTAAATAGGATATGGAAGGAAAAACGAGTTGAAAAAAATGCTGCCTTACTCATCTGAAAGGACTTTTTAATTTTCTGGAACAATTACCTTGATTCCCCCTTTCTTCCCTTTGGGTTCATACTAGTTAGGTTTTTCTCAGTTGTTGTATAGAAAACATTTATGAAGACATATTCAAAACTGTGTTTATCAGAAAAGACAACAGACAAATCAGACTATGCATATTTCAACTGCTGAAAAAAGTTTCCCAAATTGCATTTTCTTTTTATTCATTTCAAAGGTGTTTCATTTTTAATTGTATAGTGTAAAACAAGCTGTATCTCAGTGAAAAAAAATCCTTTAAATCCATCATTCATCATCATCATTTTCTAGTCTTTAGGTCTGTGTGCCATAAGCACAATTTACTCCTGCATGTGTAAAGAAGAGACTTGCTTTTGCTCCAAAAAAGGGCAGGAGAAAGAAAAGGTTGATTTTTTCTAGAATTTTGCCATCTTGATGCCAGAATTGATCTGCTTCACAATTCCCTCGTCTCTCTGCATCTCTCCTTCCTTCTGCTCTCCCTCTTTCTCTCCTCCATCCCTGCCACTTCTGCAGAAGATGGCCTGTACTCTAGGGCTGTTTTCCAATTACGGTTCAACCTTTTCAGAGAAGGTCATTATAATTAGAGATCCATTTAGCTTTTCCGTGAAAAGCATGAAATAATTTTTTGTGATTGTTGTCCCTGGAAGAAGAAGGAAAAAAAAGCTGTAGTGCTGATCTCAAGTGGCTCTATTATTATGGTTGGGTGGACAGGTTGCATGCATTAATGGCTTCACTTTGGAGAGAGACTGGCCTTTTGCACATTACTAGCGCATGAATAGAAAAGGACATCTTGGAAATAGCTCTCCAAATCAATATGAGGCCTGTATGTGTCTGTGTATTCACCTCAGCACAGAGAGGATAATGAGAAGAGGAGGGCTTCATTGGGAAGTGGAAGTTGCCGAGGACTACCACTCATCTGAAAAAAAATAATAAATTAATACATTTTTTCATGTTACCTGAGGAAAATACAATACACCTACTGAGTCCTATTCAGAAAGTCTTGTTAAAGTTGCCTTTATTACAGATCACAAAAATTGCTCCTCTGAATATTGTATATTTTGTAACTGCCTTTATCATATTTTGTAACTGCCTTGATCACACCCAAAACTGTGGTTCAACAAGTAAAGGTCATCTTCAAAATACTGAAATTTTGACTGGTAAATGTAGCTTTAATCCCGGTTTTATGGCCGATGTCATGGATGTAGCTGTCAGATGTATACTATAACCCTCTTAACACAATTCTTGTTTCTAAAATTATCTGGAAACATTGAGAAGTCAGTGAGAGACAGCATTTTCAACCAACTCATGAAGCTTAGGTTAGCCTGATTAGCTGGCTAGCTTATGCTGGATAATATCTGCTATCCAACAAATCTGACAGTAACCAACTCTGAATGAGAAGCTAGCTGGATGATTGAGCAGTTTGAGAGGTAAATAATATAGACAGAATATTGTAATAGCATTTAGAATGGAAGGTTTGCTAACTTAGCAAGGGTAAGCCTAATTCCAACTCTAAATAGCTAGCTGGCTACCTGATCTTAACTGTTGATTGACCTTTCCTGAGGTATCACAGATAAAAACGCATGACCCACTTTTGTACTGTTTTTATGTTATCCAGTCCAAATTAAAAATTCACTTTTATCCACAACATGGCCTATGTAATTTTGACTGTGTGTGTGTATGGGTGTGTGTGTGTGTGTGTGTGTGTGTGTGTTTTTGCTTTTTTTGTGTGTGTTTCAGGTACAAAGAAGTTGTGTTTCACAAAATATATGAGACTGTGTTTATGGACAAAGATCCTAATTTAGATTCTCTCAGCAGCCAAATAGAGATAGGAAGTGATTCTGTGCACCAAACAATATATACAACAGTATGTTTTCTACTCTCTGTATTATAGAAGCAGATGGCTGGGGACCAAACACTCCAAAGTGGTGGAAACCAACTAATTGGTTTGAGGGAAATCGATATGGTGCCGGCAGCAAACCCCTCCTTTCCCCTCACAGTCCATCAGTCTCGCTCTGCAATTACCCCATTGATTGGCCAGTGCTAATTGCAGGTCTCATTATTGCAGGTTTCAGCCAGTCACTATCGCAGCAGCTAAATTCAGGTTTACCAGTGAGAGTAGCTGCAAACCTATATAACATGAATGAGAATGCATAAAGGTGCTCTGGGGATCAGTGGGGTAGTAGTCTATAAGTCTGCGCTGGTATATGTGATCTGGATCATGATAATGAGAAGTTTAATTGAACCTTATAGGAAAGCTCCCCAATGCTTCCAGCAGCAGGAGGTCAGAGGTTAGATCAGCTACACAGCAGCACCTTTCAGCTGTTAGGGTGGCAATGTATTGTGTTATACCTTTAACAGAAAATGCTGTCTTTTACTACTTGATCTCCTGGTAAAGTATCGCAGATTTTTTCCTGACCAATTACTTAAATGATTAAATGCACCTTCTTAATAACCCAACATCAACCATAATAAGAATTTAACCTTACTTAAAACAGCATGTGGCAGCAATCCTCAAGCTACTCAATAAGATCTGGTCAAAAGCATTAACAGGCTTAAAAATCTCTATGTGCTATCCATGGGAGTGAAAAATATATGTACATCTAACATAATTTAAGTTTTAAAAAAAAACAGTAAATCTCTGTTTAGTGCATCCAGGCCTGCAGCCAGCACCCTCTACCTATGAGTTTAGTCAATATAGCCAGTAAGCTTATCCTTAACCATGTCAGCTATGTGTTGGATTCAGTTAGACTGTGCAAAAATGTAGCTTTTGTCAGCAATAGGATAATAAATTGCCTCAGCAAAGTAAGAGCATTAGTCTGTATGTCTTTTGTCTAAAACCTTTTTGTACCCTTTGTGTGACACCTAATAATTAAAGATAACATTTTTGGTGCACTGTCCAGTGTCTGAAAAACAGCATCTTTTATATTTGTAATTAAACCTTAATGGCACATTTGCACAAGTTTTACCTACAACTGTAATATTTTTGTATCTCTTTTGAAGCTTAATAGGTGTGATTCATCGCTAATCCTATATATTTGTTGCTGGGCAATGCCCAATGCAGTTTCATGGTCATGTTTTTGTACTTTGAATAAATAATGAATGTGAATAATGTTGACATGACACATCATGTTACACAGACATGCTTTATAGACTTTGACATCACAGTAGCCTCTGTGAGGTTCCCCTGATCAGGCAGAAAGCAGATATGGCATTTTTAATTTAACACCACAGCAGTGACATACCTGCTATTTGCCCATTTATAAGATAGTGTGAGTGATGGTAAAAAAGATGTAAAAAATTACAATCTTCACTGATTTTAATAGCCAAAAGTGATCAAAAGCAGACAGTATATTTTCAAAGGTGACAAAGGGGAAACTCAGCAGAACAGTGGCTTAAAGCTCCAGCAACACCACTGAGTTCATATTTTCTTCCTACGCAATTAAAATGTGAAAATTACAAGCGATCCATGTTATTGGGCACTTTGGTACTAGCTGCTGTTGATATACACTCATGTCAGTGTCTTATTTCTATAAGGACCATTCAGCACTTCACTTTTTTGTATATACTGAAGAGTTTGATAAAAACATTTTGATTTAAAAAAAATATAGAGATGCCTGCCGGAGGAACCATTAAGTAAAGCAAGGATTTCTTCTGTGTTTTACTTTGTGTTGTTAGTTTGAGTTAATTAAGAGCTTTTAAACCATCTCTAACTGAAGATGTGACTGTGATGGCGCATTCATGTGATCATCCAATTTAAGCAAGGAACACATGTGATAATGATTCTCCATAGTTTAATAATGGGTTTGGTTCTGTCACACTTTAAAAGTGTTGTCTACAAATCCTGTCTAAATTGTGCAACAAGTAAAGCAGAATAGTCACACAGAGCTTAAATAATAACATAATAAATCAAACTATGGAGCCAATATTTTTTTAATTCTGACAGTTATACACTGGAAGCATTAAGAATTAATATGTGATAGTAACATTTGAATTTACAGCCATAGAGAGTGCTCGTCCACTTCACTCATACATAGTCAGCTCAGATTATGTAAAAGATGTTTTTTTGTTTCATTCATTGGAGTTTATTCATTCAGAGTTTAACAGGAGAAGGAAGTGGCTGCCTTGACTTAAGTATAGGTTGTTAAACCAGAATGTAAAAATGTTCTGTTTCAATTAGAAGCCAGGCACCCAGAATCTCAAAAGTATGTATTAGCAAAATATTCATAGAATATTAAAAGAAATTAATTGCACAGATAAAAGTACCAAGCTTTGTACTTTCTTGTTTTCCACCATTGCTGGGAAATGAACTGATAACAGTAACTGTAACACTGTAGCTAATGAAATATTACTAAAAAATCTAAACTATGGATGAAAGAATACTATGAGTACATGTGCTAAGCAGAATCTCTACTGGCCAACCAGGGCAAACAAATACAGAAAAAAATTACATCCATACTTGATTGCTTTCTCATTTCAATCATACTTTAATGTTAATTTCAGTCAAAATAGTATTGAGTTGTGTTTTCAGCAGGAAGTGACGGTCAGTGAGTCAGGTTTAGTATTTTCTCTGTAACAGGGTGTGAACTCAAGCAGCTTGATGGTAAAATACAGCTCAAGAAACATGTCCACTCACAAACACAGACACGTGCACATATGCACACATGTACACACACACAAGCACACACAATTGTTCATCACATCACACAGTATTGTATTCAGTCACTGTGCCACACATGCACACAGGTAAACTCACACACACACACACAGTGTTTCTGCTCGTCCTGTTCTCCCATGGGTCTCTGTTAAAATTGACCTTCTCTGCCTTTCATCACAGGAAAATATCACCCTCAAAGAATAATAAGGCCGCCAGACACATTAATTAGAGAGCATCTATTTAGATTAACGTCTGGGGGGGTCGAGGGGGACAATTATAATCATCTTGTGCAATTATTTTATTTTATTATTCATATACAAAATAAAAATAATTGCACACTGTTTTTCTTAATGTGTGGAAATGGCACTAATGTATTTTCCTTTTGCCATTTTTTTATAATAGTAAATTTGCAAGAATATTATTTTGCAAGGTTTACATTATCTGTTAAATATTCTGGTTTAGTCTGATTTATCCACGTGTTTACATAAATTTTTGCCATCAGTGCTGTGATTATTTTCGCAGACGTGTTTGATTTGAAATGGAACAACTTGCAGTGAAGCATTTTAATCTGTCAGTGACTTAAACTGTGTTTTTCCAGCTCTGTTGACATCCCGAGCCTCAGTTTTCTTCAGTAAAGGACAGGAACATGTTTCCATTGTCCTGACTCACAGGTAATGTGTCTGCCTCCTGCAACAGACACAGAAAATAGAAAATGACTGTTATCAGGAACACATTAAACACAACTCACACTTTTTTTTATGTCTGATGTGTGTATTCATATCTGCATGTGTAGGTGTGTGCAGGTGTAAAATTGCATGTAAGTATCCTGCATGCTTGAATGTGTGTTTTTTTGCATTTGCACATCCGCAGGAGCTCTTGTATACATGCCTGAATTTGTGTGTGTGTGTGTGCGTGTGAGACCCTGTAAATGGGATTCTGTGCTCCATCTGGTCCCAGTCAGAACAGTTTGAGGCATCGTCTCAGTCCAAGCTGCTGATTGGTGTCGTTCTCATGTCGGTGCTGCAGCTGCTCCGACAGCAGCATGGACACACACACAGTGAGATCAGCCCTCACACCTTACTTTCACATAGCTACCTGCAGGAGAAAGCCCAGTCATGTGACACTTGTCCTTTTTCATGCTTGCTTTTGCTACCAATTAACATCGCTTGCAGTACAAGTTGTTTTGGGTTCTGTTTCGAACACAAATAGGGAAAAATGGGACAAAAACATTTTCCCTCATATGCAATTTAACGTCTGTCTTAATGATTGAAGCTTCTGTTCACTCAGACTTTATTTTCCCTTGGCTTTGTTAATCATTTGCTGCCTTCAATTGTTGCTGGACAAAATGAACCAATACTGATATAGTACACAAGCATCAAATTGATCAGTATGATAGTTAAAGTAA
Organism: Acanthurus lineatus; assembly: GCA_029814665.1. Taxonomy (NCBI): domain Eukaryota; kingdom Metazoa; phylum Chordata; class Actinopteri; order Acanthuriformes; family Acanthuridae; genus Acanthurus; species Acanthurus lineatus. The sequence continues at coordinate 21,507,355 of JAPZDV010000025.1, forward strand.
GTCTTTCTTGTCATTCCTAAGATGTGGAAACATAACATTTAATAGCCAGTAATTTGACTGGAATTGCCAGGTATTTTACGTTTTATGTTCTATGGTTTTATGTGTTTGTTACGTTCTATTTTTTGCTGTGTGAGACTTTTTTTCTAAATGAAAAATTAGAGGGCATTTTCTCTCATTTTTGTCAGCTTAAGCACAAATTAAGTAGTTCACAGCCACCAGGATGCATGTTTTTGTTTTTGCTTATGAGTCAACTGTTGGCTGTGCGACAGGTCACAGGTGCACATTTTCATACTCAGGGTTTTTTTGTTTATGTGAGTGTTTGAAACATCTTTTAATGCTGCTTTAGAGCAGCTGTCAGAATCTACAGAGACAAATAAGTTATGTGTGTGTGAGTGTGTGAGTGTGTGTGTGAGTGTGTGTGTGTACATGTATCAGAGGCGGGGGGTGGCATGATGGTTACCAAGGCGACAGAAAGATCTTTTCCCTGTTCTTTTTCAGCAGGAAGCAGGAAGACTTCATCAACTCTGGATGACCCCCCAGAAACACAGGTGCAACATCTTCCCTTTCACTGTCTGTCTGTCTCTCTCTCTCTCTCTCTCTCTCTCTCTCTCTCTCACTGTCTCTCATCCACCAACACAACAGTGTACACCACACCCATACTCACGCACTCACACACACAATCTGCATAGGGGTGAGGCAGTTACATGATTTATTGATTGGTCAATTAAAAGAATGTTAATAGGCGACTACTTTATCTATTTGTTTTTCAGACAAAATGCCAGATATTCTGCATTGTTCCAGCTCCTCAGCTGTGGAGGTTTGCTGCAGCTCTTTGTTTCAGGTCTAAAAGCTGAGTGTTTGTGGGTTTTGGTGTGTTGGTCAAACAAAACAGCAGTCTAATGATGTCACTTTGGCTTTAAGGAAGGAGTGACAGGCATTTTTCTCTTCTTTTATTATATTTTGGAACAATAACATATGCCACTTGATCAAAAAAGCATTTTTCAGATTAATCCCTAATGAAAATGAGATGTCACCCTAAAGCTGCACATGTGCATGAGTCTATAGATGTGTGTATGTATGTGAATGAAAAATGTGGCCGTATTGATTTTGAGTACCATCTACATAATATTTACATGATTGGTCTATTATAAGTTAGTTAAGTTTTTTTTCAAAACATAGAATGGACAGAGTACATATGGATTGATAGATGTTAGTGACAAACTTTTACTATTACTACTTTTACTGTATTTTGTATGATAAAGGGAAAAGTTCAATGTGTAATGTAGAGTTGAGGTATACTGTAGTTTAAGTTCAGCATTCAACATTGCCAACTTGTGTTATTATATATTAGTGTTTAAGGTGGAGTCCAATATTTGGACTCAGTTATGCTTTACTGATTTGTTATTGGTGGGTGAACAATTCAAACTCAATATTGCTATATAAATTATAGATGGTAGACAAGAGGGTGTAATTTTTTCTTGTTTTAATCAAGTGGAGGGTTTAATAAAAATTTATGATTTTTATTATTAATGATGTTGTTTAGCTTGAAACACAATAGAAAATAATTTTCACGGCCCTTTTCAACCTGCTCAAACTGCAAATTAAGAGTGTTGTAACTTGAATTTTTATTGTGCACAGGCTTCAGAAAGAGAGAAGGTTTTGGGATAGAGACGGTAATTAAAGACAGATAGACAAAAAGAAAGAAAGGGAAGAAAGACAGAAAGAAAGAAATGAGGTTGGACGCACTGTGTAATGTCTTTGACTGTAGGGCAAAAGTGCTTTGACCTCCTTGCAGACTGTACAGTCTGATACACTGCACCATTCACTGTATTGCTTTGACATTTTCACCAATAAAAAACAAAAGGACAGACATCTCGGAGGCAGAGATCTGTGTGTGCCACTCACTCACAGACCTGATTACAGCACCTGATGGAATTATCATATTTACAATAAGACCTTTCCATTATAGCGCTCAGCTATTGTGCTTCAGATAGCTGCAGCGCGTGATGAAACACAACATGGGCGATATGCAGCCAGTAAATGTCAGACCAATTTGACAGACAGGCAGGAAAAAAGCTGTGATAGATGCATGACAAAATGAAAAATGAAACAGGGGGAAAAAATGAGCAAAATGACACAGTGATTGTGATCTGAGGTCCCTGTTTTTATATACATATTCAGGTGCACAGCAGACTAATATCGCTGTGATGGGCTTACAAAATTTAAGACAGAGCTTAAAAGCTGTTTTTATTTTATTAGGTCGTCAGGAATATTTATATGTATAAATGGGAAAGATGTTGTGGTCAAAAGAAACTGAAGAGTTCAAATGTAATTCCCTCTGCTCTTGGTAACCTCCTCACCAGGAAGACTCAGGGAATGTTTAACATGCCGCTCTCTGGTTTGGACCTTTTCTTGGCTCCGTGCCTCATGAGTGTAATTTGGATGAGTGCAGCTCGCTTGCCTTTGGGCTCATTAACAACAATATAAACAGTAATTACTGTGATCGCCTAATTAATTCATTTAAAAATGCTGCACGGCGTAAAAGGCATGAGCAAATCTTTTCTGGAGATAACAATTTTACGGAATCATTGTTGGCATAATTAGCAATTTCATGTTCCAAAATACAACGGAAATAATTAAAAAACTTTTTTTTTTTGCCCTATTTCATACATTTACTCTTTTATTATTCAGATTGCTTTCGCTTTTCTTTCCTTCTGCACTAAGCCAGCTTTCTGAGAGTTATCCTTCTCTGATCCTGTCTCTGTCTGCATGGCAGCTCTGCAGTCCTGATAAATGTAATCCTCCCCTCTGGACACGTTCTTTTGTTTTTGGGCCATTTTGACGCTCTCCTCTGATCAACAAGCTTTCCTTATTATAGAATTCTCTGCCGTCATTCAGTGGGTTTTGTTGAGGTAAAGAATGGTCATTTGGCCCCCAATTGTCCATTAATTCCATCTACTTTTTTGGCCAGTTAATTGTGATTAACAGTAATTAAGCTTCAGCAGAACAAAAAGTGGATTTGTTGTGGCTCTGCACAATTATGATGACATCTTTATATTCCTTCCACCACACCCACATCCTACAGAGACGTCCTCCAAAACGATGTTTCCATACAGCCACACATTAAGCAGCAGAGATCTGTTTCATGATAACTCATTGTTAAGCTCTCTATATGAAGGACAGGATCAGCTCTTATTTAAAACTTGCTCCCCCAATTCAGAACATAGTATATTTTTGTAATCCTAGCAGCTCTTAATCATACAGTAAAGTTTATCAGAATTATGCTATTTTTATATATATTTTAAAATGATAAATTTAGTATTGTATTCTATTGTATTCAGTCATTCAGTACTTTGATGGATGAAGCATCAGTACTTAAGATGAGAAGCACAATGTGAGAAGCATGTGACAGGCTGGTTTATGTTCCAGGCACAGTCCTCTGACCCTTCAAAACCCCAATTAGTATTTCTGCAGGATTTATTACCACGCCTGGCATCACTTCTTGTTGATTACCTCTCCACTCATTAAAGAGAGAGTAGATTTATGGACGGATCTGAGTGATGCATTGATGAGGAGAAGGAAGGGGGTCTCACAATGTCAAAATAGTGAGAGAGATCTAAAAATTGTCCAGTACAGTGTGGTTGATGTTTTGTAAAAGAGCCAGAGATTAATAAGCATCCTTATTCTGATCTAAACACAGGCAGAGGCATGGAGTAACTTGATTTCATAAAGTATACTTAATTTCACTCTCAGAGTATAAAAGTTTAAATTGCCTGTCATTCAGATACACACACTCACACACACACACACACATATAGTATTACACATTACATTACAATTCTTAACCTTTTCATTCATCATTCTACAACACAGGATTGTACAACAGAATTAAGTTGTCGTCCCCTCCTCACAAAACAAACTGAAGAAGTCAGGAGAAGTTTTCTTGATGTATGGAATGAAAAATCTCTGGACACACATGATAATTTATGCCTAAACCATTTAATTAATCCAACCTAACTATGTGCAAGAAATTTCTATTAGTATAATTCAGTAGTATAGGATGCAATACAGTAAAATAAGTTAGTTACTTTGTTAATGTTTTTTGACACCTTAACTCATGAGGGATGAAGTGAGATGCAGAAGAAATGGTAACATGCAGCAAAACACAGCATTTGATCACCACCTGCTGGTCTTTTTTTACAACTCTTCATTGCATTTCAAATCATTTAACTGATCAATACGTTTAAATCATGGATACATTTGATCAAAGCCTGCAGTTTCCTCCCCAGGAATCATCCTACATTTCTATACAATAATTTAAAGGTAAAGATGTGTTTGTCTGTATTTAAGATTACTTATGGATGTTCAAGTGGATGTTCAAGACAACAGGTCCTGATACTCAGACATTAAAAAAAGAGGCCCTACCTCCCACTAAGTGACTATACATGAAGTAGCTTTATGGTTTGTTTTCTGTTTTTGTAAATGAACCAAAATATTTAGGTGCTGGTTGGCTTTAAAAACTGCACCTTAACTTCAGTACTTACTTGGATCACACTCTAGACGAGGAGTGGCTCTTTAAACTTGTACCCCAAGCTCTCTGCCGCAGCAGATCAGTATTTAGAATTTAATTACACAACTAATGTATCATTACTACACTTTCAAAATAAACCATTATAACTTAAAATTAACAACTTAAACATAAAACAAGAAAATGAACAAATTGTCACCTTTCAGAAGAGGAAAACAAGACATGTTTAACACATTTTTGGGAGAATTTAATTGAACAGTTATTTAGTAAACAAAACAGATTATCAGAGTTTTTGATTTTTGATTGGTCTAATTTTTTATGGTGCATTTTGGTTTTAAGGTTCTTCACATGTTTTGTGTGTAAAATCTTGATTTTTAAATGAACTAGTTACTGTTGCTGTCAGATAAAGTTAGAGGAGTAAAAGTAAAATATTTTTCTCTAAATGTGTCATGAAATGGAGACACTAAAGTAAATGATGATAGCTCAAAATTTTACCTTTTAGAACCATATTTTAGTATTTGCACTTTCTTACATTTTGTTACACACACTTCACAGGTTTCATAGTAAATACCACATCACAACATGTTAGATACTGATGCTGTTTCTTTTTTAAGGCAGAACTATTCTGTTGTTCTGCTGTTCTTCTAATTTAGAATGCTTTACTAGTTTTATTATATTTCATGATTGTTAATGTAGCCTCAACATGCTGTGTAGCTCTAATAAAAAATGAGAAGAAAAATAAAACAAGCAAATAATGGATTGGATGTGGCTTGAAGATTCTACAAATTAAAAGACTCTGGTGAGAATCTAGTAGAAAAAACTTGAGGACAAACTGTTTTTTTCACTGAGCTCTGTTAACTTTCCAACAAGACATGGTAACAGTCTGTCCAAACAGATTCTCTGGCCAAGCAGCTCCCTGACCCCTTCTGGCCCCTTTGCCTGTGTCTGGAAGGCTTGTTCAGTAATCCATACACGTTTTAAAATAGTTTTTAACCAAAATGATGTTCAGTGCTATAAAACAGATGATGAATTAACACATGCTCTGCATTAGACACTATGCTAGTAAACTTGGTGTTTAGCAAAGACTCATTGATAATTTAATATTATGATCATTTTAGAAACCAGAGCATTAAGGCTCTTATTTTCTTTTTTGAATATCTTTGCAGATGTTCTTGTGCTTGGCATATTTCACTGTGGCATTTTTTCCATTTTCCTATGTTTCTGAGATTTCTAAAATTTTCGATTTTCATGGCATTTTTACAGTTTTACTGTGCTTGTGGGTCTTTTTTGGCCATTTATTTTTTGGACATAAGTTACAGAAAGATTATGAAATGCAACATGAAGAAAAGTCTCATATGTAAAACTCAAAAGACAGGTAGACTGTATTAGTAGTAGGCCACCATCGTCCAAGGCAAATCACAACAAGAAACTGTGGTAGACATTCAATAGTACAATGCTACTCGAGCTAAATGGGAAAAAGGGGAGGGGGGGAACTACCATCAAATGCTTTGCTGCTATAATTGTATTCAAGGCTTTAATACAATTTGAAAATGAAGTACGACAGTTCTGTTTTAAATCTCAGGAAATGAGCTAGTTTCCAGAATTATCCACTAGATGGTGCCAAAACCTTAATCTTAATGTGATCCAGGACCAGTACGCGATGGTTAGAGAATATTAATAAGACAGAACTCTCACTCTGCTACTTTTCTGAACACCAGAAACGTACGCTCACATCACTTTTATATGTTGCCATCAGAGAGAAGAGTAAAAATATTAATTTTTGTTGAGAACTGCAAGTCCTTACATGATCATAGCTCATATTCTGCATTAATGTCCAATGCCAGTTTTTGTCTTGACTGAGGGCGCATGCGTCGTGGCGGATGCAATCCCACGGACCGGAAGGAGGGCCAGATTTCCTCTCATGCTGAACATCATCTTCATATGCCATCTTTGATGTAATGCTCTGACACTTGTTGGGGATGCATGTGTTCATGTTTGTAGCCTTTTTAGTTTACCGCGTTGCCACCGGCAGATGAATAAGCCCCTTCTACTGACATTTCTAATCTCAGAGGTAAGTGTACTATTTGCGGCTAGCTTTTGACGGCATTTATCGCTCTAATTAGCTTGTTTCCTCTCTGAAAACCTGCTCAAAATAAAGATATATCACGCTGTTGTAAACTCCGGCAAAATGTAGCTAGTGCATCCTCTTTACCTGCTCATAAACGGTCTTACAAAGATGTCTCCCACACATACTAGCGTTAAAAAACAAGTTTAACTAGCTATTTATATTTTCGTTTTGTGCAACAGGTCTTGTCAACATGAAGCTTTGTTTCGGTGTATATCCCAAAACCGTAGCATTTTAGCTTGCTATGCTAATTATGCTTTAGGGAGTAACGTTTAAAAACCATCTTCTTTTGACACCGTTTTGATGACAGAGTCCGCGGGCTTTTGTTCCTCTGTTACAACGTGTCTAGTATCACATTTATCAACGTGTTATGATTTTGTTGTTGTGTATGTACAGATGCTATAAAGATTTCCGTAGTTTGTGCTGAAAGCGTACAGAAACTACAACAACTGAGTCCGCTGTAGCGTTAACACAGTCGTTTGTCGATTCCTGCGTTGTAAGCAGAAAGTTTGAAGATTAAGGCTAAATTGGTTGTAATTTTTATTCACGTAGGAAACAGGAATTCCCATAGTTGTTTCTGAGGAACCCGGGACCACCGGAGCCATGACTGAAACTATGGACTTTGTTGATCCAGTACTTGGCACAAAATCACGTCTCTTTACTGGGGAGATAAAAGCTGAACCACTGACATCACTGACATGTTATAACTTTAAATAAACAGTTGATAATTTGCTGATAATGTTGATAAACTGTTAATAAGCATTTTGCCCCGGGTCAATCGGGGCCGTAAATCCATTTTGTAAGCTTGAATTAGACTGTAATATTAAGCTTTTATTTGCTTCTGTACTAAAATTGATTTGAATAACAATCAGCCTCAAAATTTAGTCGCAGATATATTTACTGTTGATCAACAAGTCAGTAAGTGGATTAATGGATTAGGCCCTTTTTATTATATAAAAACAACTGAGATACACCTAAGTTACATCTATATGTGAGAGTCGTAGTATACTACTAGAACAAGTGGGAATAATACTATGCTACTATTTTCCTAAATATGCAGAAACAGTCCTTCAACATGTTTCTGAAAATCTCTATAAGTAAGATTATGTTCATATGTTGTTAAAAAAAGTGTAAAACATCTGGGTGCGGTGTTAAGGGGGTGTTATTGGGTGGAGATCTCCTCCTGAATGTGCAAAGTAGATTTCTTACCTTATCTCCTCAGTTTATTACATGTGCGAGGAGCCAGATGAGCTGACATCTGGGGCAGGTCACACATCATCAGGCAGTGTGGTGTTCCTAACAACTGTAGTCAGCATCAACAGGCTGCATCAACAGAGCAGGTAGGCATCTCACTGCTACTGCTAGAGCTTATTGGTACTGTCAGTATGGCCAGCTTTTACCATGGAATGATTAGAGAGAAAAGAAGTTGGGATTTTTTCCAGTTGAACCTGTTTGTCAAGTAAATGACGCTGCTTCCTGTTAGGTCATAAAATTAAAAAAGAAACCACCACAAACAAACAATTGTTCCTAGTGTTTATGTTGATTCATACTCACTGAGACTTACTATCTGAAAAATCACTGTTTTTCATTTGTTTCACCATGTTCAGCACCTAGATTTTACAGTTCCTACACCAGAGGGTTATGGTACTTCTATGACAACTTTTATTGCAAATTCAGATGGTGATCAAACCTTACAGTGCTTTATTAGCTTGGTTATTTCTGCTGTTTAAAATATGTAGGAGCTGTTGCCCAGTAGGTTGACTGCGTCGGCAGCAGATTAGAGGGTCTGTAGTTTTTATGCCCACCTTCTTGCTGTCAAAGTGTCATTGGGCAAGACACCGAATCCCACATGGCTGGGGATGCACCACCCTTATTAGCCAGTCTCATGTATGGATAAATGGGTAGGGTTCTGTCAGCAAGAGCAAGGGTAAACAAAAAAATAAAGCCTTGTTAAATCAAATATGTGAATCTCCATGCAGGTTGAGTGGGTGGGCGCCCAAATTCCAGTGAGCAGAAGATTGTGTGGTCACCCTTAAAAAAACAGAGCCTCTGAAAGAAAAAGATGAATTTCTCTTAAATAAATTTCTCCTAAATTATCATTCTTGTGCTTGTATTTGTTGCTAGCTGTTCTGAACTTCTGAAAGAGTGGAAAGAAGCTCTTGGAGCAAATAACTCAAGGTTGTGATCATTAACGTTATCTAAGCTTTGCCCTAAGTCAGTTTTCCTCTGAACCAACATATGAACTCTGGAGTCAAATTAGGAACTCGTGCTTGTGTTGGGTCTGCAGTTCAGTGACCCTGAACCATACAGGCCAAACATGTCTGGACCTCAGTGGGTGATACACAACCACCCACTGACCTACTCATTAACTCAACATGCATGCTCATTATCCTCTAAATAGAGACTCTTGCATGCACGTTTGTGCACACACATATGGCTATAAACACAATATTCTTTACATTCTATATCCACAGGCAAAATGCATTAAGTGAAGAAACCAGATTGTTTTACTGGTCAGTAAAAGAAAAAAAGTGACATCAAATCTGGCTATAAAAATGAAGCATAAATGTGTGTCTCTTTTTACCATTTATCTCAGGCACTGTTTACTTCGGGATAAGTTCATAGGTGTATAAGGAAGACTGCTGTGAATCCAAATACCTAGGAGTGAGCCAGCTGTCTGAACCACTGGCCTGAGCTGCAGGTGTACAGGACGACACCTTCCACCAGGTGAGAGACAGAGCTACATCAACTGAAATTGTTGGTTTACATGTTTTATAGCTTGTAAGACATTATGAGATGCTGTAAATATGTGCAGGAGTTTGATTAAATAAGCACACCATTATTTTGATTTTAAACTTGGTATTTTAAAATGGCTACTTACATTAGAGACAGGACAATGTCAGGCAAACACTGTGAAAGATTGATCACACTGTTGTGAATTTATCCTCATTTCGGCAGCAGCGTTCTTTTGTGTCAGCTGCCAAACAATACTAAAGATCACACCATTTTATTTCATTATTTAACTTTCTTCAGTACTTGTATTCATTTGTTGTGTATTATTTCTGTCTATAAGAAGCTGTAAGGGTGTGCATACAAAGGTATACATGACAACTGGCTTGTGGTGAAGATAGCATCCTCATGGAAATCCTTGGTACAGGTGTTTTGTAGCATTATTGCTATGTTTTTTAATCATTTTTATGCCCTGACGTGGTGTACGAAGTGACATCAAAATGTGAGATGAATGGTAAAAATCCATCAGTAGTGAGCAGGATGAAAGCAGGAGACGTGTTCTCTGAAATGGTGAAATGTAAGTGTAGATATCCAGCCAGGACTGACAGCGTGGCATCACTTTAGTTGTTTAGTTTTCTTTGGCTCCTTTTCCTTATCAAACACGGACGCAGTGTGGGAAACAGTGTCTACATTTGTCCTTTAGTTTTCCCAGGATAGATAGAATATTTGGCATTCCTCATCAAAACCAAGGATACAGCTTTAGTCCAGCTCTCTGAGCCTTCTGCTCACCATAAAACCACTGAACAAATGAAATTACAGGCAGTTTTTATTCATTTTTTACTCAGCATTTCTGCCTTTGTTGGCAAGTTATTTTTAAGTAGTGATACTGGAGAGGATGAGAGAACTTAAAGGGGAAAACATGTAACACATGCCAGATCTAGACTCATGGTGTCATAGTCACATGGTTTATGTCTGCAGATCACAAAACAGCCTGGAGGTTCCTCCATATTAGGAAAATTTAAATACAAATGTTAAAACTATATTTCCTTGGTGTTGTGTGAAAAAGAAAATAATCCACTAGTATTCTTAATGTTAAGGCATGTTCTTCCGGTGTTCAGACAAATATCACAGCATCCCACCCTGGTCGTACAAAGCTCTGCAGTGTTCCCTCGTGCCTATGCTCTGCTGCAGGTCAGGAATTAGTGGCTGGCTGAGATTAAACAGAATCATTACCTGTCAGCTTCATGCCTCCCATGGACACGGCAGTGACAGCCTGAACAAGGGAACATGATGTGCTGCTGCTGCCAACTGTCCAGTAGGCCAACTGCCCCTTACTCCATCCATTCATAGAAGTACAGTTTTTGAGTGTAGTTTTTGTGTTAGAGAGGTACCAATTAGTCCATCGGCCAGTTAATCTGTCTGTTTTTCTGGCATTTTGAGATAAACTGCATCAGCTGATGTCTGTGCTTACAGGGCCTATTAACAAAAAATATCTGCAGGCAGCCTTATCAGGGCAGTTTCTGTGAAACAATGTTAACACTCCTCTGTGTGTTTTTTGTTTGTTTGTTTGTTTGTTTTTTTCAAATTAAACTTCTGATCCCAGTATTTCTTACACACATGACTGTGAGTTTAAATCTGAGCTTTAAAATGTCATCTAGGAAACCTATAGTTGAAATTTCTGCATTCAGGCCGGGCTTTTTTGTGTTCTGTGGGGTCATGTTTCCATTGTCTACCAGCTACAGGAATTAAACCTTAGCTACTGAAAAATCTGATACAAATCATATATTCTCTGAGTCCCTATCATTGGACAGATGTCTGTCTCTGACCTGTGCACCACCTGTGCACTGCCAGCCTGTCTCATGTTTTCAGTCATAACAGTGGCTGACATTAAATGTGAATACAGACTTTAGTCAAACCTCTGCAGTCTGTGGCACTTATTGGTTTGCTGTTAAATACACAAGCTCTGGTTGCCTGTACTATATTTTTATCACTAGGCAAATTAGTGTATTACTGTGGTTGAGAGTTAAGAGAAACACAATCTTTGTGACATGAGCCTTTTACTCTTTTCACTGTTTCCTTAGTGTTATACAAAGTAATTGTTTTACCAGAGCAGATTTACTTTTAAAAACAATTTATAAAATCATAAATGGATAAACCCTTCATCTTACTACTTTATTAAAGGAGATTAAACGGAAAAATAAAGGCCTGTCACTGAGTGCAAGTGTTTGTCTTTGTTACAGAACACATTACTGTTGGCAGTAACACTCACAAATAACTTCTAATTTAATTGTTGGGACAGTGAAGTTAATAGCTCTGTATTATATGGACTGTGGAATCATGGCTCTGGTGTAAGTTTGAATCAACATGGTTTTCTTACAGTTTTACACTCTCTTCTCCTTTCATTGGGTCATAATTGTTTTAAAGATTTGCTGTCTTTCAGCGTTGCATCCTTACTGCACCCTTCTGTTGGTATGCCTAGAAAACCACATCACTCTGCTGCCTCTCATTCAGATGTCAGCTGTACGCACCAGCTGGCTGTTATTCCTCATCTCTGAGTGTGTGTGTCGGTCTATAAATCTGTCTGTCTGGCATGACTTCCCTCAATTAAAATCAGATAGAAATACTAAACCAACTGCTAGTGCTTGACAATGTGGTGATGGACTTGAAAGTCTAACGCTAAACAAAGCTAAATTTGTCTCCCCTTTCATGCACAATCAGATAAGGATGCCATACAGTGCAAGTGAATAAGCCAAGATTTGAGTTTGAAATTCTTAACCTGCAAAAAATGGAGGCCATCCGGCAAAGGTCCAATTTATAAAAAGTAGGATAATATTGTGTTATATTAAAATTAATTTAAGTTCTTTAGATTTTGAATTCTCCTTTATTAAATTGTTGAAATTCATTCATTCATTTTTATGATTACAAAAACATGTTTAAATCATAAAACAGAATTCAGAGAAATTTAAATGGGGAATGCAAAATTTGCTAATAAAAATGTAAAAATGCTAATATCTGCTGCAATGGGGCAACAAACATGGTACATTCATTAATGTACCTTAATAGGCAGTTGTGGCATTTTATAGTGATCTCTCCTTGTCTATTTGCAACTCTGGCTGCTCCAAATGTGTCTTTAAATTTATATACAGCAGAGCACAGCGTGGTTTTCACATTAAAATATGAATGTTTTGCCAAAAATGACTAAAAAACTTCCATTAATAAATCTTCACTGTTGTTCAGCAACACTGTACCTAACCAGTAGGCATAAAACAGCCTCTATTGAATTCACTTTGATATTTTTTCATATAACAAATCCTATTAGCAAAGCAAAATAAACAACAGCAGTTTTCACTTGTTGCAGTTACTAACATCAGGTTTTTGTTAAATCCTCCACAACAGCTGCTAAATGTACTGTACTAAACTGTACTAAGCCTCCTTGATCTTTGTGTAATTCATACACTGAGATTGACTAACACAGTGAAGCAGGAACAAAATGCATGTATCATATAAAGATGTGATCACAAATACAAACATTTATGGGAAACCACATAAAGATACAGCACTAACTGTCAGGCTCACAGACAGCTGAATGATAAAAAGAAAGATAAGAGTTTAACAGTCACTGACTAGTATGCATTTTTAATCTGAAGTGCTAAAATTTCAACACACAATATCATACTTAAAACCTACACTCTTCCCCATGAGCCACACAGTGAAACCTCACTGCCAAGGCCAGGCACATTGTCAGAAGTGGTGGCATCAATAACTGCGGGCTGTGTGGGGGAAGCAGAGACGAGTTGCTAAGCTGCTCTTACAGGCTTTGGCTTCGCACCCTGTCTGGCCAGGAGTCCATGGGCATGCCCTGAATTAGCTCAGGGCTTTCCCACTATGTGAGAACACTGTGGTGGCTGCAGCACCTGTCACCCAGACAAGTGTGAAGAGCAAGCGGTACAAGTGACTGAAGAGGGATTTTAGGGACATGGATGCCTGGTATTGTTACCCTGTGAGTATGAACACCTGGGTTTCAATACATTCATCAATAAACATTTGTTTAGAGATTTGAAATTTGAGCAGTAGATTCTGACAAGTATTAAAGAATTGCCATAAAAAAATGGTAATTTAAAAAAATAGATAATTTCATAGATAAATTAGAATAAGCGCTTTTGTAGAAAAGTGTAGACAGAACAGCATTGAACAAGACAATGTCTGTGACAATGTCTGGTGACTTTGATAAATTTCAAGAATAGGGGAAAAAAATGCATTTGTGGATTGATTGGTTGATTGATTGGTTGATAACTGTGAAAATGCATTAACTATTTGGACTAATTTAACCCCATCAAATAACATTTTTTAAAAAAAAAGTCATTTCATGTTTTTGAGCCTGCACAGAACATATGGGCTCAACAGCAACAGCAGACCCAGTTCTATAATTGTGAGTGTCCATGACTGGGGAGCTGAGTGACGAAGTTGTGCTATTAGTCAGACAGCCAAGTGTGGGATTCTACCCCTTTGGCCTTTGAGCTTTCAAAATGAAATACCACCAACTGTTATGTATCCTGTCATCTGTGGAACAACTCAAGCTATCAAATTTTAGCTACCTTTATTGACCATCAGTCTTTTACCCCTTTTTTTAGTAAAGCAGACGTTACATCTCTTCCCATTCTTATTTGGATATCAGAAAAACAATCAAACATCTTGTTATGTTCAGGAGCAGTCTAGCATAAAGTAAAAGAAGAAACCACTCCCCATGCACTGAGGGATATGAGTATGACCTTACATATAAAACAAAAGCCACATAACAATCAATCTGGCAAAACATCCTTTACAGAGTGACTCTAAGAAAAATGAGAGATATTCACAGAAAGAGGGCCAAACAATCCTTTAAATATAACTACTGCAACATGCAAATGCATTTATAACCTTTTTATTTTAACCTAAATGTAGCCTAACCATGCTGTTGATGTCTTTTAAGTACATAACTTTCTCTTCAGAGGCTTTATTAACACTAGTAGAGATATTAAGTGACCCCTTTGCTAGAATACAATGGACTCACTACTGGATACTTTTCTCTTGTTCCAAACACGAAACACGAAACCTGCTAACAATTACCAATAATTTTCAATTATCCTTTCATAAAACTTTGGCCCCTCACCTTTTAATTTAATTACCTTATTTGTACAATTTGGTATATTTAAGCTGCATTAATCACCATAATTGACATGACTTTGAAAAATATGCAGGTGAATACATACAAGTAAACACACAAATGTCAACACACAAGTTTGGCCCACATTGTCTTTATATAATGCTTCAGTTTGCCACCCAGTGTGCAGTAGAGGAGAGGCAGGATGAAAGCTTCTTGGAGCGACAGTTATATGAGAGAGAAGCGATAATGAGTGGGCTGGAAACCGTGACAGCCGGTCTGCCGCAAGTAGGGGGGTGCAAGAGGAAGAGTGAATAAGAGGAGGGGGTAATGCGTGGGAGTATACCACAGCAAATATGGTATGAATTCAACACGATACAGCCGCAGCCCCGTTGTTATTCAGCAGATGAGCGAATGAGCAAAGAAGCGTGTCTTGTCCAGACACCCACACGGCCTGGGCTGGTGTCCGAGGAGATTAGCAATACATTGTTATGTCTTTATATGTTCTTTCTGTGCGTTAGGTTGTTTTAAATACATTGTTCCATTTCACTATACAGTATATCTATTTCTGAGATCTCACAAAGTCATGATATCTCTTTTTCATGTTAGTCATTCAAACAAGACTTTATTTATTTCTTTCGTTGTTTCAGAGTGTAGTCCAAATTAAGGCTGTTACACTAAAACTAAATTAAAAACCAAAATTGGTTGTGAAAAAGTATTTCAGTTAACTTAGTAGCGTTTGTTTTATAAAGCCTGTTCTGAACTTTTTATCATAGTAAAACTAAAACTAAACATTGTGGAACAATTAAAAACTGAAATGAGACAGCTTGCTCTGAAAACTAACAGAACAAAACTGAACTGAATTAAAAAGCAACCCTAAAAGGAGTAAAAAAAAAATTACAGAAAAAATAATTGCATTTAAATTTATTGATTTCTTGTTTTACTTTGTAGTTTCTCTCCCCATGTGTCGTGGTTTACATTACTTCCTGTCCTTCTGTGCCTACACAAGTCTGTTTTTGCCTCACTCTTTGTCACTTTGTATGCATCTGTTATCCAGTCCATGAGACACATCTATTCCCAGTTCTGGTTTTGGCCAAAAGAGTTTCATCAATGTTCTTACCTGTGTTCCTCATGTCATCCCTGTTTGTGGTATTCACGTAGTTCTTTGATGTCTCCTCAGCCTGATTGTTCATTTTTATTGCCCTCAAGTTTTTTTATCCACTGTCAAATTTTATTATTAAAGCTTATTTTTTATTTCTTCTACCTGTCTAGCCTTGATGTTAAGCTACTGGATCTTTTTTGAACTCTTAAATGTGATACTCTTTTAGATTAATCTAACGTACCCATTGCTGGGTTACACAGGGCTGTTGAAGCAGACAGATTACTGGGATAAATTCTGTGTTACCTACTAATATCATTAAAAGGAAGAGAGTTAAACTTGGCTCTTGTTTTCAAAGTCTCTAACCTTAAGTACAACAGATCATTATACAGGTAGATTACATGGGTCAATTTCTCTCACATAAGAGGGTGAAATGTATGACCAGCACAGTGACCTGTATTGAAGACTGTTTGCAGTCAGATCTGCTCGTAGCTGCAGCAGTGGTCAATCATGATTTGATCTATAGTGAAAATCTTCCTTATAATTTTCATAAAGTACACCGCAAGTGCCTAATTTCCATAGAGCTGAGATCTCTGCACCACCTGATGGGATGTGAGCTACTGTGATCAAAGCCTGTGATGGTCGCATGGCACAGGTGGTTTTCCATACAACAACAGTAATACAGAGACATTTTTTTGTTAGAGAGTAGGAAAAAAACTAAATGTGGTAAATATGGCAATTCATTACTGTAAAATATTTAAGCCATAGAATTACAAAATTCTTTGTTTACATGTCATTATTGTTGATGTTTGGTCATTTATCAGGGTGTTTAATCCTCATGAGTATAACAGAATTAGAGCTCAGGAGCTTGCTGCTAATGAAATGTTAATCCTTTGAATTACATAGTCCTCCTGCTTATTTGACACTGCCGCCAGTGTTTGATGTTTTGCATGAATGCACACACATACGCTCAGAGGCTTTTTGATCCTCAATCACCCTCTTCCAGTTGAATATTGTTCTAGTTTTTACACCTGATTCTAGCAGCTTTTTCTTACCAACCATCTGCATGAAACATGTTGCCATGGCATCAGGGAAAAGGCTGAGGTGTCCCTGTTGTCACATTTTGTTCAAAGACAACCTGAGCTCTCTAAACACTCTGCTTTTCTGTCTCCCAATATAATTATTTTTGCTATGTGACACTTTCTGCTACCTTTCCTACCCTTAAAGTGTGTGTCTCCACAGGGCAGCCAGCCACTTTCTTAGAAATTTTCAGCAACTGAAAAACAGCATCATCTTTTCAAAAAACAAAACAGAAGGAATTTAAAAAACACACTGTTGTGCTGATTAAAAGTTCCTATTTAATGTGCTAGCAGCTGTGGTTCCATTTCAGTTATTCTCGACCACTATGGACATTGTCATAACTGGCATAACTGTGGCTGTTGCCTGATACAAGAATAACCTCTTATTGACACTCCTTACTTGCTATTGGCCTAATGAAATGGCTCTGATCTGACGTAATTGCATTGGATATGATTCAGTGCCAGAAAACAAAAGCTGGACTCCATCAAGAAGTTTTAGACGAGCTGTTTTATTTTTTTTTGTTTTAGCTCTTTTCTTTGTAACATCAAAGTAATTGAACAATTTTGTTTGTGGGCCAGAAGTTGCATTCCTTAAAAGGCCATCATACAGACTAACTTCTAGGTCAGTGTTGTTTGTATAGTTTCACAAATGGTGTGTGAAATATGCTCAAACCCAGGCTGTGGTGTCTACATATGTATGTTTGCCAATGTAAGAGAGCAGGCAAGTGAGAGCATGGTAATGAATGTGCATAAAACTGCTCTTACTCATGGGACTATCAAAATTCTCCTGAGCCAAACCAGCTTTCTGAGAACCAGGAACAATAACCCCCTTTGATTTGAAGGTGTATGTGGACTAATGGAATTATTGCTGGAATAAAAATGATTGATTGACTACTATCTGTGGTACAAATCCCTGCTTTCTTTCTAAAAAGCCCACCCCCCACCCCCCCACCCCCACCCTGCATCTCTTCCTCCTTGGTGTTTTGTCACAAGGTGCTTAAGTAAAGCTTAGTAATTACAGAAAAAAACATTTATTTTGTCACTGAAAAGAAAAAATTTTCCAAATCATCAAACCTACAACACTATGAAGTGTTGTTATCACATGATTAAGTATGTGTCTAGTTATCTTCCACAGTGCAAAAAATTCCTGCTGAGTTACTATTGTGGGAATGTGGGAAAGCCATAGCAGCAACCTTGTGTTTGGAACTGTTACGGAGGTCCCCTTATCTTGGTCTTCACAGAGAATGAAGCTATGGCTCTGCACCAGTATAACCATTTGAAGATAAACATTTTAAAGAATTATTGTATTTTCATTACCTTGGAATAAGCTTGTCATATCTACAGAGGTCTGATTATTGAAATGAAAAGTGTCAAAGTTGTTAGTCAACAGATTGATATTGGTGCCACAAGTGGCAGGAATATTTGCAGCAGCTCTGTCTCCCATCTACATTCTGCTAGAAAATATCTGTCACATGTGGGGAAACCAGTTACAACCCATCAGGAAATGTAGGAATGAGTTTGAATTCATAATGAAGTATTCAGTGTTTGGCAATTTTTATTTACTTATTTATTATTTATTTATTTTTGCTTCCTTGCCAAATCAGATGAGAGCCAGTGGAGAATTTCATTCTGTTTTTGGTCTTCATGCCAAGCTAGGCTAAGTGGCAACTTATTTATAATCCAAACATGAGGATGATTTTGATCTTCTCCAGTGGCAGGTAGAATACAAAAAATCTACACTCAAGTAGAAGTGCCATTACTGTCGTAAAAAATTTCCAAAGTGAAAATTAAGATTTACTGTTAAAAAAAATGGTTAGTTCATTTCTCTAAGTACCAGGTACTTCAGATTTTAATATTAGTGTAAGCTCAATCATTAGTGATAAGATAAATTAACTTGATTATCGTAACCCTAAAAACATGAAACATTCACATGAAAAATTAACATAACCGAAGTTCATCATTTTCATCTCATCACATTTTCATCTTCAGTGTGCAATTACTTCAGTGTACTCGCGGAGGTTAGATCTCAGTGTTTTTTAAAGAGGCACAGCAAGCACTTCCTATAACTCTTTTCTATTTAGTATTCAGGATTTAAATGGTGGCCAGATGTAGACAAGAGCTGTTGCTGGAAACTGCTTCATGTTATGGGTTTTGTTCCATCATAGTAATTTGTAATTTAAAGACAGGTGATACAGCTGCAACTTGCTTACATCTACAGAAGAGGCTCCCCACTACACATTCTACCCTTTAAACTCAAGCGTGCTATTTCAAGCAGATTAAATGTAACAGACAAAAGATATTTGGCCATTGTAATGAAGTAAAAAGTAGATTACTGCTCAAAAATATACTTAAGTAAGAGTTAAAATAAGGCTTTGAAAAAGTAATAAAAAGTACTTTTACTCATGTGCTTTCCTGGTAATAAGTTACTACCTACCCCTGATCTTGTCATCTAACTTGTGTCAAACTGTTCTTTTAAACAAATGGTTTTAGCTGAAACAGCACTGAACATTTTTAAGCACGACAGCACTCATAGCTGAACTCCACACAGTCACTCACACACAAAATCCCCCTCTCACATACGCAGAGTTTTCAGTTTGCCTGCAGAGTTTGTGGTTATCAAGCTGTGCTCTGCCTAAAGAGTTGTGTTATTTGAGAGAGCTTGGCTAAATGAGAAGACAGGAACCTCAGGAGCTTTTTTGTTCCTCAGCCGTTGCTACACAGAAGTCAGCTTTCCTCACACTTTCCCCTTCTCCGAGAACTCAACAGGAAACTGCTTTAATGGCATCAGCTTGTGCTGCCATAGTTGAGAAAAACACTTTTGCAAAAAGCAGGTCTTGTGTCTTGGTATTTAAAAGACATATCACGAACTGAAGGATAATTACTTTTAAATGTCTGTTTTCTGTGGTTAAAAATCACAATAATAAATTGAAATCCTTCATTCTTAAATAGATGGGCAGTTGTCAATTTCTGAGCCTCCATTTACTTCTAATTGCATGTTATAGTTATGTAATTAGCTGTATCTGTCCTATTGTGTCTCACTTCTATTACTTTTCAGTGTCCTCTGACTTGACACACACAATTAATTAAAGGAATTAAATCAGTTTCATTCTTAACCATCTTGTTCTGTTTCCCAGATAATGTGCACACTCAACTCTCTAATGTATTAAATGCTTATCCAAAACATGTAATCTAGCAGTAGAGCTGTGGTCATTTTTCAATGGGTTATATATTCTAGCCATGTAAATATGTACCCTTTTATATAAATTGAGATTCTGCATTGCATATAAATGTTTGATCCATTAAGGTTTCTTGTTTTTAACAATATTTTAGCATGCAATCGCATCAGCTGGCCTGTATTTACTGGAAGTTTAAAGGCTTTTGTTTTAGCCTAAAATGAGATTTGGGATTTTTCCAACTCTCTCATACTCTGATCTAAACATAGAAGGCTCAAGGACTGAGCTTAATTCCAGTAATTCCTGTTTAATTTTGCTAGCTCTCTGAAAAGTATGGTAGCTATGTTTCCCAGCAGATGGGGGAAAAACTTGAATTCATAAAGTAACTGCTTTTTAACATGTTAGATAACCTAAAAAGCATATTAATGTGGAAATATCTCCACTTTAAGTTTATAAATGAGCAGTTACAGCCTCATGACCTTACAAGTTGAAGAGTTTTCCTCTAAATTTCATCCAACACAATCATTCAGGTCAAAATTTTAATTTCCAATACTTCCAATACTCATTGATATTCCTATCGGCCTCAGCTATACTCTGTGTTTAATGCTATTTAGCAAAGATTAGCATGTAAGCATGCAGCAACTTTCTGACGTGACAGAAGAATATTTAAACAAGGTGGAATGAAAACAATGACAATGGGATGACTATCCCATCAGCATATCTTCTTCATAGCGGATATATTTTACTTTTGTCTCCTTATGTAATCAAAGTGTCCTATAACTTCCATATTCAGAGTTGTGAGATCTAAGATACTTCAACCTGCATTGATGCTGTCTCTTTTTATCTGTGGACGAAGTTGATGTATGATGTCCAGTCTAAACAGTATGATGTTGGGTGGTCAAGCGGCCGCGTGCACTATCCCTGTTGTTTTGGTCAGTGTTCTTTCCCATGACTCTGAGATGAGCCAGAGGAAGCCCAATGTGATTTCCACACAGTTCCCAGGCCCCCAGATCCCTCCTAACACAAGCTATTACAAACAGTTACACATGCACACTCCCTCATAAATCAGGCAGAGATATGTGTGTGTTTGTGCGTATGTATGTCTGTGTGGGTGTGACTAACATTAAAAGAGATAAATGGCCTGAACATCCTTAGCTCTTTGATGCACACATGCTCTGTCTAAATTGTCGACCTTAATCTCTCTCACACACACACACACGCACACACACACACATACACTCTCACACACACAGACAGGCCTGCAGGCTAAAGGACAGCTGCTGCTTGTCCAGTTAAGAGGCCCACTTCATAAAACAAGGGCCCTCTGCGACTCTACCTCACGCATTGACACTTCACCGTCACTTGCTGTCATCTGAATTTATTGAAGATGATATCCACTTAACCACAGCTTTCTTAAAATTTGAAGGGGATTCTTACTAATTCAGAAACAAGAAAACAAGGGTGACGATTTACTACTTTGTGAGGATGCTATTGGCATGACATCACTGCAAGTGATCATAAGTAGCCAGAAAAATACACAAAGCTTTAAGGTTGTGATAAGGTAACATAAAGTTTATTCAAACCAAGTATATTTAAGTCTAAGTTTAAAGGTTCATAGGGTTTTATCATGTCGATCTAATAAGGAATAGCTTAGCATTTTGTAAAATAGCTAAATCTTTGACTAACTTCAGATTAGAATAGATCAATAACGAATGTTAGGGTCCGATAGAACCCTGTCATGCTAAATGCTCAGTACAAGGCTAGAGACAACAGGTGCTTAGCTTAGCTTAACTTAGCAGGACAGGACTTAAAGCATGGGGAAAGCATTACATCTGTTTTGTTCAAAGGTAGACAAATCTACCTAGCCAATTTCAAAGGTTGAAGTTATAACTCATTATTTCCATAATCTGTACATAAAAACAAAAATGTAAAAATTTCAATTTGTTGTTTTACAGTTACTTGCTTACAAGAGCTATTTCCTTGGCCTGACTGGCACAGTGACTAGAGTTTTGATGTCATTGTAAGGTTTGCCCAGTCAGAAAGCAGTTCCCGCGTGTAAGCATCTGAACAACCACAAGTTTGTTTTATGAGACACCTCAGGATAGCTGCACAAAAGTAACAGTAACCAATAACAGTCTCAATGTTAAGCTGAACTTACCACTGGCCACTTTAAAATTTAGCATGTAGACATACAAGTTAATTAGAGATGCTTACAAGTCATTTTTCAAAGTTCAAAACAAGTCTCATGTCTCTCATGGTAACAATGAGATATCTCTGCTCCGTACCATTTGGTCAGCTTACAGCACTTTATTGCTATATCTTAGACAATAAAAGCATGCACTGCTGTACAAAGCACAAAGTATCAGCATTGATTATTTTTGTGGTGTATGATTACTTTGATACCGGCTATTACAATGCAATTTGAAAAAAAAAAGCACTTAGTAAGAGCTTTATTTTAAGGTTAATGATTGTGTTTTACCTTGTAACATGAATAAAATGTGACAGCAAAGACCAGGTATTAAGGTTTAATTGAAAGAGCTCTTCTCTATCAGCTGATAGATTGATTTTGAGTCTATCAGGAGCTACAGGGCTCTGAGAGAAGAACTGGTTCCAAGCTAATGATGCAGGCAAAACACACAAACTCAAGTCCCCATTTCTGTTATCAATCTTCTCATTTAAGACTGTGCAAGAAAGAGGAAGCATATTTTCCCAAAATGTCAAACATTTCCTTTAAGAGATAATATTGCACATCAACTGCACCAGTAGGTGCTGCTAAAGAAGAAGAAGAAGAAGAAGAAGAAGAAAAGTTTTATCTTCTGCAAAGTATCTATTACAATGTCAGTTGAGTTTAACAAAGTCCACTCTGCTTTTTCCTAGACAACTTCATCTTACACATTTTGGAAGACACTTTTGGACCTAGAAGCTGCTGATTGAGGAGGCAGATCTTTCGGGTCAAGAGGTAGGAGTTAAGCTTCTGTGTCTGATTAAGAGTGATTTAGAAAGATGGCTTAATATTGTTTTGTCATTTTCCTGAGTTTCTATTTTTTTGTCTAGTGTTCTTTAATCTTTCATAAAAACAGTACAATAATGCTGCAACTAGTAGTAGAGTTATGCTGCAGTTTTTCAACAGTATTTTTTTTTTTTATTATCTCACATTTTATATCTGGAACGTGAATTCATTTGGATGCTTATTAGAAGCATGACCCCTCTCTTGCTGCCTTGTTTTGCAGAGCCTTCAGGCCTTTCCCTGAGGTCAGGCTAGACTTAACAGAGGTTATGTTTGGCAGGATTACCTCACTCTCTCTGACAGCTTTTCCAGTTAACTGGATGTTGAAAGCAGTTAAAGCAGCTGTTGTTATTTTAGGTTAAAATAAAATACTCTGAGGAAGTTGGTATAGACAATGCTATTGACATTGTCCAAAAAAATAAGCTTTTTATTTTTGCTTGTTTTCTTGACAACAAATGATCAAGAAACCATCAAACTGGATTCCCATTGTTTTTCTGTTGATCAACTAATCAATTAGTCAGCTAATTGTTTCAAGCTACTTAATATCATATTATATATTATTTGTCTTAATGTAACAAATGGAAGGATTTTTCCGGAGTAAAAAGAAAAAGTGTGACTCACAGGAAATAAAAATGTCACATCTGCTGCTTTGAGCTTGCTGTGAATATAGTTTTGTCTGACTTTTGATAGGCGAGCTACATCTGTCCATTCCCTCCATGCCAGTAGACAGTCATCAATATGCAGAGACAACAGCTCTATTTCTGCTTGAAAGTTATTGATGTCTGTGTGGAAGTGGGAGTCTGTGTGTGAGTGCAAGTGTGCGTGCGTGCAAGTGTGCGTGCGCATATGTGTACACACTGGGTCTGTATATATGCAGTGTGTGTGTGTGTTTGGGGGGGGGGGTGGGGGGGGGGTAATGCATGTTTGAATCAGTAATAATCAGCAGGGGACCAGTGTGACTCATAGGGGAGGTGGTGAAGTGTCTTTTTCTTGCTTCTGACTCCCCAGCCTGCTGCTTTCTGATAAGAGAGAGGCAGAGACAGTGGGCTCTGGTTAATCCTCTCTCTGCATCGAGCCTGCTGTCTGCCATAAAGAACAATAGATGAGACAGAGCGGTCATCCATCTTTTCTTCTGGCTTCTGTTTATAGCTCCTGAATCACCAAGGATGGAGTGGGTTGTAATGGTGTTGAGTAACTCTTGAGACACTTTGCGGATTGTATAACAAACCTTTTCACTCCCAATTTCCTGTTTTTCACAGCCCACCTCCCCAGCTATAAATGGGTTCAGAAATCATTTAATTAAACAATGTTTTTCTCAAAATTTTGGATTATGAGGAAATATAGACACATCAAAGGTTGAGTCACAGTAATATAATTGTTATGAGAATTGAGACAGCTGTAATGCTGCTTTGACACTCCTATGTTGGTTTTTTGTTCAAGTTTCCTTTGAGATTAGGGTTATATTCTAACACATTTGATTTCAATCTGTCAGTTTTGTAAACAAAACTAATTTTAAGAGCTGTAAAGCTCCAGTCCTGATCTGCGATTTTTGCACCTTATCTAGAACAATTACCCTCTAGACAGATTTGAAGATTTTGTTCTCTATAAGCAATCCTCGTTTTGGTTTAACAGTTATATCATATTAAATCTAAAATGAACAAACTAAACCCTGAAAATACAGATTTTTTCCTAATTTGCAGACAGTGTCATGACAATTGCACCAGCTTACTTAAAAGTTGTGCACTTTTCCTTTGAATCTTGGCTTCACTCAAACTCCTACTTAAAAGTTCAATCAGGATATTTTCCAAACGTGAACTTTGTTGCTCTGTACTTGATCATGTAATGCAGCTACAGTGTGACCATTTTCAGGCATTTTTCAGGAAGTTGCAAATTAGACTGTTTTTGTTGTTGGCACTGATGTAATTCAGTCAGTCACTTTGAATTGTGCAGCTATTTTAGAGCTGTAGTTTAAGTACAATGATCTCATAAAATTTTAATATGGTCAGATATTTTCTTTCTGTTAGAAGTTATGCCGATTAAATTGACAAGTGTTACTTTTCTTTTATTTGCAATCTTTATTTTATATCGGTTTACATTATGGTAAGTTTTGTAATTACACAACCACATAGATTTCTAAGATGCTTTTGTAATTTTTTTGGCAAGCCGTGTGGTACGTTGGATTAGACTGTGCAACAAGGTGAATTGACTCGCCCACCTCATGCTCTGCAGTTATATAACACACAAGATTTGTTTTTATACAAGCTCGTGTACTCATTTCAGTGAGTTGTGAATTAAAAGCTATGAGAACAGCTGCTGTAAGGGCTTCTCTGTATGCAATGTTCAAGGATAGAAGAATGTGCGCTGTCACAAGCAGCCTTTCTGAGTGAACTGTGTTGTACAGTGCAGCTTCTTCAGACAAGGTTTCCTACAGAATGTGAGTTTGTGATTGGCTGCATGTTTACATGTTTGTTGATGGTGGTGAGTGGATATAGATGCCCTCCTTCTCTCTCTCTCTCTCTCTCTCTTCCTCTCTTTCTCTCTCTCTCTCTCTCTGAGGACAGTGCATTGTATATTAATAACCATATTTTGTGTGGGAGATAATTTGACTTCCCTGTCTGTCAGCTAGGTTTCTGCTGATACCTGTATGAATTGTAATTGGCAGGTCCATTAAAAAGCATTTCCACTGTCTCGTTGCCATTACAGTCACCATGTGCTGCATATGTTCTGCGTTTACACAAAGACTGTTTCTTAAGATGTCCCTCTTGAGGAACGAGCAGCACTGCACCCACTGACCTTAAATTTCAGCAGAAATTTTGATATGAAGAAACACTTTTAAAATAATGTAAGCTTCAGTGAGTTTTTACAAATCAGATTTCTGAGCATCCGAGAAGGGCAAACAGTCCCTTAGAAGTCCCTAAGTGGCTGGGTGTATAAATACAAATCTTTCTTACTTTCTGAAATGTAAGCAATATTAAAAGCCAGTCAGAGGTTTCACATAGTTTAATGGCAAATCCACAATAGGTCCTGGGCAAGTGATCATCTCACAGAATGTTTTAAAAATACAGTCTTTATGTATTAATCCACAACAACAGTGGGACTTTGGAAGCTTTTGAGCAGTCTTTGATGTATCTGTGCCTCCAGAGATTACAGCCATCTGTGGCGTGTTTTCAAGAGTCTGCACAGGAAGAGGAGTAGTTCCACACCTTTTGTGTAGTTGTCATAGTAAGTTCAGCCTCTTTAATTAAGCAGATTAAAATGCTCTCAGATGCTAATTTTGTTCAATTAAGTATTTCCAGCTAATGCAGATGGATTTTTATAACAGTTTCCTGTGAACAGGGAGAGTTCAGAGCCTGTGACTTCCAGTTCTTAGATGGTGCAGAGGAGAATCTGGTGGCTCACCATGGCTAGTGTGAACTTCCTCAGTGACAGCATGGAGGGCAGTCTCAGTTGAGTGGCCTGTCTTAAACTAGTGGCATCAAAAAGGTTATTGTTGGACATGTGCAGAAAGTAAGAAAGACAACAAGCTCAAGTGTTTGTGAAATAAATGGAGAAAACAGACACATCTTCAGTTCTTAAATCAGAAGGATTGTGTGTGTGTGTGTGTGTGTGTGTGTGTGTGTGTGTGTGTGTGTGTGTGTGTGTGTGTGTGTCTTTAAAAGAGGGTTCACACTAGCTACTCTTAATATTATGGAATAAAAAAATGTCATGGAGATATTATTGAGGTGAATGAGGAAAGGGGGGAGTAAGGAGCAGTAGACCAAAGAAAGTAAGAAGGTGCAGGGTCAAGGGGGCATGTGTTGAGCGGTGGAAGGTGACTAGTGTCAGTGCCTCATTGGGAGAATGGTATGATAAGGCATTAGAATGGGAAAGAATCCACATGGTAAGGGCTTGGCCATAGAATCTTATTTCTGCTTACAGCTCAACAAACAAAAAAAAGTTCATACAGATAAGAGGAAAGGTTTGATTTCTTAAAATTGTAAACTGTTTTAAAAAAGGACTCTTAATTGTATAATAGTTTCAGATTTGTTCACCACAGCTTTAGGGGCAGGTTGCACCTGCTTGTGCAAACCTTAAATTAAAATATAATATAATATAAAGTGTACAACAAGAATAAAAAAAGAGACTGACTGATATTAACCTCACACAATTTTAATAATACCAGTAGTTAAAATTTATGAAACAGATAAAGCCAGGGCAGGAGACTAAACTAGATTGTGGTCAATCGACACCACAAGAAAGGCCAGCAATCAGATTATATTCTAGAACATCCGTCTGTTGGACTAGATGATTTTTTAATCAACACAGCAGACAGAGAACAGTCAAGCTGAAAATTGTATTTTAAAGAGTAAATATTTCTTAATTACAGCTGGGTTAGGATAGTGTATGTTACCTCCAGATGTCAGATGTCAGAATGCATGTACTGTGTACCTAGAGGAAGTGTATTGGCAGATATAGGCCACATGATCTTTTAGTGACACTTGAATATTTACACTGTGCTCGTTGTCATTTAGTGGTTTTCTCAATTTATTACTTTACAGATAGAAAGAAATAGAGAGATAGAGATTAATAACAAAGTACTAATACCATCCACTATGATTTGATATTAGAGGGCAAACATTATGTGTCAGTATCTGTGCCTGCATGCACTTGATGCTTTGTTGGAAGCATAAGAAATTTACAACTTGGGCCTCCCTGACAGCTGATTATTTAATTTATAATCTGTTGTTAACTGATAGCTCAGCTGCAGTGATTTAATGACATGTTCCCTGATACAGGGCGAACGTTCAGGTTTTAGATCTTACTGCCTAACTTCCCCTTTAGTTTTCAACTCATTGCAACTTAAGGAATTTGTGAGGGTCTATTGTTTCATACCTTACTTTTTTTTTTAACCTTCAGCTGAATTTAGAAACACTGCAGACAATAATGGAGTTATTCAGAAGTGAGTTTCTATCAGTGACACGGTGAGGGGAGTGTTTCCTTTTCCAAAGGAAGAACTTCTGAAAGGTTTGCGCTGGAGAGAGGAGTTGTTTTCTCTTCCACCCAGGCTGTTGCTTCCTGAGTCTTCAGGAGGAAGGAATTCCCTCTAGTGTTGGTTACCCACCCTAGATCTGAACATAAACACTCACGCACACACACACTAACACTTGCATAAATTCACTGGTTACATGCCTCTCTAGAAGTGCTGTTCCGGGTCCTAAAGATAGGAGCCTAAATGCAGTGAAAAGCCCCTTTTTAAATACTAGTAAAGGTGGTCTGCTGTTTCAGATTTTTATGAGTTTTCTAAATTGTGAATATGAAAAGAAAGTTCTTATCTTGATAGTATCATATTGTGAGTCACTCTGTTATTTATGTCCCAACTCTCTGCAGATACAGGCATTGCTGTAATGCAATGATTTTCCCACTTTCTTGATTTTTATCCACCTCCTGCACCAAAGAATACTTCTAGACTATGCTGACTAATGTCTAATTCCACCCTCAAAGGAAATCAATATTAAACAGTGTACACAACTTGGCTTTTTCAACATTTTGGTTAATTCTTCACCCAAGCTTATTCTGAAAGACAGTTTGTTTACCTTAGGCATCACAGCTCAGCCTAACTTAAGCCAGAATTCAGGTTTAGTCTAAATAATTCATCCTTGTAATAACTGACAGTCACATTCTCATTTCAGTTTCTTGCATCATCTCTTTGTGCTTTACTGTTTTCACTGATGGCTTCCATTCTTGTGCTCTTGTTTACGCAGATCTTTGCACTCATATTTACCCAAGCTGCACACTTAATTAAATTACTCTTCCCTGCACTCTGTCAGTTGTCTCTACCCTGTGGGGCCTTTCATCTTGTGCCTCTGTCCATGGGCCTCTGTCTCAGCCATACATGCCCTTACTCACAGTAGTCCAGTGGGGCGTAGTCTTCACTTGGCTGACCTCGTCCCACCCTCCACGCTACCCCATCCTAATCTGTGTGTGATCAGCTCAGAACTGCTCATACTCACTGCTTGGATGAGTTTAGAATGGCATAATTAGTTGGTTTGCCCTGAAATTTTCCTGTTTTGTATATTTTTATTTTCTGTATATTGCACTCCTTTAGTATGTGTCTGTCACTCAAGAATATCAGAAAAACTTGACACAATGCACTGCACATTTTGAAAGTGCATTTATTGTGACACTTCAATAGATTATGTGAAAAAGTTGAAGCCCTGAATAACAAGAGGCACTGTGTGAAAATTTTCACACATGTAAAGCAAGATGCTCCAGTTTAATGAATAATTTTAGAAATACAATAAACAAATAAAAACCACAAAGGACTTTTTTTTTCAAAAAAACAAAAATGTAATGAAGCTTTACAATTAACCAGAGCAGTAATACTGTATGTAAGTCTTAACAATCAGCAGTACAATTTATTTGTTTCATGCAGTTTTCCTGCTGTAAGAAAAACATTTCTGACATCCCTTTAGGTTATCTGATGTTGAAACCATCAAACACAAGCATGCTGATGAGTTTGTCCTTGTGCACAAATGTTAAGTTGCAGACTCATGGTTTAAGATTTATGCCTGTGTGAGTTTACAACTACTGAAGCACCAAACATTTACTAACAGCAGAATGCATGAGAGGAACTTGCACATTTCTTTATTTATGACTCTGTGTTGCTCTACACTTTCAATAAGGACCAAAAATATGCTGTATCTCATACTCACACATGCCTCTGTCTAGAACTGTGGCACAATAAAAAAGAAGGGTGAGACCAAACTATATGCGTTTGCAACCTATTGAGATTGTTCACAGCACAGGTACTACCAGTTGAAAAATTAGTCTCAACCCTTAAAACAACATGCTGTGGTTTAATATAATGTTATGAGCTATGCTTTTTCTTGTCTCAGAGCAGTGACTGAATAAGACCTTGGTCACCATGAGGTTGTAGAGATGCTGATGGATTTTGATAGAGCCACACTAGCTCTTTAGCTTGATTATAAATATAAATGCTGAGCTTAACAAGCAAGCTGTTGCTTAAGCTTCATTTTTAGCATACAAAAGTGAGAATGGTATCAGTGATCTCTCAGTAAGAAAGCAGGTAAGCGAAACTCACAAACTGTCAAAATATTGCTTTGATATCGATGTGGGTAATTTGCTCACTGCATAGTCAGTGTTTATGGAGTCAGGACAGATGTTGCTGACATCTTTTTGCCAAAGACTGATACCTGAAAGAGTCCAGGCTGATGAGCATCATTATATCTGACAGTGACAACAGTACATCTATTCAACCCCTTATCTGCTAGTGAGACATGATGTTGTAATCATACCTTAAACCAACCATTGATTGTCATTGTTGTTTGTTCCCCTGTTACTGTTGCTGATTTTCTGTTGATTCTTGTGTTCTGCTATAAATGTAATCTTCTTGAACTCTGGAGGTGTGCCTCTTCAGTTCGTCTCATAGTATCGTCATAAAAAAAAAGAAAAAAAGAAACTGAAGTCACTGTATTCCCCACTTCCCTGAAGTAATGAGAGTTATTTTGCTTCTCATTCATTTCTTCTCCCTGTTCTTCTGTGCAGATATAGCTCTTTTATTTTTCATGTGTTGAATTAGTCACTAGAGTCCCTGAAATTGAGGACTCTTGAGTATCTCAGTGACGACATAAAGAGAGGGTCTGTTTCTAATAACTGTTGTTGTGTATTAATGTGGTTGTGACAAACAGTCCCTTCTATCTTAAGAACAAATCATGAAAAATATATGGAAAATATATGGACTTCTATGTGTTGATCTAAAAGGTAAACCCACCTGAGAGAGGCTTTCAATGTACAACCATTATCATCCCTCTCTGTACATCACTACCCCTTTAAAGGTCACACATTGTAGTATAAACAAACTACACAGCAGAACATGCTGCTTAGTGTGGCTCTCGGTGTTGAAACACAAGTTCAAAAAGTGATTTTGTGTTGTGCACATTTTGTCTGTGCTTGTACTTGTTTTTTGAGAACAGGAAAAAAATGTAGGAAACTTAATCTACTTTGGTATCAGCTTCTCATTCTATTTCTCTTTTTCTCCTTTAGCTCCTCAACTCTGTTCACCTTATCTGTCTGAGCTTGTCTTTAAAGAGATCCTCTGTATGTAAGAATCTGTGTGTATGTCTGCATGTGCATGTGTGTAAAATGACCTGTCAAAATCATTGCGGTGCAGTGTGCCTGTTACCACGGCAACGCAGGCTTCTCTGTCTCTCTTTTTTCTCTGTCTCTGTCTCCCCTCCCCTTTCATTTCCCCTCTACACCAGAGCCAGGTCATGTGATTGCACTGACGTCAAGCCGGAGAGGCAGGCAGAGGAACGAATTAGTTTGTGGGCTTTTAACAAACCTCCCGCTCAGACTAGGAGACTCTGAGAGTCTGTCACTCACCGTTAGCTCTGTCTCAGTCACTCAGTCGCTCAGTCCGTCCTCTCTTCCACCCCCTTACCCCCCTCTCCTGTTCTTTCCCCCTCTCTCTTGCTCTTATCTTTGTTTCTTTCTGGTGCTCTTCTCTATTCCTGCCTGTTGCTTCCTCTGCTGCTGCTGCTTCTGCTGCTGCTTCCACAAACTTAGTCTAAGAGAGAAAGTGCTTTGTGATGGACTGCTGAACAGCTTGTACATTGCTACAAAGTGAGGTAAGCTTCCCGTGTTTTCTCTTTGTGTGTGTATTGTGTGCTTTAGCAGCTAGTGGCTGCTTCCAGAGGGTTGTGCAGCAAGTTACAGCCTGATAAGGGTTAGTTGATGTGTTTGAGTCATATATTGTGCACAAGGGAAGTTGTACTTGGATGAATTTTCTGACAGTGGATAATGGAGGCTCTGTGCAAAACTCTTTTGTCACCCTTTAATTGTTTAGCTAAACCTTAGAGGTTACAGAGTGTAGAAATATAGTGTGATGTTTTAGAGAGATTCTCGATCAGGGGATTATCTCAAAGGCTACTTTCTTTCTTTCTTTGCAAACACAGCCAGATATGTTTCACACCCCTCAGGAAGAAAGTGCACGACAGAAAAGAAAGTGAAGGCGGGTGTTACCGCTTTGGGGACTGAGAGTCTTATATGTTGTGTTGTTGGAATTGATGGGCAGCTCCACATGGCTTTTCCTTAAAGCGTGGCTAATGTTGGAGTCAGTAATGTGGGCTGGAGCTGCTGGCTCTGTCTGCCAGAGAATCAGAAGCAGGGAGGGGGCAGAGCAGCTGCCACCTGCCCTCCTCAGTGGGGATGGGAAAGCCTCAGAGGTATGCGCTGCAAAAATGTAACTCTCTTCGTCTCAAGGTCTCAGCTGTAGTATTTTGTTTTTCTGATGAAATTTAACAACAGTGGAAGATGAGGGAATTTTTTTTAGAGGAGTTTAAGCATTCTTTTTTTAGGAGTTTTCTGTTTAGCTTGAAAACTCCCCCCACACACACACAAGCTCCCTGCATGCCTCAAACAAAAGCATACCAGCCCACATTTAGCCCAGATAGGGTGGAAAGAAAGGCAAATGTGCATAAAAAGTGGTTTGAGTTTCGCTACAGCAACCAACACTCTCTGATTCCCTCCCTCTCTCTACTTCTCTAGAACTCATCCGTGTAAGACTTTATCTCTTCCTCTTATTCCTACCAGCAGTACTTACCTCTTCTAACTTAATGAGGTGGAGATCAGCCAAGAGCACGTAACAGGTCTTTGTCACTGTCTGGTGTACTAGTCACAACTATTTACTGACTCTGTTCAATTTAGTGCTCAACAGTGTGCAGGAGATTAAGGCACAAATTAGTATTTGTTATGGTGATCAGACTGGATTTACAGTTTGGTTCGTGGAAAAAGGCTGTTGTAACATTGTAACTGATATTGCCCCTTTTGAATATATTACTTAAAAGTATTAGAATTACACCACTTCAGGGCAGGCTTAGAGGAGTGATCTCAGAGGCAGACTGAAAGTAATGTAAATTTTGACATTCAATACTTCATGCATGGCTTAAATAATATATTAGTTTCCACCA
This sequence comes from Acanthurus lineatus, assembly GCA_029814665.1. Lineage (NCBI taxonomy): Eukaryota > Metazoa > Chordata > Actinopteri > Acanthuriformes > Acanthuridae > Acanthurus > Acanthurus lineatus. Next base: position 21,540,204 of record JAPZDV010000025.1, read on the forward strand.
TTGTATATTTTCCATGTAAAAGCATGTTCCTGCCTAAGGGTGCATCATTCTGAAGTGTCCTCCTGATACCACAAGAAGCCATTTTGAGTTATGGGAGAAGAAAATATGATGTCTATCTTCATGTCTGTCTAACAAAATAATACTTGTGTATTACAAGCTGCATATGTTGGCAGCATTTATCCTAAAGAAAGAATCTTGCAGCAGTAGATAATTGTCTTTATATGTGTGTGTGCGGGTGGTGGCCAAATATAATACAACCAGAATTAGTACAAATGTTTCATAGTACTGAAATTTTGCAAAGTAAAGGCTCGGTACTAAACAGCTTTGCAGACTAAATCCATGAATTGAAGGAGGTGGCAACTGTACACGAACACAAATGGAATCTTATCTTTTATTTTAGTGTTGGGTTGGCTCAGTGGCATGTTTATTTAATGTCACAGTGTTGAGAAATGATGTTTTAAGGCTCTGTTATTTAGAAGAACTTTAATGTAAGAAGCCACGTGTACAAAGCTATCTTTGCACTCAGAAGTTGCACACTCTAACATGATTCAGTGTTGGATCCAAGCTTTAAACAGGTTACACATTGCTCCCGATGACTGTACCTCTGGTGTATGAATATATGTGTGTGTGAGTTCCTGATGAGCAGGTTGTCACTGTGTAGAGGGACCACCTGCCATTAGTGTGTGATTGCGTGTGTGTAAATGAGTGAATGCTGACTTATGTTGTAAAGCACTTTGGGTTGTCAAAAGACTTGAAAAGCTCTATAAAAATGCAGTCTATTTACCATTTAAAATACATATACACTTTTATTAGAATAGAGGCAATGGGATGACAAAGTAGAGTGAGATGGTTATGATATTTGCTTATTGTGATCTCTGTTTTTCGTTGACATGGCACACGAACAGGGTCAGCCAGGCTTTTTTCCAGCTTTCTCCTAGGTCAGATTCTCTGTCTTCCCTTGCTTATCTGCATTTCTAATATGGTGAATATTTTTCAACACTAAAAAAAATACACCACTGTGCCATATAGCGTTAAAATTGATACTTGATGTCTCATACAGCGTCCTGTAGCTTAAGTCAACAATGTGGCTCTTGCTGTCATCTGCTGACGTTTTTTGTCTTTCCAATCTTTTTTTGTTTCTTTTTTTTGATAAATCTGTTTCCATTACACTCTCAAAGTTTCCACTCTGTTTTTTTTATACACAAATTGAAAATGATGGAAACCCACCAACATGTCGTTCAATATAGTGGTTGTTTTAAAAATAAACAACAAAAAAATGGTGATTAACTGCATCCTGTGGCTTTATGGTTAAGAGGCATGCTACACAACCACAATATGACCAGTTCAAGTCCTGCTGGGGACCCTTGTTGCATGTCATTCTATTTTTTCTCTTTCCATTTCCTGCCAGTATCCATACTAGAACTGTGAAAAAAAATTGAAGCTCATTATGTAGAAGATCATTATGAATAAATCAGATTTCAAATCACAATCTATTGCCTCTTATTGTGATAGTATTGTGTTGGTTGGACAGGCAAGGGTAAAATGCACCAAAAAAAGCTTGTAAAAAAAAAGGTTACTTACAGCTGAACAGCCTTAGGCACGCTGTACATCAGTACCATCACAACCCTAGAAGCTATCACCAAATGACAGTCAATGATCCAATTTAAGGAATGAAAGCATACAAAATATGGATGAAGCATTTTCTGCTTTGCTACTGCACCAATAATTCCAGGCTAATTTGAAATATTCACTTGTATACAGTACAGTATTATATAATTATATAATCACCGATTGTCAATTGTTGGAGGCGATTAGTTCCGAGACTAACCGTTTCTTTTGTTATTAACATCAGAGCTCTGCACACAGACTGTCAGCACCACCTGCATATAACTATATGTCTTTGAGTATGCAGTATGTGTGGTTGAAGGTGGGTGAAAGCGACTTGCATGCATAACATTGTGTGTGTGTGTGTGTGTGTGTGTGTGTGTGCGTGTGTGTGTGTGTGTGTGTGTGTGTGTGTGTGTGTGTGTGTGT
>JAPZDV010000025.1:21542991-21616167 GCA_029814665.1 Acanthurus lineatus
GTGTGTGTGTGTGTGTGTGTGTGCGTGTGTGTGTGTGTGTGTGTGTGTGTGTTTTATAAATATGAATGTAGACCTTTTCTGCCAGTCCAGGTGAGTAAATGTCTAAATTGATTTAAGATAGTTATATCACGGAAACATGACTCCCTCAGTGTTCTTTTGCAACAGGGCCCACACATACAGGTGAGTTAGTATCTGTTGTACTGATGCCCACATCCTTTTCAAAAAAAAACTCTAAAAGAGTTTAATTCTGCTACAAACTAAGCTGAACTGTATGAACCAGTGCTATAACATCCGGTGTTGTACTAAAGGGACCCTCATGTAACACTGCGGAAACTTGAACTTGAAGGCAGTTTATGTAACCGTTGATTTATGACCAGAGGTGGAGATGGAGACACAAACTGAAAAAGAAAGAGTAGAAAGAAAGACACTTAGTGAGGAAGACACTTGGAGATAAGAGACAGACACTCGGGGAGGCAGTTAGATGTTTTTCCTTTCTGGATTTCTTTCTCCTTTATCAAGTGTTGAATAATGGCTGCTTCAAGTAGCAGAGCATTTTGAAAACCAGGGGATTGTATCAACAGTGCAGGTCTTTCTGCTGATGTATTTCAGTGTTATTTTTTAAAGAGGTTGGTTCTGATTTTTTAAGATGTCTGACAGCCCCTTAATTCAGTTCAGTTACTGTCAAGGGCTTTTGCTCAAGATAACAACAAACTACAGATATGCCATCTACATTGTATTTGATAATGGTAAGTGCATACAGGCTGTATGAAGCACCTCATGATGTGTGTGATAGTCTCAGAATTTAGCTGTTATAGTCAAGTTTACCTCAAGTGTTTTATATTTTCTCCATGTATTGTGAGGTCACAAGGTATGTAAAAGGCAGAACATAAGAGGGAATTGTTTCAAAGCCCCACTAGTGGTCAAAAACACCACAGAGTTTGTTTAACAGAGTGAGGTTTTATGGTATAATTTACAGGCCAGTGCAGCATATGGATTAAATTTGAAGTGGAAAAGGTTTTAAAATCTGGACCCTCTCATGTAAACACTCACTCAGCGAGAGCACCATTCATGTCTGAGCTCCTGGTCTCAAAAAGGGAGTGTAATCTACACAAGGTAAATTAAATGTCACAGTCAGGCAGAGACATGGCAGGGTGGGTTTGTAAACTCCTGTGCAGTTATGCATTTATAAATGTTTAACAGTGGGGATAAGACTTTTTTGAATTAGAGATTGCTACACACGTATCTCATAATTTGTTTCTAAACTTTACTGGAGGAGGTGTTGAAACACACGCTTGAAGTGTGGAAATGTTGGTCACTGACTGAGTTACTGTGCTTAGAAGTCGGTGGTGTGTTCACTACTTTATCTGTGCTCACCATAAAGGTCAGATTATGAGTAGAAGAAACAAAATGAGGGACCAACTGACAATTAAAGCACACTTACACCTCCCTGCAGAGGAGTTGTGGTTAGAGTTTATTGTTACTCTTTCACTGTTATAGCACAACCACACACACTGTGGGTGTGTCATACAATCACAGTTGTGTTTTGTTATCATTACATGTAGTATCATTTGCAGTACCAATATTTTACTCCTGTCAAGGAATAAATGAGTCTTGAAGTTGCACCTTCCAGTTGTGGAATCATGTGATTAAATACAAAGTTTCAGAGTTTAAGCAGACCCGTCACTGATCCTGCACTCTCCAATCCTCCCCCACTGTATGTGGTTACATATTTTGAGAAGATGCACTGTGAGTTGCTGTGATAAAGCCTTTACTTGAAATGTCAAACCTTTCAAAGTGGGTTTCATTTCCTTTTTTTCCAGAACTGTTCTCTCTCATATCTTGAGTATTTTTATGAGCATGTAGTGTAAAGTAGGTGTCCAAGCTGTGAAAACGATCTGCATTTTCTTGATTCAATAGTATTTTATTATTTGTAAAAGGAATTAATTTTGACAATGCTGTGGGGCCAGTGAAGCAGCTTTCAGTACTGCTGAGAGACTGTGGCCTGTGATTCCTTTATAAATGTTAGAAGAAGAAAAAATAGATTCAGAAGTTCCCCGTCCATCGGTATATAAGCATTCATTTCTGTGACAGGCAAGTTCAATTAGAGATTCCAGAGAGACACATGCTAGTGGTGGTTTCAAGGGACAGCTGGTCATTCTCAATAGGCGTCTTTATGAAGGGGTCAAAGGTCACTCAACTGAAATCCAGCCCAATGGGGTGCACAATTCTCTGAGACTTTGCCCTCAGCTGAAAGGGTCCAACAGATCTTTTTGAAAGGATAACCTTGGTCTATAGGCTCCCATGCCTTAGTTTTAGGGAACTATGGGAAACAGATGTTCTATTTTTAGACACAGAGGAATTCACACACACTGTCATGTCACACTGGTAACAAGAGACAAAAGAAGGAGTTCTTTTTCTGTGAGCTGTCCCTTTCTAGAGTTTGCTTGTTGGATGTAGTTCAGCCTGCAACAAGGGACTCTGTAACTACACTGCTACCATTACTGAGAGTTTTTCTGCCTTTACACAATCATTTTCACTGCACCACATGTTACCACTGACAGTCTAACAGTGTAACTTTCATAAAAGGGTTGCGCTTTGTTGGTTGGTTTTTGACTCTGCAAAGATTAGTAATTCTATATTTCTCTCAGGTTGCAACTTTTTTTGACTGGTTGCAGTGGCCCTAATTCAGTTTAATGAGTAAGTAGGTGCTTGTTATCACTGACAGTAAATGTATTTGCATTTTAGTCCACCAAGATTTATTTCTCACACTCATCAGAGCAAACAGAAATAGAACTGCCACTGCAACTTTTTTGCCACAGCTCCAGTAAAACTGTGGCCACAGCGTCTTGATAATTGTGGTTCACTCACTGGTAATAATGTTGTTGGACTTTTGCAATTAGATAGATAAGTATGGTAGTCAGTTTTCCTGTATAAGGAAGCTTGATGTTTACTTTTTCCAACAACATAGTGTTGCAACCTTACTGTAGTTCTGTCTCTGCTCTCTGAGTGTGTTAGTGAGATAAAGTATGGCATCACTATGCATCAGCAGACAAGATGATTCATTGGTTGTGGTTAATGTGTTTGGGCAATAAGAGAACACTAGAACACTTATCTAAATGTTTGAGGTTTGCAAGAAGACAACATCTGATTTTTGTTGTTAACCCATTCAATACTTGGAGCTTGTTATAGCACTGCTATACAGATAAGTAGCTCTTTGGATCAGAGGTTCCCAAACCTCTTCTTAAGACCTTAAGTCTAGTTTCTGTGATGCATCCATGAGTTTTAGGGCTTAATAAAAAACTGAGTGATGCATAGTGCTATAAGGAAGCTGTAATTTAGAGAGGTAACCATAGAGACCATAATTTAAACTCTGTAGCATTGCATTTCATTGCTTAATGATGTTGCATTGTGTTTGCCACAAAAGTTAAGAGGGGTTTCCTTTTTTTTGCGGGTATACTCTGCATGCTTTTAGCTCTCATGTACCATGTTAAAACTATTTTAAAACATATTTATTTTATTTATTAATTAATAAATTAATTATTATTATTTATATTTTAAAACAAATTTAAGGAATCCTTTTGCAAAACTACCTCTTCAAGGCCTCAAGTCTGTACTCACTGGGCCTTAATGTGTGGGCCTGCTGATCATGAAGACTTAATGAGGGAACATTTGGTGCTGGGTCACTGTATAACCATCATGGACAAAAGCTTTAATAATACAATAACTCAGTCCTCCATGTTTAATAAAGCAGCAAGCTGGGTCTTCTTTTAGAAAAGCATGCTAGTTAATAGTTGAATTGGACAATAGATAGCATTGACATGAATAAAATCTTACTAGATCAATAAAGAGAAGACAGGAAATAATGACATGTGTTTCATAAGAGTCTTGATTTCAAACTCATGGAAAAAGTAATGTCCCATTACTGTTGACATGATTTTAAACCTAGCTGTTTTTCAACATTTCAAATGGCACACAGAGGCAGCTCTTAGCCAGTATGGAAGATATTGAATTATTCACAATATAGCATGTGAATTATTTCCCCGACAGGAGTGCTGCAAATGACAGTGTGTCAGCTGGGAGGTGATGGATCTCAGACACACAGCTACTCAGAATTCCTCAGAGCTTGCGAAGATCTTTGGCAGGCAGGCTGCATTCCTTACTGGAGTATGTGAGGCGAAAGGAAAAGAGTGCTATCACTGAATTGTCACTTAAAATTCATCTGAATGTAATGTAACTGCTAGGGAATAGCTTTCTGAGGCTGCACATTTATTGTGAGCTGTCATTAATGAAGATGGTGTCATGGAGAAGAGATATTGATGCAGAGTTCCTTCTTGTTATGCTCAAGCTTGTATATTGTTGTGGCAGCTGTTCACAACACAGAGATAATGTAGGCCCACACAGATAAGTGTTTCACTGATGTTGATTTTGAATATCTTTTGCATGGGAAAAACAAATACTGTGTTTGGATTTTTCTCAACTGTTTATATCATACTTTCATACTCAGTGATTAGTTAGACTATCCACACAGTAACTGAGACTTCCTCTTAGGCCCTAAGCTATTGTACACTGCGTCTCAACTTATTATTTGTATGATACAGAGTTTGATAACAACATTCATATGAGGGTTCGCCCCATCTTAGCCTGCCCTGTCCTTGAACTTGTGTCGACTACATGTAAAAAATGTGTGTAAACAGGGTATTGTTTAATCGCAATTCTAAATTAGAAACCCTTAATTTCAATAATAATCCATTTTTAGTTAAGGTTGTCTGTTGTCTGAAATGTGACAACCTTGGATCATGGCTATTTGCTCATTTTTGACCACATAAAGTCATAGTCTAATCATATAAATGTAAATGAACGAAATAAAACATTTGAATATTGGTTATTTTTCACATATTCATAAGTGAAATTGTAGACCTAGAGCCTGTCTATAAGAAGCTAATCTAGATTGTACTTAATTGGATCTGGATTGTACTTAATTGTATGTTTGTATTTGTCTGGGCTAAAGAATCAGCCAACTGAATGAAGGTAAATGCAAGAATATTTACAGAGTTAACTGGATAGAACTTGTACGTGGCATCCACTGGCGGGAGGAACAGCTAGCAGTAGTTAACAGCTTAATCAAAGAAAAAGAGGAGCAGCGGCCAAAATGTCTGCAACTTGGGGAGACAGGGTGCTTTTTACCCATGAGCAGAAAACAGGATCAGCTGACATAAAAAGTGCCCACTGTGTGTTATATGTCACACTAGACCTAGATGCTGTTGTATTACACATCACATCACTCACGTCTCTTTATGTGCTGAAACCAGTTGTGCTATATAAAATAACACTCCAGAGCAGCATTATGCCAATGTTATTTGTTTCAGAGTGAATAAACAAATTTGATATACAAAAGGGACTTTGTGGCAGCACTGTTGCACAATCTCTATGTCAAAAGGGCTGTTTTCCAGTCATACTACTGAAAAATGGGCGAGTGTGTCGTTTGCTCTATTTGATCATCTTAAGTGGTCGTTTTGTACCCTTTGATGGTTACTTTGCTCTTAACTCTAAGTGAAGGGCATTATCAGTGTATTTATAGATTAAAGTGCTGTTATTTCATTAAGCCAGTGGTAAAAATCATGACAGTGGAAATATCAACAACTGTTGAGTACCTACAGTGTAACTTTGTAAAGAAGCTGTCTGTGAAATATTTCCATTTGTATATCAGGGTGAAAATATGTACACATACCAGTGGTTAGAAGAGAAAATGCAACACTGAAATAGCAGCCTTTACTAAACTTAGTTTAGCTTCCATAAATATAAAACATCAATCATTGAGGATTTTTACAAGAAAGCGTTTCACACTTAAAACACTTAACATGAGTGGACAGTCTTGACTACAAATCAGATCACTTTTATATGAAATGAAGCTCTGATGAAAGCAGCAAAACTAGTTCTATTTTAACTCTAAACCTAATTATATTTGCAGGACACAGTTGCAGATTCTTACTCAACTTGATACAACATGACTCAAACTGCCTACCAGTCTAAATATTCAGAAATTGAAACACTCCATGACATTTTCACCGTTCCACACACCAGTTCCCTTGGTTCATCCTGACCTCTGACCTTTACTGTGATGTAACTTCCATTCTGTTTGTTATTTTCCGTGATGTCATATCCTGTTTCTAAAATTTTCTTTGACCACAGGAAGCAGTGCAAGCTGTGCGTCCCCAGAGGCGCTCTTCAGTCATAACCATCTCCAGGCTTGGGGCTCGGGCGCTGCCCAACTCACATTTTCTCTTTCCGCTTCCCCTTTTTCACTCTCTCTTCCTCTGCTCTCTCATAATACGCTGGTGAACACATTAGACCTTGCCCTCATTCTGTAACAACCAACATTCTGCAGCTGGTCTAATAGTTGCTCTTCAAACATCTTTTATCAGTTATAGTTTTGCTTTGGCACATTTTACAGCCATCCCACCTCATCTCTCACAATGCTAATGGAAATTTGTATCCAGCAGGTGTGAATGAGTGGGGGGCAGGTTTTTTTATCATCAGTCATCAGTTTTATGGAAAATTCATTTCAAACAAACATGGAATAAGCAAAAGTGGCTGCATTGGTGTATTAAAGTGTGACATTAATATTTACTTTAGAATTGTCCCATACTCAGATGACAGCCAATATCAATAAAACAAAACAATGTGACATAGCACATATGATTGTCATTCACTTCTCACTAAACCCCTTCCTGAAACATCAATTATCCAGTTATTACCTAGCAACTGCAAGTTTGTTGAAAGGGGAAAATTTTCTGTAGTAAGAGTGACAGTTGGAATTACAAAGAGGGTGTGAAGTGTTTTTTATTACCTTCTTTAAAGCCAGAAGTACAAGAACAAAAGAGTAATAATTGGATTTAAAATGTTGTCTGCTTTAAATTTGCGGCAAAATATGAGCATTTTCAGCTAACTAGCTAGCTAATCATTGAAGTAACCAAACATTATTGCCAAAGTCAGGGGAAATTTTGTTATACTACAATATTATGTGGGAAGGAGGTCACTTTTTAAAAGCCTTGTACACAACTAGCATAGGCCACTGTGAAATTCATCCACTTTAACGAAATTGGTTTTGTGTGCTTGCTTAATAATTTTGGCTAATTTAGTCGGCTCTGTCCTTCTCTACTGGATTTTATGACAAAAAAAATACAGACAAAAAACACCCACTGATGCTAAATTTAACCTTATTAGCTAGAAATCTACAGCTGATAAGATCTACTGGCCACAGTTTTTATTTAGCCAAAAAAATGGACTCTCATTGAGTAGAAATGAGAGGACTGTTTGTCTAGCACTAACCAATTTTCTAAAACAGATATCTGCATATATCTCTGGACAAAGGAAAAGGTTGTGATCTCTTAAGCATCCTGGTTTCTCTTTGTTGTCCAAGAGTATTTAAAACCAGGTTAGAGCAGGCTTTGTTGCATGGGATAAACAAACACTTTGTGCAGAGATAAAGAGGCAAAATGCATTTGCTGAAATGCAATCACAGAACCCACTGGCTATTGTCTGATGAGATTTTAGCATTATATTTGGTTTTCTTTCAATGAAATGCAGATGCAGACATCTGTTTATTCTGTTTAGAAATAAGCCATTTCTCAACTCCAACTCTATTCTCCTTTCTCAAGTTTTTAATCGGACTTTAAACAATGACCGGCGCATTGGAGAGGAAGTCTTGGCCTGGATATCCGTCATCCAGATATCCCCTGGCTAAGCCGGAAGCCCCAAATCATTGTTGCCTCCAGAGACTTGCTGTCAGACTGAGGGGTTCCAAGATTGGCCTCTGTGTGGAATTAAATAACTTTCTAAGAATTTCAAGTGTTCTCTTAATTTATCAATATCATCTGGTTAATAAAAATGTTGTACTTTCAATCATTTTTAATTTTTTTTTTAAATTTTTAACTTTTGTTTTCACTTGACTTTGTTTACACACTGGGTTTTCCCATTTCACTTTATTTTTTAATGCTTAAAATGTTTAGTTTTAGTTTTATTAGTTTTTTTATAATACAGGGAAAAATTGCAGTTTGCAAGATTTAGGGGAGTTTAAGGAGTTTAAAGTAGGTATTACAATACAAACACAAAACTTTGTAAAGGCAGTTAAGTTGTAGCATCAAACATATGCATTAATTCCTCCTCATGCTTATGGGGCCCCATTCAACAATATCTTCTTGAATTTTTTCTTAATTTCTTTCTGATGTTGTTTTTAAGAAAGCCTTTAATAAAACTCTACGTTAGATTCTTGAACATGTTCTTAAACCACAGAATTGTGCACACCTGTGTTCTTACTTTGATGACTGCCAATCTCCATGTGAACTAAAAGCGTGTGTCACTTCACCTTAATAAGCATAGGTTAACGCCTGGAGGAACTGCTGCAGGAAATGAGTCTCAAATAAATGATAATTGGTAGCGTTAAATCTGGGCATAAAATCACACACAAAAAAGATGCATGAGATGCAGTCTCAAATTCAGTGAATGCAGTGTTTAGATAAGGGCACACTACAGATGAGGTTAAAAAAAAGTGGTTTGATTTAAAATCTGACCCCAAAAAGAATTCAGATGCTGGAGGGGAACAGCAGGCATAGAATTGTCTGAGCTGGACCAGCACATTAAGGCTATTATGGAAGACACAACACTATCAGGTATGCCATTGGCTGAACGTATGGACCCAGACCTGCTGCAACTGTGACTGGTCTTGTGAAATAACAAATTTTTATTTAAAAAAGTTGAACATGACAAGTATATTATTGTCATTTAAATAATATAAAATTATATAACTGTAGATAGAAGAAAATGCAATAACCACTTATTTTGCTCCAACATGTCAGCGCTCAAATGTGTAGAAGAGTACTCTTCAGCATTCTTAGATTCTGTTTTTATCTAAGAACAAATCCCAAATAAGAAAGCATTGGTAAATTTTAGAATCTTCATAAAAAGAGTGGAAATGGGTTTTAAGAGTAAATTTTATCTTGGTTAGTGAATGAGGCCCATCATCTACAAAGACTAAATCAAACGATAAATACATATTTTCTAGATTTATTTATTTAATTAATTTTTTGAAGTACACAAAATGTTTCAGTTGTTTTTTTGTATTTTCTTCAGTGTGATTTTTATGTTTATTGCAGTAAACTAAAATGGTTTTCATCTTTTTTTAGTTTAGTTATTTATTAAACTCAAATAACCTTTAATTACCATTTATCATTGGAGCTGCATATGTAGTGTGCAAGTATGGCAAAGCAACAGTGACTAAAGGGTTCCAGGCAAATGGTCAGTTGTGCGAATTTTATCAGTGTTCAGGCTGTACATCCTTTATTCAGAAGCTGTCGAATCTAGCAAACTAAATCAGAGGACCATAATGACAGACAGACTACAATAACAGACAGAAAGGCATCTTTTATGTTTCCCCCTGTTGGGACCAGGAGTTAGTCATCCATCCAATTAACCAGGTCCAATGATCGAGTGCCAGGCAGACAGAGAGCTCCTGCCAGGGCACTGCAGACAGGGAGCCAAACAAATTAGACACGACCTCAGAGTACAAGGCAGGGGTCCTTTTCTTTTGGGCAAAAAGGAAGTGAAGAAGAGGAGAGATTCCATGCAGGCATGCAACCAGAGATGATTCACATAACAGTCCACCAAAATAGTTGTCAAATTTGACTCAGCTGAGAAGTTGCTTAATCCACTGTGATCCAGAATCTTTGCACATTTATATATCTAGTGCTCCCAAGCAAGCAAGAATAGGGATTAAATATGTTATGTAATCAGTGTTTAATGCCTCTAACATGTATAACAACCGCCACACTGGCCACAGATCCCTGCGCTTTGGCTAAATAGATGTAATTACATAACCCTTAAATTGATTATGAAATTGACTTGAGTAAGTGTGTCATCTTGTGCTTCTCGCTGGTTCACTTTTTTCTCTTGAATCAATAGGCACAATGTGTGGTTGCCTCCTTCCCTTCCTCCTCCTCCTCTTTCTATCAGGTCTGTTACCATAGCAACCTAATGAAGGCTAAGGAGGCCATTTAAAAGTATAAGGGCTGAAAATATCGACTGTGGGCAGCTTCAGGCTAACCAGATAGCAACCCCAATCACTCCAACAATTCCACTGCTGTTTGTCTGCTATCTCAGCCCTGGTGTTGATTTGATGGGAAAGAGCTTGAACATCTAGAGTCAGCTTTATTATGAAGAAATGGTAGAATCAAGGAGTCTGATCCTAGAAAAATTGGCTTAAGTCCAAGTAGTACAAATTCATCTGCCCCACTCTGGGGTCACCCTCCATCCAGCTACTGGCTGGCCACCTGCCAGTTCCTGTCTCTGTGTTTTCCCACCATGCCTCCCAGTGCCAGAGCATTGTCAGGACGTTTGAGGGGGAAGGTTTCTCATTTTGGAGCCCTGTTTGAAACCAAGGCACATTGCACACTGGTTTGATTAAAATTTGATGGATAAAATTCTTTATTGTTGTTGAGTGAGGGATTTTTGAGGTTTGTACTCTTGACAGCAAAAAATAAGCATAAAACAAGTACATTTGTGGTAAGATAGCTAAATTTAACTCATGTGAGCAATGAAATATTATTAAATGGCGTGAATTGTCTTTGGGTGTTTCCTGCTGGGACAGGAAAAGAGAAAACAGAGGTGTCCCTGGAGCACAGAAGGCAGACATAGTCATCTTCCATTCATCAGCATTTTCTTTCTTATTTTAATCTCTATTTTTAAGTGTGTCTTTGTGCCCCTCTGTGTCTCACCTCCCTGCTCCAGTCTCTGGTGTTGCTGCTGGCCATTGTTCTGGAGACTCATGCTGCTGCCTTGCACCAAGTGAGCAGATGTTTCTCACAAAAGGAAAAAAACTCCCCCTTTATTTTTCCTGGAACACTTTCCTTTATATCTGATTTACTCTCTAAAAACCCAAACTATTTTTTGTGGCTGCACATCACTGTCCCTTTGTGTGGTTAGCGCTCTAATAATTTAGTGGTTTCTTGCTTTGGTTTTCCATTGCAAAAATGTTGTCACCACTTGGATTTTCATTAAAAATTATTTTGCAGCATGAAGAGAGATAAACCAAATCGAACAAAGGTTAATTACTGTTTAATTGCCATTTGTATGCATGTATGGACTCAAAACATTTTGATACTCACATCTAGAAAAAACATAAGTGCACCAAATGTAATTTAATTATAAATATTGGATTTAACAAGGAAAAATAAATGTAAAGAAGTTAAAGAAAAAATGCTATTTTTTAGTGTAAAATTTTCAAATTAGTTCTTGTATTTTAAGTTAATTGTACAAATAGATAGCAAGTAGGACTTTTTTTAAGTTTTATATCACTGTGGTGTCAGGAGATTAATGGAGCAAGTAACAGATCCGATTTCCAGCAGGAGAAAGGGTTGAAAATAGCTGATCTGACCACATTTCATTGTAAACATCATTAACTGTTCCCACTAAAGAGTGTACTTTTTGTTTATTTAGTGTAAAACTGATCTAAAATACACAATAAAAGTTATTTATAAGATATTTGCAAGATATACAATTTATCAGCATCATCATCAGGTTCTTGCTACTAATCTCACATACCTACACCCACACAGCCACCTGTGCACCTACACACACGTAGACACACACTGAATCTGTGTGTTTGACTGTGAGTAGTGAGTGTACCCAAGTGTAAGTGTATGCAGTGCACTCAGCCAGACAGCTCATCAATGGCTGTGGGACTTAACTGAATGTTACTATGGTAACTACAGTGAAATTGCTTCATAGCGTGTTGTTCTTGTGTAGGATGAAATAAAACCAGGGATAGAAAGTATGGAAATAAGGTGCAGGAAAGGTTGAAGAGAAAGACAGAGTTTATGAATGGGATAGTAGACAGATGTGAAGAATTTTCAAAAAAGTGGGATTAATGCAGGACATCTAAAGAGTATGAGGATTGGAAGAGGATATGTGTTTGAGAAAATAAATAACATATTTGCATGTACATCAAAAAGCCTTAAATGAAGACATAGCATACATAAGATACATATAGTCTCAGTTTTCATCCTGCCTAAAGTGCCCTCTGCCTCTCTCACTGCTTTAATCTCACTGCCTCTCTTCTATCAGTGTATGAGAGCCATCTCATAAATGTATTCAAACAACATTCATACAATCACAGTCCTCACAGCCTTTCATCATGAAGAGGCTTTGCATTTTACATGGATGTTGTTTTGTTCACAGAAGAAGTGGCCGGAAAAAATATCTGCAGTTTAACAGGTATGTACATGTGTGTGAAGTGGTTAGCTTGTTATAATCTGATTGTGAGTCTGAGGCGTGAAACCAGCTCCTCCCAGGTTCTACTTGAATCTGAATCACCATCCACAACTTTCTGCATACTTGATTTAAATGATAATCCATTTGGTTGGAGTGATTTGAGGCAGGGGTCAAATGGTTATGTTGCTATCAGTGAATGTGGATGTTGCTATTCACTCCTGTATCCTTTTTCTTATTTTATTATTATTTATCAGATAAACAGCAAGAAATCTTCAGATTTCTACTTTTCAGCACTATCTGTGGCTACTTAATAGTAACATACTGTAGATTCATTTCCATACTTAATGTCTTTTATTAGCCACGCTAGAAGTTTGTGTCAGTGGATGATGATGTCAATCAGTATGCCCACCACTCTGATCCAGACCAAAGTTTTTAAATACTTAATGGATTACCTTAAAAATTTGTACAGACGGTAGTTTCCAGAGGATGAATCCGTCGACTTTGATGATCCCTGATTTTTCCACTAATTCCTCAAAGAGGGTGATATTTTTTTAGTTCTAAGTGAATTTCTCAACAGCTCTTTCCATTAATATTCTCATCACCCTTAGTTAGCTAATTACAGTGTACTGATATACAAAGCAAAATCTGTGACAACGATAAAAAACTAATCAACATTAGCATGTTAGTATGCTGATGTTAGCAAAAAGCACAGCTTTGTCTACCAACAGAATCACGCATCAGCTATTAGTGCTCTGGTTCTTAAAATTTGTATGTCGTATGTACCAGGAAAGTGAACATTACATTCACAATTTGTTCTGCAAACATCCATTATTAATGCCCCTTGAAGAGTTTCAATCTATTAGATGAATGGTAAGAACATGGGAGATAAAAAATGTGGATAAATATATGTGTGATATGGTGGTCAAAGTGGCTGTAAGAAGAAGCACAACTGTATTTATGAACCAGTTGACACCTTGCCTGTTAATGTGGAAAGTGAGCAGAGACTGTCAGATTGCCTATTTTTATGTCTCTGCACCCGCAATAGTAAAATGGAAGCCCCAGCTGATAAGAATGTTATGACACTTCAGTGATTGTTTTGATCCTCTGTTCTCCTGTGTTGAACATGTGTTTCATGCATTTGAAGGATTTTCAGCTTCTTTGCAGCAACAGCCCTATTTGAAGCATTGTCATCCACCAAAAGCTCATTAGTTTTGCTCTTTTTAGTTTCAGGTGATTGTCATTGCACTGTGCAATAAAGCTCATTATCAGTCCTCTGTGCTCCTCTGTAAAATAGTCTCTAAGTAAAGACAGCATGTTTCTATCTTTAATTGATTCACTGAAATCATTCATGTCAATACAATGATGATTTCCAATGCACTTAAAAATACAATTTTGACACTTTTATAAAATACGTCATCACAAAATATTATATGAATTGGGACTGACAGGGATTTAAGTGCAACTTGACTTGTTTGCAGAGGCATACAACAACCACGCGGTAATTCTAATTGAGAAATTATGAAATATTTAGGTATACCACCCCCAGCCCAACTGTGATGAAGCAGCCTTCCAACTCTGACATTCTCAACAGCACATGTGCAGCAGCCTTGAGAAACGTTTTCTGTCACTCAACACTGCCTACTCGTTTTAATGTCAGCTGCTGTCAATCTCAAATGTACAGTACATAGGCAAGCTCTTGTTTTCTTTTCAGCAAACACAAATGCACAGATATCTGGATCTCTGTCCATTTTTTACTTTTCTTTTACAACATAATCTCTTTACTTTCAACTCTAATAAAAATCAAAACAAATGTGAGTCATTTAAAATTGCAACACAATCTAATTATAAAAAAATTGAAGAAGAAAATTCTTAATTTATTCCAAGGTCTGATATTCAAACTGGTTCTAGTAAGAACTGAGGTATCAGCACAAAAAATATACATATGCCCACAACACACAGCTGAAAGACCAATCTGTGTCATCCTAGAGGTGGGTTGCCAGCAGATCCTCAGTTGGCTGAACATGTCATCAAGAGCATCAGTGGTTTCATCACTATGGTTGAGTGTGTGTGTGTTTGTGTGTGTGTGTGTGTGTGTGAGAGAGAGAGTAAATGTAAACGTTCAGACTGTAAATAAAGTGTATCATAACAGGTGACAGTGGTCGGTGATTAATGCTTTCGGGTGTGTGTGTGTGTGTGTCTGTGTGTGTCTGTGTGTGTGTGTCTGTGTGTGGTAGCAGTGGATAGGGTCGTGACTGTGGATTCCATTAGTGAAGACGAGCCTGGCGACAGATCGCAGTATAATCACTGAGGGTCAGTTGCTGTAGCAGCATCTTTAACAGTAGTCAGTTCAGTAATTGGCTTGGAGTCAGTTTTCTCACAGCACCCTCAGTTGTACAGTTGTTCAGTTTCACCTGCCATTATAGGACAGAGGACAACATAAACATCAGAACACTACTTGTGTCATTCAATAACTCACACAGCACCATTGTGCCAAGTGCAGCCTTACAGAGCCGTTAACATAACTGACCAAGACTCTTTTATCGCTGTCACACATGTATTTCACACAGGTATTTATGTGCTCTCCTTCTGATCAGGTTTTATCCCCTTTTGTGAGAGATGGTATGACATGCTTTGAATTTGAACATTATTAATTGCTTTTAACAGTCAGGGAACAAATGAGATGGTGATTTTGTTCAATAAAGAGACATGTAGCTGGCGCCATATATAACAACATATTTGATATTCCATCTTTGTCTGAAAGAGAGTCCAAGGTAAAATAAAAACAACAACTATAACACTGCGACTGGCCTTAGTGCTGCTTTGCTGACGCACCACAAGAAAAGAAGGAAGAAAGGCAACTTGTCTGGCAGTAGGAAAAAATTCAATAGTTTGTTTTTAGTGGCTATACCCATGTTTAAAAAACCTGCATGTTGGATCTTATCTTGGTGTAAATAATGGCCTACATCAACATCCTAGGTAGGTCTTGAGAGTCTTTTATCTCATCTCTTACACTAGATTCTATAAATGCTCTTCCTTCCCCTTTATTTCCCCTTCCCAGTTTCAATATGCTGCTGTTTAAATGTTAAGCCATTTTGTTGCTGTGCTCAGTGTGGCTGTGCAAACAAAAGTCTGAAATAGAGGTAAACCATAAAAGAGTATC
The DNA here is from genome assembly GCA_029814665.1 of Acanthurus lineatus. Lineage (NCBI taxonomy): Eukaryota > Metazoa > Chordata > Actinopteri > Acanthuriformes > Acanthuridae > Acanthurus > Acanthurus lineatus. The sequence continues at coordinate 21,558,416 of JAPZDV010000025.1, forward strand.
AGAAATAATTTCTCACAAAAAATTTCTGCCTCCATTTATTCTTGGCCACTCCAATGATTGCTCCCCTAGGTTATGATTGTGTCCCACCCTGACATCAGAGACATTTTCATCATTATGTTTACAAAGGAAAGATGGAAGCTGTTATGCAGTGTTAATCACCTGGCTCGTTATTTGACTGTTTTTTAGTGCCAGTTCTGGAGCTTGAGGTTTTTCATCTGGCTCTGAGAGCAGATAATTCACCATTCTGATAAGTTATCACTTGTCAAATATCATTGCTTGCATTGTGAAATTTCTGCACAGTGTTAGCCTTGGTTGAACCTTGAGTGCAGTAGGTGTTTTATTTTTAGTATCTACAATGATTTAACTTGATGTTGGTGAATTGAAGGTCTGGTCTCTTAATCTTTGTTCTCATTTACCTCAATAAGGGATTGTAGTAGTCAATGAGACAATGTAGATGACCTGCTCTTGAGAATGTGAAAAAGAAACAACACTTGTTATTTCGTATGGTTTCCTATAGAAGGGACCTTGCTAGGAGGTGTCAAGTACACAAGTGACTCATATCCTGAGACTTTTCAGAGTTGAGGCCTCGGTGTGGCTAACAAGGTATTGCACAGGGCTGAATGCAACCCAGTCAAAAACGCGCACAAGCAAACACAAAAAAAGATTCAGTATTTAAGTGAAATTACTGCGTGCGCTGTAGTTATTTTTGGTATGTTTTTGTTTTCTGATTGTAGTTTGACTGCATAAAAGCTTATGGTAGCATGCAAACTAAGATGTAAGCATGTATCTCATGTACACAAAGCCAGCATGGATACTGTATTTAGAGCACAATCTCACTGAGGCCAGGAGCAGGCACTTCCTGTTTGTGTCACCAAAAGAGCAGATGAACAGACAGACCAGAACGCTTCCAGCTGTGGCTTTTGTCACTTTTATCCTGCTGTCATGGTTCTTGGTCTAACTCAGATTATCTGTCTGTATGTCCGTCTGTCTTTGCGCCTGCTAACTCTTAATAAGGGCCCAAAGTGATCAATATTATATAGATAAGTAAGACATTATGACAAATAATCATTCACACTAATGCTGTCAGTGTATGTACTGTAATTATACAATGGTGAAATAACCAAACTGAATTTTAAAGAAGAGAACTTTGATAAGCTCTACATCAACATAGTTTAGATCCACCTTTAGGGTTTCTCCTGCATATTAATTTAGGATGCAGCAGCCATCACAGATTTCCAGGCCACCACAAATTTAAATGGTCAACGTCAGTAAAAACTAACACTATATAATCATTCCACAACCTCATCACAGGTTAAGGAAAGAAAAACATTTCCAGTGTGCATAATTCATAATCTGTTTTTGAGAGCTTCGAGATCTGGTCACCACTAGTGTGTCATGCAAGAGAGATGGTAAAAACAAACACAATGATTGGTTATCATTTTGGCATATAAGATGACTTGATTGATTCACATCGTCAAATTATTCACCGGGTAATATGAAAGAAAACACTGTAGCTTTATAGTGGCCAGAGACTGTTCAATAGTGGCACAATAAATTCTCTCCAGTCCATTTAACCACTGTAATGATGAAAAGGCAGCAGAGCGTCCTTTTCTTCTGGACAAGGTAAAAGTTTGCAATGAAATGTAGGTACCAGTTACATACCCACTAATGCTAATAAAAATAGCACTAATACCCCCGTGCTCCCTGATATTTGAACAGGTCAAATTGTTTCCTTTGCATTTCTTACAAGTGTTGCCTGAATTAATATTACATATCAACGGTGTAATTGCTTTCAGTTCTGCAAGTCTGGCTTATAAAATCAGGCATTAGTTCAACGTTACAAAGTGAGTAGTTTGCAAGAAGGACAGCAATGTGGACAGGTGAAACAGTGCAGACATTCAATTATTGTGGGCAGTTAAAAAGTAATAATTCATGTTACTAATTAGATTCTATAAATAAAAAAAAAAATTTAAAACTTCCCCCAGGCCAAAGGCTGCAGCACATACCGCCACCCTATTTGGTGCCAGGACAAACCCTGACCTCACAGCAACCACTTAGAGTAAAAAGAGCACTTGAACCTGGTTCACCTTTTACTTTTATTCTTTGCCAAAAGTTACCATTTGACTTGTTGCTGACAAACATTGTAGCATTCTTAAGGCTATTTTGAAGCAGAATCCAACAAAGTTCTCATTGGACATAAAATGCACTTGAGCTATAGTAATACATCACCTAAAGTAAACTTTATGAAGAATAATGAGGGAAAAACAGCATCCCTATTTGTTTTGACTAAATATTCTCTGATCTAGCCTGGCTAGAAAACACAAAAATAGAGTCCATGAGCATTATTAAATGTCGTTCACATACAAAATCTACATGTAATAGGTAACAGCAACATTATTCTGAAGATTACAGCTATATCTTGCAAATAACAAGTAGAGGAGAGAAAGGTGAAGTGCAACTGACTCTCCTCTCCTCCACCCTTTGCTTGTGTGTATGTGTGTGTTTGTGTGTGTATGTGTGTTTGTTTGAGGGGCTGAAACATTAGAACAAAGGATATCAACAGTAGTGTGAAAATTTAGCAGCAACACACATAATGACTGAATATGGGGGAGGAAATTGCCCTTTACTTGTTATAGTCTTATAGAGTCATAAATTTCTCATGAAATAATACATTTGAAAAAAATGAAGTGATTAGTTGTCAAAATAATTGACCACACAGTATCTGTCCAACTAAGACATTGACAGAGTCTGCAATAAACTAACTAGAACAATGGATCTGTTTTACATTTAACAGTGCCTGGCAAACAACAACTTAGAAAATACACAATTTCAAGTGTATTTACAAAGTCTTCATTGAGGTGTTATATGACCTTAGTGTCAGGTCATCCTAAAATTTCTTAGCTTCGATTCACCAGTCAATATTTGCAGCTAGCAAATAGTCACTTTTATTGGCACAATGACTTTTATTGTTAGAAAGTACAATGTGCCTTTATTCTGACTCAACTGCATCTAGATGATGAGTCATCATCGTTGCTATTTTGAGTACTTTTTTTTCTTGCTGTACATGAGCTTTTAAAGCAACTGCAGGCTGTATTAAAAAGTCTGTAATTGTGCAAACAGACAAATATTTCAATACTACTGCATCTTGACTCTGATGAAGACACAGTAGTGTTGAAATATTTGTCTGTTAATGCAATTAAAAGCTGGGAGAGCAGGGAAGAACATGATTCAGAGGTATTTCTGGAAGATGTGCAGCAAACTTGTTTTAACTTGGAATTGGAAAGCTTTTTCCCCTTCATAAAGATCACACCACAAACACTGATAAGCCAGTTCCAGGAAGAGAATTAAGAAAATTGTTTCTCAAGAGGTTATGAAACTGAAAGATGTTTGTTGAGCTCAGCTTAAGTATCATTTGGATGCACCACCTTTTCTTTCCAGTGCAGCTAAGCTTTAGTTAAATGTGTGTGTAAGGGAGAGTGTATGTGTTGAGAGATTTTATAGACTAATTAAACCCATGTGGCATATGGCACTGTGGTTACTCAGAGTCCACAGTGCTGTTTTCCATGGAAAGTTCAAATAGTTAGTAAAAGAGGAGGGATCGTAGTCCTGATAGATGTGACGTGTGTACAGAAGTGTTGCTTACATTCTTGGTTCATACCTCAATAAAACCACAGGAGTACACAGCAAAGTTGTCATATGCTTCATCAGGTGTTTTTTTAGCTGATTCATCCACAGGACTCAGTCTTCAGAAAGTCTACTATTAAACTAGGATGCACACTGTGCATACAGTGCAGTTTATTAGAAATATGCTTAAGCCATATTCTGCTTTTTTTAAAACACTTTTAAAAAAAGTAGACACATGCATCCTGCTTATAGTTCAGTTATAAAATCCCAGCACACCATGGAGTGTCTCGACTGCTTTTTATGGTAGGAATACTTATTACATCATGCCACCAGACTGCTATCAGTCAAAACAGTCAAGAGTCAATCACAGTGGAGGGCAGTAGAGAAGGCTGTTTCATGTCTGGTTCAAAAGTGGTTTTAGCTGACTTATTCAGACTTCACTAACATTCAGCACTGGAGCAGTGCGCACTGTAGCCTCAAGCTATCCTCCATTTCCAGTTTGTAAAGTCTAAAGCCTACCATGCTGCTGCGTCTATTGTTCAATAATGATGAAGATAAAATCACAGGTGCACTAATTTTACAGCCCTGTATATACTGTATACACACTGTCACCCACTTAAGTGACTAGTGAGAATGAGTATGTTACTTGCCACCCCTGAACTCAACCTGCACTTGGCAAGTGGATGGTTGCTAAGGTCAAGCCCCACAGGCAACGCAATGTGCTGCACACACATTATATGGACATTTTAAAATATTTATTAACGAAACAGCTTGATGGAGAGAAGCAAAATTACATATCAGAGGTAAATTTAATGAAACAATCACCACGTCCAAAGCTCTTTCCCTGCACACTTCCCAATAATGCATATCTGTTGGCCCTTGCAAGCCAAATGTAACACATTTAAGTCTACAGAAAAACTGAAGCTAACAGCTGTAACAATGCCTCCAGGAAAAAAACAAAGTTTGCATTTGCAAGAACTGAGAGTTAAATAATTTGTCATATACAATCACTGGACAGGACAGTGAAGCACAATTTTTCTTTTAGCTATCTATGCCACTATATTGAAGGTCTATACATTTTATACATATATGAGGAACAGTTTTTCTACTTTTTAGCTCTATCCTTCAGCCTAGGGTCCAGCAAATCAAAAAGTTGCTCTTTGAGTTGTCTGATGGTGTTTATCCTATCCTTAAATAAACCTTTTTACCTCTCTCTGTCTTTCCCAGCTGTGAGCCAAGTAAGATTGACAGGACCAACAAACATGGGGAAGCAGAATAGTAAGCTCCGTCCTGAGGTGATGCAGGACCTCCTGGAGAGCACTGACTTCACCGAGCATGAGATCCAGGAGTGGTACAAGGGCTTCCTGAGGGACTGCCCTAGCGGGAACCTCTCCATGGAGGAGTTCAAGAAGATCTACGGGAACTTCTTCCCCTATGGAGATGCTTCAAAGTTTGCAGAGCACGTCTTTCGCACATTTGATGCTAATGGTGATGGGACAATAGACTTCCGGGAGTTTATCATCGCACTAAGTGTGACGTCTCGTGGCAAGCTGGAGCAGAAGCTGAAATGGGCCTTCAGTATGTATGACCTGGATGGAAATGGCTACATCAGTAAAGCTGAGATGCTGGAGATTGTTCAGGTGAGTGTGCACAGAGGCAGATGGACTAATCAGTTTGTCTTTGTATACTGATATCATGCACTGACTGAGACTGTGATTAACAAGACAAGAAATTATACTGACAGATAGGAAGTGCCTGTCTAAGTTCTTAACTAATATCTACCAGGTGACGCATGGACACACACACACACGCACACTAGCTGTAATATAAGCCAAGGCAGCAATGTTAAACACTGTTGTAATAACAAATCTTCCACTGTATCCATAACACACTCTTATAAGAACAGGAAAAACACTGCTGGCATTTTAGGAGCAGGGGGACATGCAGCTCTGTTCCATGGAGAAATACAGTCATAGAGCACAGGATTTCTAAGAGATATGTCCTTCAGGACCTCATTTACTGCCTGCAATGAATTGTCAGTACTTAAAAGATGCATTTAGATAGTAAGATTAACTGGAAACTTTCTTGTCCTGGCCATAAAAGCGGTTTTGGAAACCGTCAGGGAATCATTATCTTTACCCTTCTTAAATGTGGCTTTTAGTCTTATCTAGAGGGTAAAAGAATCGATTTTCCATCTACTCTGCATCTTTTAAGTTAAGCAAGCGGAACAAAAACCTAAGCTTAATATATGTCCGCTAGAACACCTGCTGCATATTGTATATATACAGTAGGTGTTTTAGCAGACTTTTGTGGTCTGTATTAAGCTTATGCTTTCTTGTTCATGTGCACATTTATACAGTGCAAGCATAAACATTTTTGTATAGCTGACTTTGTTTTCTTTATAGCTGCCAAAAACATCCTAATGCTTGAAAGATGAGGAAGGACATAAATATAAAATCCATGACAGTGTGAAAAACCCTGCACGCTAATCTGTTGCAATTCTTTAAGGCATTAAAAGTGAATCAAAATGCCTGGTGGGTTATATTAAACCATTTGAAAAATCATGGTCATTTTGAAAAGGGAGTTTTAGTTTACTATCAGATTTAAATTTGAATGAATGTAGTGCTGGAATTTCCATCCACCAAGCAAAGTGGCAGGTGGATCCTAAATTCCTACAGACATTTGTATTTTTAGCAGACGCATTTTGTCATCAGTGTGTGCAGCTAAATTTTGTGACATGTTTACTTGGCTTTGGAAAAAAAACATCAAAAGAAATAATTTAGTTAAGTGTTACTAATAAACCTGTGAGTTTTGTCAGTCTTCAGTCATTATCCAGATTCTCTTCAAGCTGGAAACATTTTCAAAATATATCTCCCAACATAAATCAATATTGATAAATACTGAGAAAAAAATTGTGATCGTATTTTTACCTTAACATCCAGCCCTTAATATATTATATATATTTTATATATTTCACTTTGTGTTTATCCTTTTTTATTCTTCATTACACAAAACACAATCCAGATGCACTAAAACAAAATGCAGACACCTACACAGTGGTGCACTTGTTCAGTTTAAAGTCAGAACTGCAACATTGTTGTCTTTTATTGTCAAAATTATCAAACCCAGAAAATTAACAATGTACAGCACACACTTTCTGTGATTAATGGCAATTATTTAGTATTATGACTTTAAAATTATTATTATGACTTTTTTTTTTTTTTGTCAGTAACCTCGAGTAACATTAGAACTTGTATTGCTCAGCTCAATGAGCTTCTATCTCTGCTGCCTTTCCTCTCTGCTGAGGTGCCTTCAAACTAACTATACTAAGATGACTGACTTGTGACAGTGGTCACTTGTTGTCAGTTCTGACCACAGAGAAATCAGCTTCTTGGGATTCTCCAATGGCCTGCCTGACCAGAAGAATGATTTGTCTTCTTTCTCTGAAAGATTTCTCTGTTTACTTGCTGCTGTTGTCAGATTGATCAAATTAGAATTTTCAACCTTGATAGTATCCCATTTATTGTTTCTATGGAATATTGAACAGTTGTGCTTCTGGTTCGCAGTAAAGAATTGGAAACATTTTTTGGGTTGTACTGCAGGGCAAAAAGAGAAACAGCAATGCAAAAAAGGGAGCACAGGTGGCAATTCCTACACTAGAGCTGCACACATATACTATATAACTGTGTGTGGGTGTGTTGAATTTTCTCACTTTTTTTCTTACTTCCTCCACATTTGTGTAACAGCAGCTAGTTGGTCCAACATTTCACCTCATTTTACCTCTGCTTTTCATCCCGAATGTGCCGCAGCAAACCATTTATCAATTTATCAATGTATGTAGCTTTAACATTGTTTTTTGTTTACATTATTCATTTTCTTACCAGCAGAAGCTTTGCGCCTGTTAAGCGGATCAAAGCTTTGCACTGAGTTACAGTGCTTTCAAAAGTTTTGACTTAACTATTTTATTTGCTTCATCAGAAAGGACTGATATTTGTCTGTTTTACTTCATATCAGTTTGCATCTCTCTGGAGAAAAAGTCTTCAGCATGCGGCATCGTGTAACTGATTTGATAATGACAGACAGCCGCTCTCACACATCAGACTACAGCATTATCTGATCTAATTCAGCTTCAAATAATATGATGACTAATCTATTAGCATCTCTAATGCAACAACAAATGATATAAGAAGTACATCATATCTAATTAAAATCTATCTTTTATGACTAATTTTCAATGTGTGCACACAATTCTGCAGTGGTCAGAGCGCCGGCCTTTTATCTTGTGACAGTATTTTTAGATCAGGACATCTGCAGGTTTTTTTTAATGTATCATGTGTCTGCTTTTTTTGTACTCATCTGTCTTTCCACATAATAGTCTCATTTAGCTTTAGTTTTTCAATATATAAAATCTTATTTTCTCTAAGAATCTTAACCACTGATTGTATAGGTTAAGCAGCTGTGGAGTTGAGCTAATCAAGCCAACTTCACGGGTAAGAAATCTGAATTTGTAATACTTTACATTTACCCACAAATCATTGCTTGGAGGTTAAATTAGCCTCCCTACTTCTAGACCGCAGTGATTCAGACCTGTCACTTCCTTTACATTTTGACGACATAAACCCTCTGCCCACTTTCCATTAAAAGGTAGTGCTGTTCCCAAGGACAAAAGAATAGAAAGCAATGACTCAGACCCTCATGTCTGGCTGTCTGCAGGCGGAGAACAAGAGTGCTACAAAGTTGATAGTTCTGCCGTAATGAGGGACTGAATGTGAGTGTGTTTGTGATTATTTAGCAAGCATGATCATTTTTGTGGCAGTTGTTAATTTGCTGCAGTTTGTTAAGTGCTCAAAAGTGTCAGCCTCTTCTGCCATACTTTCAAAAAGCAGTGTTATAGCTCTAAATTTAATTGAAGCTTTTAAAATGCAGAAGCATGAGCTCTGCAGTGCACTCATTAAATTAGACAGAGCCTTTCCTCACTGCTGAAGTGCAGTATAACAAAAAGGCCCAGGGCCATCTCAATTTTTCTCTCTCTGCCATAGACACACACAGCAGTGTTCATACAAACATACACACAGTATTCATTTATCTTCATGTCTGTCTCTGCATTGGGCTGTTTGGTTCAAAGCCACCCGCCTCTGCAGAGAGATGGCAGACTTAAGAGAAAAGTTTTCAGGTAGCACTGACTTCTGCAAGTAACTGCTGGAGTTGAAATGATGCCTGAGTCTTTGAGGAAAGGCTGCAGCTTAGTGTGATCACAGTATCTGCTTTCTGTGGGACCAGAGGGCAGGTTGGCAGGTGAATCTAACAGAACCAAATCCATCCGTTTGCTGCTCTATATCTGAGCATGAGTCGTGATGGTAGCAGGCTAGAAAAGTAGCCCAGACGTTGTTTTAACAACCTTCCTCACCTTGAGGCAACAAAGAATTCACAAACTTTAGGATTGTTACTGATGTAGCACTCTCTCTGTGTAGGTTTAGGAAAATGAGAACCAAGTCATGAACAAACTTTCCTGTTTCACATCTCTATGATAATTTTACCACTGTGTAAGCTTTGCAGTGTCATAGCTCAGGGAATGGCAAGGTTTGTTAATCTGTTCTCAGGTTCAGAATGAAATTAAATCTAAACAGCTTTTCCTTCCAATGCAATTTTGTGCAGCACACACTTTCCCCCACAGGATAGTGTAATAACTTTGGTGAGCCCCGCACTCTGCGCTTATTCTATTAGATTCAGTTGGTACGTTAATAAAACACAGAGAATTGTGGGTTTGCAAACCTTCCAAAGAGCTACAATATGAATTTATAAGAAATATGATTTGATTAAATTTCAGTCATGCTGTGTATTTTGACACTGCGCTGGTGCCACTGCTTTCCAACCAGCAGCCATTCCGTTACAGAGGGTGAATATCCTGTTATGAAAACATGAGACCACTTAGGCAAACAGTATCAATACAATTTAATTCATTCCCATCCCTAGATTGCACATGCACTGAAAAAGCAAGCTGGGTACATGTTTCTAGCGCTGTGTGTATGTAATGCATTCCTCTTTCCTCTATCATGTTATCATCAATGCAATCTCATATGCCATTTTCTTCTTTCGATTTTCCCTTTTTTTAAAGCCAAATACAGCAAACAAAGGAGGTCTGCCTCTTGCTTTTGTGAGGCCGTAATCTTGTTTTTATAGTTTTCATATTTATAACACATCTTCATACACACAGCTCATGCTCATAATCCAAGTACCTATAATTGTGCATACTGAAGTTTTATTTCTACTCTTTTGCATATACTTAATTGTGTATAAGAGAAATTTCATCAAGATCTTTCAATCATGATGACAGTTTGCCCATGTTTAGACCTTTTAAATCTGTGAGGAACATCATCTACCCCACCTGTTTTATCAGGTGAGCACGTGTAACTGCTTCACTCAGAGAACCCCGTCATTCCCTCCACATTGGTCTCCATGTTTTCTATTCACACTCTCCTCCATTTGTTGCAGTGACAGAAAGCGGCAGCTCACTTCAGCTAGCTAATGGTCTCTCCTGCAGAGAGTGTGTAAATGCTAGTGATGCTCATAATTAGCCTTGCTGTGGGAGTAATTGAATGAGAAGGATGGCAGCCAGCCTGGCTCATCTTCTTTAGATGAGGACAAAATCTGAACACAGGGAGAAGAATTAAACTGTCTAACCCACTCATCAATAGTTGATATCTAACCTCTGTGCACCTTTCATCTGAAACGCAGCACTATCAGCAGAGCATACTGGCACAGAGGGAAGTACATTGTCTCAATTGTCAAAAAAAGAGTTTTCATACAGGTAATTCAGTGAGATTGAACAGAAAAAGAGGTAAGATGAATAGATGACTGCTCAGGCAAATAAAGTCGCCACGGGAAACAGGTTTTCAGCTTCTGTGCTAGTGTTAGGTGAGACACCGCATGCACGTGGTGTGTGTGAGAGTGTGTGCCAATTGCTGCAAGACAATCAGTGCTCAGCTGGTTGTCAGCGCAAATAAGTCTGAACAAGTGGGCGACTCTCACTCTGTCCCTGTCACTGTATGTCTTATCTGTTGTGGTCAAGATGTACAGTGAGGGCAATAACATTTATTTGAGGATATTTCCTTCTCTTTTAATTTTTAAGTGACCAGTTAATATTCCACAGCTGTGAGCTGTGGTTTGGTAGCTATATACTATTTTTCCCATTCTCTGTGTCCTCACTTAACTGTGGCTCGAGCTGTTTCTGGCTCCACAGGAGGTAAAGTTGTGTTCTTGTCAGGAAGCTCCCTGCTGAAAGGATTTGAAAGAACTGTATTTTTTACCTCGTGACATTCAGTTTATGGAATGGATGCTGCTTAGACCCCTGACATTTGGTAAAGTCTGTCTAAAATCTAAAAAACAATTATTGAAGATCATGCAAATAAGATATCCGACAGAAAATAAAAAAAATAATGTTAATGTACTTTTCATTGTTGAGTTTTTCAGAGAAATTTAAATAAAAAAAAAAATCACCATAGAAGAAGATGTGAGGGGGTGACTGGAAATAAACAGTTAGCCAAGATGAGTACACTAGCAGCCAGGGTGTTATGATTAAAAACTCTATTTAAGAGCACTGTACTCAAAATTTTTTAGCAAACTTAACCCAAACAAGCACATTTATAAGGGACCATTTTTAGCTTTTTATGCATAAATAAGTCTCTTAGTTGAGATTCTTTCTGTATTTAGTCTTCTTGAGGAAAGAAATTTAAAAAATGACTAATTTTGCTTGTTTTTTCAAAAGGTTGTTGATATTCCTCCTCCTGCATTTGCACATTTAGTTTTCAGCAATATATATTAATAGACTAATGGATGCAGTAAACAGTCACTTGATAAGCTTTCGGCAAATCAAATTTATTTTGTTTTTTTTTTTAAATGTAAACTTTTTTTTTATATCCTGCTCTGCTTAACATATTTAAAAGATATACTCATCCAGTGTAAAGGTATAAAGACCTCAGGATACTGATCATCTGTTTTTCTTACTCTAAAGCAAGTCAATCCAAAACTGGTGCAGCAGAGCAGCACAGGATAAAGCTACGTCAGGTGGCACATCCTCAGCCTCCTCAGCTATACTGTCATTACTGCACAAAGACGGATCAGGACTTCTGTTGCTACTCCTTTATCTGCTTCTATTCATCATCAATGTCATTGTTATGTTTCTCACGTCAGTCACATGATATTGACTGCACTATTCAGTAGACCTATCTGTCATAGGTTGCTCTCCATTTCTACTAAATATAATGATTGAAATGCTCTAAATGCCAAACTTGTACAAACTGTTGCTTTTGTAATTAACACAGTGCAATAATAATGCAGAAGCCAGTTGTTTTCACAGACAAAAGAACCAAACAAGAGTGTTCTCAAAGTTATAATATAACATGATTTGTAATCAAACTGTATCTCTTCAGTTCTTCATATATGTGAGATTGGCTTTTAGAGTGGTTGTTCTCTGTTGTGCAGTACACAGGCAATCAGGTAGTTATTCATCCTTGGTGTGCAGTCAAATGTAAAAACAGTGCATAGTGTTGCCCAAGTGAGTATTTGTGACAGCAGGAGAGAGAGCATGTGTGTGGGAGTCAAAATAAACTGCAGTGTGTGTTGGTAATAAAGCAACAGTGTGGCTTATTGATGGTGTTTTTAATCGTTTATGGACAACAATGGAGCTCTGTGGCACAGACGAAGAGGAAAATTCCGCCGTCTCAATTTGGCTCCAGTTGTTTTCAAAGCGCTGTGTGTGGTCGGGAATATTGAGGGCACCATAAGCTCCAGATCATTTCAATTCTTATTGGTTGCTTGTAATTTTGGGATTTGGATATTTAAGCTTATTCCACTGCATTGCGCTGGATTAGACCAACAGCTAAATCCCCAACTTGTAATATTGGCTAAATGTCCTGAGCGCTCACAGCAGTTTGAAGGATTTTCCATCCACAGTGACCAGCTCCAAACTGAAATGAAGACTGATATTAACAGTGGTTATCACTTGTCCCTCAGCTGCACTGTGACCCAAGAGCTGAGCTGCCCGGCTCCTGTATAATAGGGGGCATAACCGGCACCTATTTAAAGCTCCTGCTGCACTGTAATCACAATCAGCCCTCCTCTGTTCACATGTCAGCTCCCATTCCCCTCATATCCGCCTCCTCATTAGAGACGGAGAGTGTGGGCTGTGATTTCACTGTTTGCTGCCAAACAGCCTGCATGGCCACAGAGAGCAAAAGAGACACAACTCTCATAAATAGTCTGTGAGGGACTGTCTCCACCCCTCCCTACATAAACCATGAAAATGTAATAACAGAGAGGTGAAGCAGTGCAACAAGTTGGCATGTTGGAATATCATTTTTCATCTGAATGGGTGTTAGCAGCGTGAATATGTTTTGACTCACCTGTGTCAGTCTCTGTGACACAGCAGGATAAATGTTACCTGTATCAGTAAATTAAATGTCTCAAGAGCCTGTTGCACACCCTGTGTGTGGCAAGCTCCTGTATATTCCATCCGTGTGTCTCAAGTGATTCCACTCTCACTGTCTGATGCGTTGAATATGAGGGAAAGCTTGTATATCTTAACTAGCTCCAATAAATCGTCAGTTCAGTAAGCTGAAAAAAGAAGCAGTAGTGGCTGCAGAATCTGAAAAGGGAAGCACTGCAGAGGATGTCCAAACATATGTAGAATAGGAAAGAATAGCAGATATATTTATGTTAAATGTTTCTGTTAGCTTGTGTAGAGCTCATAAGCCCGCCTCCACTTTAACTTGCATCTAAAGGACTGAATGTGTGTATAAAAAAATAACTCACCAGTCAGGATCACATATCTCTTAACAGTTTTTAATGTGATTACAGAGGAACAGTCGTCTGCACCAGTCTGACTCAAAAAGCTTAATTCAACTATATAAAATTCAGCTCTGTGACCATCAGTTACACTCATTAAGTTCTAGTGGACATCTCACTCAGTTTTAGTGCCTTACTAATCTCTGACTTGCGTTTCCTTATATAAGAATGATTCACACGGCAAAGGTACACAGTTTTTAATCAGGAAACAATAGAGCACAGGTATTAGTTCGCACTCTAGGCAGATATATGGAGTTGAGGTTTCAGAATTGTCATCCATAGAAAAATATGAATTAATGCATCCTTAGCCTGGACCTTTCAAGGGCTTCAGGATAGAGGATGTCTTATGCTCTATCCATTTTAGATCCCCTAGAGGCAAATTTGTGCTTTGTGACATTGTGCTGTATAAATAAAGGTGACCTGACCTGACCTGACCCTTTTATAGTTTGCATACTACCAATAATACAGGGAGGCAATATTCTTAGAAATGTAGCAGATTCACTTCAAGGCTGCATAAACATGAAATTTTTTAATTTTTTTTATTATTAAGCCTTATGTAGCCAGGGAGTCTTGTTTCTCTTCTTTTACATGACAGCCTGGGCCAAAATGGCAGCACAGAGAGACCAACAGTCACATAGTACACCCAATTAATTTACAACATTCGCATACCGCAGAACCTGAGGGGCAATATAGAGAGAAGTTTCTTTATTTTTGAACAGTGTTATTTTTTATGAAAACAGCATTTACATATTAAGTCTGTCATGCAAATCATTGCATTCAAAGTCCCCAAGTAAAAACAAATGCGATTTATTTTGTTCACAGCTTGTTGACCGGGGCCAGTGAAGCCCCTAAAAACATGATTTCTAAACTTAAATATTTTACCAATTACTTTTAATACTCAATAATAAATGTGTAACAATCAGATGTTAAACTTAGGAAAAAAGAAGCTTTATGGGGTTTATACTCTGAGCTAATTTGCTTTGTCGGTATATGGTGATAGTATATGGTGATAGTTGCCTGCCAGCATACACAAATAACCTAACAGCCTTCATCCCAGTTTGATTTAAATGTTGCTGAAACCTGGCTGGTGCTTCACAATACATGACATCACCCTTTTTCAACCAAATCTCTGATGTAAAATAACCTCAACTGTTCCAACTTTTGGCAGAAAAGTGTGTGTTCATTGTTGAGTAAGAGATTGATGTAGAAAATAGACTGTGAAAATGATCCATATAGACAGTTGTGTGGGTTAGCTGCCAGAGCCAGAGGAGGTTTTTCACAGATGTAAGACGAAGTTAGCCAAGAATGGCTTTACAGATAAAAAGAAGAATTGGCATGCTTATTTAAGTTCCCTTTTATTTAATATACTTTGAAACAACAAAGGTTGACTTTCAACATTCAAGAATTAAACATAAATGGCAACCAGGATTAAGCCTGTGCAGCTGCAAAATCACATCTGTTGACACAGTCAGATATCCATGGACAGCTGAGGTGTCAAGGAGACAATAACAAGCATCATTTTCCCCTTAGTTAAGAGAGTAAATGGTTCAGAGATCATCAAATCATTGATTGTGTCCCTTTGTAGGCAATTTACAAGATGGTGTCCTCTGTGATGAAGATGCCTGAAGACGAGTCGACACCTGAGAAGAGAACAGAGAAGATCTTCAGGCAGATGGACACCAACAGAGACGGTGGGTTTAACGTAAAGAAACTTTTCTGTTGATTAATAAGCAGCTGCTGCTGTTTGATTCCACCTGTGAGAAAGAAAAATGAGCAGGTATTTGAAGATATTTACAATTTTAACTACAGACCTGACTTACAAAACCTCTCAGATGTTCTCCATCATACTAAATTTAGTGGCTGATCATTGATTTCAGTGAAATGGGACACAACAAGCATTTCAAATGCAAATGCATTGAACAGCTTGTCACTACCACCTGGTTTGCTTGGCGGCAGCTGTTGTCATTGTACAAACTTGCCTGGTTTGCCACTAAAGAGGCACTTACAGAGCCCTTCAGCCTGAAGCAGCAGCTCATTGACGACAGAATTCACACCGACCTGAGATTCTGCTGACACAGTGTTCATAGAGCACAAACTTTGACACCCAGAAACATGATGGGAGAAACAGAGAGGTGGACAGTGAGGAACTAGTGAGTCGTGTGGGCAGTAGGAGGAGAGGAAGAGGAGTGGGTTGGAAGAGAGATGAGGAGGAGGAACTGGGAGGAAAGTGATAACAGAACAAAAGACAGCAGCACAAACTGAAATGGAGCGCGCTGACCTGGACATGGAAATGTGTTGTGTTCTTTTGCTGCTTCTCATGAGAATCACGAGTACCAGGCAGCTCATAGAGAGAGACAACTGGAGTCTGTCAGGAGAGAGAAGAGCCCTCTCAACACTGCCACCTGATGGTGAGAGGTGGAACATCATATGGATGCACTGATTGAGATTGTGAAGAATCTAACATGAGATTTATCACGAAAAATCATAAAAGATTACATTAAAAATAGGTGTTTTTGTAATATCTTCACTAAAATTCTTTCAAACCCCTTTTCTGGGTTGCACACAATCATAAATCGTAGCCATCCCCACCCTCAGAGTCTCTGCAGAGGGAGACAGGTACAAGACTTTTTATGCTGCAGCTCATCACTGATTTTCTCTAACATGGACAGGTTCTTGTCACAGCATGAGACATACAGCTGCAATTTTACAGCAGAACAAGAAAACAAGCCAGTTAGACAAAAAATCCATCAGAAACACATTAAGTGAAAACCCAAATTGCACCATAATTCTCTAAGTGTCAGTAATTACTGTCATTTGTTGTTTTCAGAACAAACCGTGTCTCCCAGTAATGTGCTGGAATGCACGCTTTCTCTGTCACTTCTGCATCTTGTTAAAACTGCCAGGCATTTGGTGGTGGAGAGGGTTTTTTTTTACTTGATTTGGTCTTTTCCATGCCTTTGCTCTGACCCCATAACAGTGGTTCTCAAACTTTCCCTGGCATTAGATGCAGAAAAAAAGTTCACACCTTCTATCATACAATTTTTTATCAGTCATTTCAATGATAGGAAAAGGAATTAATAAAAATAAGCCACTGCCTTGCCCTGTTTGTTGGTTTTCTGCTAAATATGAGTGGAAAAAATAAAACGTCATACATGTCTGTTCTAATGCTGAGCTGGTGTTTTATGTGTTTTAGGTAAGCTGTCTCTGGAGGAGTTCATCAAAGGAGCAAAGAGCGACCCCTCCATCGTCCGCCTGTTGCAGTGCGACCCCAGCAGTGCCGGACAGTTCTAAACCCGAGGCATCAACACAACCTGTAAGGCTCACTTTCAGAATCTCCACCTGCGGTTCCTCACAGGGGAGAGCTTTAGTTCACTCAAACAGCAAAGGGTTACAGGAGTTGCTGCAGGTGCACAGGTTTTTTTTTTTTACAGTTTCAGTAGGAGGAGCCATTAGTGGGAAGGCTGAGGTTCAGCCTCAGGAACAAAGGTTTATCTCCTACGAACAGTCGTGCCTCCCGGCCAGCGAAGATGCCTGCGATGGAAAGCTCTTCAGAAGCTGTGAGCACTGTGCAGGATGGGAGAGGGGTCATCCAGTGTCACTGGAGTTATTTCTATAGTTCATGGACCAATATGATAGACTTTGTAGGAGGTGGCCTGTTATATTGGAGAAGTTGTTGAAGGTGTTGATGCTCAGAAAAAGTTTCACGGTTTTAAAGCCCCCATGTGTAGGATTTTTGTATTCTGAAGTTATGTTGTCGTGGGCACCTCTCATAAATAATATTCTCTTTAAATGGAAGTTTTACCAAAGGTTAAACCAAGTTTTTTTTTTGTTTTGGTTTTTTTTTTTTTTCATTTTTTCTCTCTCTCTCTACACAGATATGTATGACTCTTGGAGGCTTACTGTCTTGAGCTGTCAGTGAAAGTCTCTTGTTTTGTGACACATCAGCATGGGTAGCAGCAGTTGGCTGGTACTTGATGTCTGAAAAGTTGGAGTGTTTTGTCAGAAGTTAGTCATAAAATTAATTGGTAGTTAAGAAATCACAGCTTCTTGTGCAATGGGAATATTTTACTGTTGGTTAGAGTGACTAATCTTAATAACTGTATGTTTTAACCGTTTTTATTATTTGTTTTTATAAGGAAGGTGACGAATACCTTGTTAAAAGTAGAATCAAGATCAAATTGATTTTTGTCACTCTCAAGACAGAGGTGTTGTTTAAATACATAAACAAAAGTAGCATTAAAGAGTTGATGTGACCTATTTTGTGATCAACTTCTCTTTAAAGATATTAGAAATCCTCTCCACTCAAAAATCTGTCTCTCATTTGTTTAGATACTCTAAAACAGGGACGACCACACTTTTTCAGCTTGTGAGCTACTTATAAAATGACCAAGTCAAAATGATCTGCTTACTACAAAAATGCACGAGTTGATGTACCTTGCATAACTGCATGAACCCATATTGCACAATACAGTACATTTTTTGTCATTACCTTACTCTGATGACTTGCACTGCAGCTCCACCACTCATTTTTATAACCTTTCTGAAGTTAGTAGAAATAAACTGGGCAACTCAGCAGCTTGGGCATGAGTCCCTCCGCTTCTTCTGTTGTCTGTTTCCATGGTTACCGGGGAAAAACCAGCGAATTGCTCTGAAATAGCGCGCCCAGCTTCCGTCTGCACGGATTGGATAGATTTTTTTAAAAGCCGTGCGATCTACCCACATTACCTTTGCGATCGACCGATGGATCGCGATCGACGTAATGGGCGCCCCTGCTCTAAAATGTCAAACCTTGTCCATACTGACTTGTATCTGTGTAAAGTTTGTCACATCACTCTCCTGAAAGGGGAGATGTACACTTCCTTTAAATCTTACGTTCACATACACAGGGGATGCTAGATTTGGTTTTCTCACAAATGTGAAAGCCAATCACAGGCAGAGAAACCTGAAACCTCCAGCACAGAGCGGATGTGTCAGTACAGAGTATGAGAATTTTCACAAACAACAACCACTAACAATGTGTGTGCCACAGCCAGTTACCAGCTGACACGCTGACAAGCGAAACAAATTAAAGATGCTACTTGCACTTACTTTACATCTGCTATTTGCTGATTTTAGAAGCTCAATAGAAAATCACTATGGCACTAAAGCACTATGATATTGATATTGATATGAAAACTATTTAATATTTAACAATATATTAGTATTTACGAGTATTCTAAAATTCTACGTGATGTAATTTTTGTTTGTAAAACAGCAAAAGTAAAAAGTAATGGTGTCTTCGTTTTTTAAATGATGGTGGAATTAGCTTATGAATATTGAACATCATAAGTAGATTGGATGATTTCATAACACCTAACCTGTGATTATCATGATTGCAAACCAAGATACACTGATATGTGATATTAATGAGCAACATATTCACACCTGCTGTCACAACAGTGCTTGTCTGACTGTTTCCCCTCATCTGTCTCCTCGCAGTGCTTCTTTGGGTGACTCTAAATGCCCTTAACTCTCCACTGAGGAGCAGACTGATGATGAAGAATGACAAACTAATGACGATGAAGAAGACAGGCCTTCAATATGCACTGAGGACTTCTAAGATGGGCACAGGAGCCACACTCTCCAGTTTAACCCCCTGAGCTGTTTATCCAAACCCTCCAACAAAGACTAAACCTGAAGACTTTTCCAAACCCTCGCTGATTGTAGTTGACCAGGATCCCTCAGTTCTCCTTTAAGCATGTCAGAGTATAAAGAAGGTCTGCAGTAGGTTGTATATATACAGTATAAACTGGAGTCTCTGTATTAGTGTCTTTGCTTGGCTCTCTGTGCCCTTTGAAGCTCCAGCCGGCGTGACACAGAGCTTCTGTCACTCTAATGTGTATCATAGAGAGTGTGTGCATGAGACAACAAGAGAGAGAATGAGAGTGAAAGAGAGAGAGGGATGTGGTGGTGTTAAATAACAGGACATACTGTAGGTGAGATGATTTAATCTGCAGAGAGGACTTGTGAAGTTTGTCCTTCACTCAGAGCGAGTACTGCTTTCAGTTTCCTCTTTTCTACTTTTGAGAATGTGTACGTGTGTTTGTGTATTTTGCAAACTTGATAGACTTTGTTTCATATGTTGTGCTGGGACGAAATGACATGAACGTGCGATATCATGCTACTATGCATCTGTGCCCTAATCAGTAGTTTGATTTTGTGAAGTCTCGCTGATGTAATGAAGGATGAAACGCGTCCCTTTATCCATCATCTGTTCCTGTGGTTTTTACTTACTGTAAGAAATTTAACAGAGGATTTCAGAGCGGCAGTGAGTCACTGCGCTCTAGTTTAAGAAAAAATAGAGAAGTAGTCTTTAAAGTATTTGAGTACAGTGTAGATACATTCAGGTGCACCTAAATTTGTAAATCAAATTCAGATAGTCTGTAATGCTCAGTTCATAACGAACATTGTGAAATAATAAAAGAAAGTTTGTTTTTATTTAAGCTGTTGCAGGATGTCTAGCATGCAGAGCAATTTTCTTTTTTTGACTTTTATTAAGTGAAGAACAAAGACACAAATCTTCACATTCACTTTTAGATGTTATTAAATGCCGCATGTTGAATCAGTCTTTTGAACAGTTGGGTACGGGGGTGCATAGAATAAGTAACATGTATGCATGTGACTTAAGCGCATGTGTGTGTGTTTGTACGTGAGTTTGTGGATATCGGTGGCTAAACAAGCCAGTCGTTCATCAGGCTCTGTGCTGGCTTCTGTATGTCAGTATTGTCCCTGTTAGTGCTATTGACAGTGTATGGACTGCCAAAGCTGACACATCTTATGGTCCACATGAACATCGTGATGGAGGGAAACAAAGAGGAGCACAAGAAGACCACCATGCACAATAATCAAGACATAAAGACACACGCTTAATGGGAATTTGGGGTAATCAGAGCTGAGAGCTTTTCCTTTGTTTCTCTTGAGCTCAGTAATGAAATCCCCTCCAACTGTATCTGTAACAGGACCAAACTTACACAAAGGACCACATTTTTAAAGCAACAATCCCAAGTCCATGTTTCATGAAATAACATGTGCACAGTTTACAGTGTTACGTTAAATGAATGACATATCACTCACACACCATCTACCAATACAAAATCACGCTAAATTCTAACAGATTATATTAATATTCATTGAACTCATCCTCTCTCCTTTCTTTCCTTCACTTAGCAGTTAAAATACAATTAAAGGACCCTGCACCCACCCCCACATGTAACCGAGCCCTCCTGACATCAGAGCGAAGCAGTTTCAGTTGTTGCATTGTTTTCCAATTAGCAAAGCTTTGAATGTTTTATTAAATAACTGCTGTTTTTTTGTGTAGAAAAAAGATGCAGACAAACAAAATTGAAAATCAGAACTACTACAATGACAATGTCACAATGTGTTGCTTTTATTGTATTTTTATGATTTTTTTTTTCTTTTTTAAAAAAAGGTGAGTCAGGTGTAACATTTCTGTTAAAAAAAAACAAAACAAAATAGCATCTTGTGGTCAAGTGCCAAATGAAAACAAAACAGTATTGTATAAATTTCTACTGTATACAATTGTTATCCGTTGAACAAAATGTTTGTAATTGTTGCAGTTTGTAGGTTTTGTATGGTATCCTGTATTTAGTGACTGCAGTTTTGGATCACAGGATTCTGTTTTTTTGGTAAACTTTAAAAGGCAAGAATTAAAATTTACAATTTACTGTGTGGAAGCATAAATGTGGTGTCTGGTTCTTCTTTTAATGTTGCAGTTTTAATGAAAGTGTGACGTCTAATATTAAGCTTATATTAGCTTATTACAGATGTAATGTATTTGTGTGTATGTTTGTAGAAGTGCAGAATGTCAAGGTTTTGATCAGGTGCAGAAACCGTTGTTTTCACACAGTTTACAATGAGATAGAGCAAATTGTCTCACCCATTACCTTGTTTAGTCCGCATTCTTCTAAAAAACAAATATAAGAATCCATATTTATGCAGATAAGCATGTATGAAAATAAAAATCATTGGCAGATACCAGAGTTTTATCACTTTTGAGCATTGCATTTTTATTTTCCTCAAATTAAACAGTTAGTCAGGTTCTAGTTAAAAATATAATATACTTTTCCTAAACTTTTTCTACATACTTCAATGTAGTCGCATTTTTAAATTGTAGACCAGATTTTTTAGCATTATTAAAACTAGACACGGTTAAGACTGGCTTTTTTAAAGCAAATAACAATAGCAATATTGTAAAGTTTGATAAAGGCAAATGTTAATTGTATTGCCTTCGACAAAGAAAACCACAGTACACAGGTGTGCTTGCAGTTCTTAAAGGGTGTTTATGTACAGAGTAGTGCTTTGAGCGAAATGCTATGTCAGAAATCTGACGACGCCACCATGCTGATAACCTGCCACCATGTCATTAGCTTAGCATGTTTTCATATATTAAATTTCGGTAATTGACACTAAATGCAGAATAGAGCTGAACTTGATGAGAATATCATGTATTTTTAGTTATTTGAGGTCATAATCTTAAGTATTGTACTAAGTAAATGTCAACTTGATAGTAGTCACACATTAGGTCACATTGAAAGTGGAGAACATGAATATCTGAATCAAAGGTAATGCAATCTAACAAGTTGTTTTCAAGATATTTTTGCCAGACCTTGAGGTGCTATACCAGAAAAGTCAAGGAGTCACTATAGTCAGTGGTGAATGCCCACTGTGAATGCTTCTTTTTATACAAACCCTCCAAACTGAAGCTGATCAATGAACTTTCAGATCAGTTTTTTCACAGCCTTAATGAAGCCTTTTCTTCATTTTAGCTTGCTGAAATAAGATCACTGTCACCTGCCACACTGAGCTACAGTCTGTGTGAGGGTAAGATACTTTAATTTTTTTTGAAGAAAGAAACAGTAAATGTTGAACAGCTGGTAAGATAGAAGTTGATAAAGCTGAAACTTTTATTATCCTTTTTTCAGGGCTTATTTTGTGATCTAGAAACTGAACTGTAAACCCGAACTACACCATAACTGATGGCTTAATTAAGAGTTAATAAATCAAAGATTATTGCTTTGTTATAAACAATCATAAAACTCACTGTTCTGAAACTGTAACTTCTGAATAGTGGCTTGTATTTCATTAGTCTTTAGCAGTTGCATTTCAATTTGCTGTCAATTAACTCAGTTTGTTGTCACTTTGACTGACAAACCACCCAGCATGCAACCCTGACTTTGCCCTCAACCTCTGAAATATCCTAACAGTAAAATTGAAAGGCATGATTTTGGAAAAAGGCAGAGTTCGTCATTTGATTGCAAGGCTTTAAGATCAGACATATATTGAGTTATGATGATACCAGTTTGTGCAGAATGTGTCTTTTTATTTTCAAATTACCAATATCTGTATTTTATTTAAGTACAATTTCTCATACCAGTATTTTGTATTTTATAAAAAACATATGATTGGCAAGTGTTTGTTATCCGAAACAAGACACTTTTTGATGTACTTGGGAATCACATATACATTAACAGGGAGGCTGTGATGCCCCTATAAATGGCGCGCACACACACACACACACACACACACACACCCCTTTTGTGCAGGGGAATCACCAACCCAGTCTTGCCACTCCTTTGGCACTGCCCCGACTTCCATGCAATTTAAAAGAGACATGTCTTCCATGACAGCCCCTCAACACCCAGAGCTTCAAGCATCTCTGGACGGATCTCAACAACTCATCATATCGGTCGATCTTTGTTTCTATCCTCACCTACTGTCATGAAGGATGGGTGATGACTGAAAGAACATGATTGCAGATACAAGTGGTCGAAAGGGGTTTCCTCAGAGGGGTGGCGGGCATCTACCTTAGAGACAGGGTGAGAAGTGTAGTCATCCAAGAGGAACTCAGAGTAGAGCCACTGCTCTTTTACTTCAAATGAGCCAGCTGAGGTGTGTGAAGGAATTTCTCTAATCCTTAGGCCTTCTTACCTCTCCATCTGCCACTATGCTTCTTTGCACTTATGTTGAGCAAAGTTAATGGCTGTGTCCTTTTGTTTCAATCAGTGTTGTGTCTTACAGTTATTTGTCCAGACATTCCCCATTTGCCCTTGCCATAATGACCAAGGTTGAGGGCTTAGCTTTTCCTGATATTTAATAGGCAAGAGGATAATTCATGATGTCAATAGACAGGACGACAACAGGACAGCCTCAGTTTGGTGGTGGCATTCCTCATGATTACTTGTGGATGTTGCTAGTACTGATCTCCTCAAGGTTGAGTTCTGCAATAAATGCTTCTGTGTATGACATCTACTGTCTCCTGACCTCCTCATTTCCTCCAGCTCATCTTTGACCAGATTTTTCCTTGACGTGGTGGTTTTGGGCATCTGGCAAGGATGTTGTGTTGACACCTCCCTAGGGAGGGGTTCCAAGTACGTCTGGCTGGGAAGAGGCCCTGGGATGGATCCAGGTCCACATAGAGAGTTTACATCTCCTTTCTTGTCTGGAAACACCTCAGGATCCCTCAGTCAGAGCTGGTTGATGTGGCCAGGGAAAGGGAAGTTTGGGGCTCCCTGCTGGAGCTTCTGCTTCTGTGGCCCGACCTCAGATAAGCAGTTGATGATGGAAAGTTGAAAGATTCATGTCATGAACTTGTTCATATTGAAGTGTGAGCATTGGTTGTGACTTCACATCTTTTGCCTATTCATCCCTGCACATCTTCACAATTTCGTATTATCTGTTTGTCACTGCTGTCTGCTTGCTTTTATCATTCAGGAGCTGACACCAAGTTTGATTTTTTGTAAAAATAAATGGTGTTGGACGTTTTTGGATAGCTCATGGAGTAGTCAGACACACCTAAGACCACGCTCCCGAGAAAAGTTCTTATTTTCCCTCTAAAAACTTGCTAACTAAACTTTGAGTGGAGCATATGATAGATGAGTGGGAAGAAAGTCACAAGGGGCCAAAAAAAGAAGAAAAAATGCCTAAAAATCAAGAAAAAGGCAGCTTGGTCTTGAAAGCTATTGTAAGCAACTCGGAGGCACGGTGTGTTAGCAGCAGCACAGATGATGCCCCGAGGGCTGAGACCAGTGTGAACTGTAGCAATTAAGGAGCTTAAATCTGATATGACCAAGGGCAACGACTCCCAACACCCACCATTATATTTAGGTTGGACTCATAGGATGGTGATAGTTCTCTTGCTAGAATTAATAACCATCTCTAATATTGGGCCCTCTGTAGATGAGAGGCTTAACCCTAGACCCTCCAACTGGGTCACTCAAGGGGAGATAGACCTCCTCCTCTTTTGGAGGCCTAGGTTCTCTTATGTTTTCTTTTGTAAAACAGTTATGGTTGTTACTGTTCTGTGTTTTCTTCTGGGGGAGACCAACATTATATGTGATGCATATGTCAAGGCCAGACAGCTCAAAGATTACATCCTTGAATGTAAATGGCCTAAGAAATCAAATTAAGAGAAGCAAAGTGTTGGCAAAATTAAAAAAGGATAAATCACAGGTTGTAATGCTTCAGGAAATGCATATGTCTAATGAAGAACATAATAAATTGAAGAGGTTTGGATACTTGAATTCTTTTTACAGCTCCTGTAAAAATAGCAGGAAAAGAGGAGTGGCCATTATGGTGTCAAATTCTTTGAATTTCGACTTAATGGAGGAAGAAGGAGACAAGGAAGGCAGATACATTTTAATCAAAGGAAAAATTGATAATGTATTGGTCATTTTTGCTTGTATCTATGTACCTCCAGAAAGTGATACAAAATTCTTCACCCAGCTCTTTGACAAAATTGTTACTTTTAGTGAGGGTATATTTGTCTGCACTGGCAAGTGGAATACAGCCCTGAATTACTCCTTGGACATGACAAGTAAAAAACAACACAAATAAGGTACTCTCTGTCTCTTTCTCTGGCTCACTCCTCGTGCTTTCTCCTCGTCTGCTTGCTCTGCTTCTCCCTTGCACACCTGTGTTTAATTGCCCCAACCAACACAGAGGGAAACCCCACAACCCTTAAGTGCGCACTTGCTGCAGCTCTCCCAGTGCCGACAGGTGTCTTAAATCAGGAATTAAGGTCGTGCAGAAAGGGGAAGGGGATAGGCTTGTGCAGAACAAAAAAATACAGGCTCAGTCACACATACACACACCCTGTGACACCAGAGGATAGTGTTTGTCCGGCAGTTCAAGCAGGCAAGAGAGGAGGACAAGGCGGAGCTGGCAGAGCTCCGTAGTATCTTAAGGAGGAAGCTCAAAACACTCCGTTGAGCCGAGTGGCACAGGAAGCAAGGAAAGAAAAGAGCCAGGAAATGTGCCGCCTTCATCGCAAACCCCTTCTGCTTCACCAAAAGGATCCTTGGGCAGAAACGTGATGGTAAACTTGCCTGCACCCAAGACGAGGTTGACAAATATCTCAGGGCAACCTACAGTGACAGCAAGAGGGAGCAGGACCTTGGACCATGTAGCACCCTGATAACCCCACCTGAACCAAGCTCTGCATTCAACCTCAAGGAGCCAACCCTGAGAGAAGTGGAAGAGGTGGTCAGAGCAGCTAGATCAAACTCAGCACGAGGTCCCAGTGGAGTGCCATATGTCGTTAGGTGCCCCAGACTCTTGAAGTGATTATGGAAGATCATTAAGGTCATTTGGAGGAGAGGGAAAGTGGCCCAGCAGTGGAGGTATGCTGAGGGTGTATAGATCCCAAAGGAGGAGAACTCGTGCACCATCGAGCAGTTCCACAACATCTCACTCCTGAGCGTTGGGGGAAGGTATTTTTCAGTATTGTTGCCCATCGCATGACAGATTTCCTCCTCAAGAATGACTACATTGATACATTGGTGCAAAAGGGGGGGATCCAGAAGGTACCACGTTGCATTAAGCACACAGGAGTTGTCACCCAGCTGATCAGAGAGGTGTGGGAAGGCAGTGGTGACCTGGCTGTTCTGTGGCTTGACTTGTCCAATGCACATGGATCCATCCCACACAAGCTGGTGGAGACCTCGCTTAACCGACACCATGTTCCAGGCAAGATCAGGGACCTCATACTGGACTATTACAGCTGCTTCAGTTTGAGAGTCACCTCTGGGACAGTAACATCAGCAAAACATCAGCTGGAGAAGGGTATAATAATTGGGTGCACCATCTCAGTGATCCTGTTCGCCTTGGCCATGAATATGCTCGTTAAGTCAGCAGAGTTGGAGCACAGAGGCCCGCTCATTAAGTCACATGTGCGGCAGCCTCCCATCAGAGCATTCATGGATGATCTGACAGTTACAACGACATCAGTACCAGGCTGCAGATGGATTCTCCAAGGTCTCGAGCAGCTTAACAACTGGGCTAGGATGGACTTCAAACCAGCCAAGTCCCGCTCCCTGGTGATAAAGAAGGGAAAGGTGATGGACAAGTTCTGTTTCTCTCTAGGAGGTGTCCAGATTCCATCGGTATCAGAGAGGCCAGTGAAGAGCCTGGGGAAGTTTTTTGATGCCTCTCTGAGGGACACAGCAGCAATCCAAGCAACCAGCAGAGAGTTGGAAACCTGGCTGGTAGTGGTGGACAAGTCAGGGCTGCCAGGAAAGTTCAGGGCTTGGATATACAAGCACGGAATTCTGCCGTGACTCCTCTGGCCACGCCTCATCTACAATGTTCCACTGACCACTGTTGAGGGCTTTGAGAGGAAGGTTAGCAGTTACCTGCGTGGTTGGGCCTGCCATGAAGCCTCAGCAGCCTAGCTTTGTACAGAGACAAGAACAAGCTGTGACTCCCCCTCAGTAGTCTGGCGGAGGAGTTCATGGTAACCCGGGCAAGAGAAGTGCTGCTTTATAGACTCCAGTGACATCAAAGTCTCCTCGGCAGGTATTGAAGTAAGAACTGGTCGGAAGTGGAAAGCACAGCAGGCAGATGACCAAGCTAAAGCACAGTACCACAGTGTACTGGTGGGATCTGTTGCATCAGGGTGAGCTGGGCTTGGCAGCAACCCAAAGCTTTATAACAACAAGACCCAAGGGAAGGAGAGGCGGCAGCTGATCCAGCAAGAAGTCCAAGCAGGGGTGGAGGAGACCGGTTCTAGCAGGATGGTCGGGAGGAGACAGCAGGGGGCGTGGACTTGATGGGAGCAGGTAGTTGACCAGAAGATCTCTTGGTCTGAGCTTTGGAAGGCAGAGCCACACTGGATAAAGTTTCTGATCGAGTCAGTCCATGACGTCCTCCCAAGCCCGTACGACCTCTTCTGCTGGGGTCTGACAGAAACCCCTGCATGTCTGCTGTACCAAAAGAGAGGTTCACTGGAGCACATCCTGAGCTGCCCGAAAGCCTTGGTAGAGGGATGCTATCAATGGTGCCACGACCAAGTTCTAAAGGCAGTGGCCAATACCATCAGCACAGGGATCTCTCTCAGCAGGCGACAACAACATCAAGCAAGGCAGACCATCCACTTTCTCAGAGCCAGGGAGAAGCCTCAACAGCACTCTACTCAAGCAGGAGGACCACTGACCACAGCAAGAGACTGGCAGCTGAAGGTGGACCTCGGGAAACAGTTGAAATTCAGTTGAAATGAGATCATTGCAGTGACCACACTCAGGCCCGACATGGTCCTCATGTCAGAATCAACAAGGCAGGTGGTTCTGCTGGAGCTTACTGTTCCCTGGGAAGACCGGATGGAAGAGGCTTTTTTAAAGGAAGAGGGCCAAATATGAGGAGCTGGCAGGCGAATGCTGACGCAACGGGTGGAAGACCCAGTGCAGCCCAATTGAGGTTGGATGCAGAGGGGTCGCAGGCCAGTCACTCTGTAAGGCCCTCAAGCTGCTGGGAATACAAGGGCTGCACAGCAAGAAAGCCATCAAGAACATCAGTGATGCTGCTGAGAAGGCGTCAAGATGGTTGTGGATCAGAAGGGGCAATCAGTGGACCACACAAGCTACCTAGACACAAGCCAGGATCTGATCACCTCCAGCTGGGTTGCCTGGGAGAGGGTGTGTGATGTTGAAAAACCCAAAACACCTGATGACTCCCGGTTACATCACTGATGATGTGTCTAGGTAAGCACTGCAGGGTGTATACTAAAACCTAGACAGACAAAGGGTGAAAGAATGCTCAATAGGAACCTCAGATGTTTCAGACCATAATGCAGTTTAGTTAACTATACATTTAAATGTCAGGCATAAAAACACAGTGTGGAGAATGAATATCAGGATTTTGAATAACACAACAACTGTGAATGAAATAAAAAGAGAAATTAGGGGCTGTATTGAAAATAATACTAACAGTGAAGTAGAACCAACAATAGTATGGGATACAGTTAAAGCAATTATGAGAGGGAATTTGTTTTCACGGACGGCTTACATAAATAAAGGGAAGAGGTTAAGATATGAAAAATTAAAGGAAGAATTGAAAGTTAGAAAAACAAAAACAAACAGATAAAGATATAAGGCTAATGGAAAGAGGTCAGAAAACAAATAGATGCAACTCTGACTGATAACTTGGAAAAGAAACTTTGATTCATAAAACAAACCTTTTATGAACTTGGCCCTAAAATCGACAAAGGTTCTGGCAAGACACCTTAGAACACAACAAATTTAAAACTGCATATTTAAGATTAGAGACCCATTGAGTAATGTCTTAACTTTTAAACCTGAGGAAATTGAAAACTGCTTCAAAGAATATTACATGTCACTATACTCAGAATCAGACCCAGTGGATGATGAGATGATTAATTAATACTTACTATCACTAGATCTTCCCTCCATAGGAAAGGCACAAAATGAATCCTTGTCCACTCTAATTACAAAGAGAGCATTGGACAGTGCTATCAGCAATTTGAAAAACAATGAGTGCCCAGGGAGTGTTGGCTTCCCAAATGAGTGGTACAAGGTTTTTGCGGAGGACCTTGCACGAGCATTACTTGAATCTCTGAATTGGACTCTTAAATATGCTAAAATACCCCCGTCATGGAAAGAAGCAGTGATATCAGGGATACCAAAGGAAGGCAAAGACAAAGAGCTATGTCAATCTTATCACCCAATCTCCATACTAAACGTATATTATAAAATATTCACATCCATAATTTCTAGAAGGCTGGAACATCTCCTTCCTGACTTAATAAATGAAGACCAAACTGGGTTCATAAAGGGCAGACAAATGCAGGACAATATCATACGCACACTACATATTATAGAACAAATTGATAAAAGACAACTCAGTGCAGCCTTGATTATTCTCAAAATTAGGAGTAACTATAAACTAAAGTAGGACACAAAATCGATAAAATATCTAGGAGTAATAATCACACAGAACTTAAACAGCCTGTATGAATCTAATTATTGTACTTTGAGTGATAAAATTCAGAAAGACATAACACGCTGGTCAAAATTAATTTTGGATTTCAGTTCGAGGATAGGGGTGTCTTCTTCTCACTCCCCGTTAGGAT
Organism: Acanthurus lineatus; assembly: GCA_029814665.1. Lineage (NCBI taxonomy): Eukaryota > Metazoa > Chordata > Actinopteri > Acanthuriformes > Acanthuridae > Acanthurus > Acanthurus lineatus. The sequence goes on from JAPZDV010000025.1 coordinate 21,588,303, forward strand.
CCCAGAATCCCAGTTCTCCGCATGGAACAAATTAATATCTAGATTTATTTGGGCAGGTGCTAAACCAAGGATAAAACTCAGAACACTCCAATTAGATAAAGAAGAGGGGGCAAGGAGATCTTACCCTGCTTGACTTTAAACAATATTATTGTGCAGCTCAACTGCGATACATTGTTTATTGGTGTTCTCCTGCATATCAAGCAAGGTGGAAACATATTTAATTCAATTTAGGTACAGTGCCACCTCCTGCTAAATTAAGGGGGAAAGAATGTACAGACCATAAGGAAGAAAATACTATCTTGAGAGACACTTTGAAAACATGGTTTGAGATTGTCAAGAAAAACAATATGGAAGGTGACAGTAAATTACTAATATGGCCCTCTCAAACACCCAATTTTGGTCCCAGTGTGTCAGATGATACGTTCATCAGGTGGACAGACAGGGGAATAACAGCAATATGTACACTTGTTGAAGGGAAACCTTTAAGACCTTTGTAAAACTCAAACAAGAGTTTAAACTTGAAAACAGAGATCTGTACCACTGCTTACAGCTGTGACACTTTTACGACAAGGAAGTGAATAGGCACTTATGAGATGATTGTATTTCTGATGGGTGCATATAAAAGAATTCCCTCAAAGACTGTGTCGAAACTGTATAGCAGTCTCCAAAACTGTATGGAAGAAATCCATTATATGTCAAATCGAAATGGGAACAAGAATTCAATGTCACATTGTCTGAGACTGATTGGTTTTCCATGTGCAACACACAACAATCTTCAACTAGCTCGAGAAGATGGCGAGAATTCGGATGGAAAAATCTCATACGCTTTTTTATTACCCCACACATAAAGACTAAACAATTACAAGTACAACAGAAATGCTGGAGAAGGTGTGAACATGTAGACCCCAATCACTCCCCATATCTTTTGGTCATGCGTAAGAATACAATTATTTTGGAACAATGTCATTCAAATAATGGAGGAAATTTTAAACCTAAAAGTACCCAGGGACCCAAGTATTGTATAACTGGTACTTATATCTGGTGAGGTAATTGAAAAGGCAGACACCTACCTCTTTAAAATATTGACAAATGCTACCAAAAAGGCCTTGACAAGGAACTGGTTGAAAAGTGACACCCCAAGGCCAAGACAATGGCTGGATGTTGTTGAGGAAATATATACCATGGAAAAATTGACTTTTCACTTGAGAGTTAGAGAAGGGGATTTTGAACAAAATTGGCAGAAATGAACTGCAAGGTCAAATCCCAGCCAAAACAAACTTAAAAAAAAGAATAAGAACGAGGAACACTTCCCCCCCAGTGTGTTGCTGTTTTTGTTTTAGTTATTTGTTGTCATTGTTGTTGTTGTTTTTTGTGGCTGTTGCTAAAAAATGGCAAAATAAAAAATAAAAAAAAAGGTGTGTTGCTGTTTTTGTCTTGGTTATGTGTTGTCATTGTTTTTTGTGGCTGTTGCTTGAAAGTGGTAAAATAAAAAGTTAAAAAAAAGGTTAAAATCTGTCAAATGGTTAAGAAAGGGTTAAAATGCTTGTTTACTTTGTTATTTATTGTTTAATTATAGTGTTCATCTGTAATCTACAGAGTGGTCTTTATCTGGTAATCTGAGATCATTTGCTTCTGTCTCCGCCCACTACCTAGGGGAATTTGCAGTAATTTGAGTAAAAGTTCAAAGTTATCACTCTTGTGATTATTCCACCCCTTTTGGAATATAAACAGAGTCAACAGTATAAACAGAGTGATTGTTGGTACAACCCAATTTCCTAATTGCTAACCCTTTCTTTTAAAATATACTCAATTTAAACCATACAAAAACAATATCTTTAATGTTTTTACCTCATAAGCTTAAAATTGATCTTTATATCAGTCAGGGGTAACAAAAGAACTGGGAAAGTGGTGCAATGGTCCAAAAAAACCTTTCTGAAACATTTTCCAGTTAAACAGGTTCATTGGTGATAGGTTTGGCTTGGGAACACTTCCTCCAACCGGTAATCACAGTTTGTTTGCAAATGACTGAATTCTGTTCTTATTTAGATTTTACACAGTGCCCCAACTCTTAGAATTGGGGTTGTAAAATTATTAACCTGAGTCCTTAATTTCCACCAGTCAAGTAAAAGTTTACCTCTTTTTTTGTTTGTTTGTTTGTTTTCCACTGTTACAAAAAACCTCACATTAAAAAGAGCCCATCAGACAAAGGTTAATGAGGTGGTGGGGCATTACAATAGAAATACTCTTTGTAAGTGTCTGACACTCCAAAAATGGCCATTTCAAGGGAGCAAAAACACTCAAGAATGAGATTCTGCCCCTTTTTTTAGTTTAAATGTTGCTGTTAAATGTATACTTTGAGAATAAAAGGGTAACACTTTGTGATTAAGGATCTTGATTTATTTTAGTATAACACAAAAGTACTATTTTCTTATCAATAAATGCATTGATCCATTTGTTGATTTACACTAATGTGTCTTTCCTTTGACCTAAAATCACTAAATAGGCTCATTTGAAAAAACTTCAGACACACATAGTGCTGTATGAGTGCTTGTACTTCAAAACAGATTCCACAATCAATCTAAGGAGACTTAGACTATTAACATGAGGATCAAAATTAGATCCCATTGAGTCCAGGCTGCTCAATGAGAATAACAACTTGGTTTTATTGTAAATTTTAAGGGTTTGGTGAGGGTAACACATTCAGTTGAGATGGTTAATTATATCTTTTTTTTTTTAATTTTGTCACACTACTTTATCCTGCCCTCTCTACTTTGTCCTGTACTTGGCTGATTATTTGCAGTAGCTAAAAATAAGATTATGTACCTGTTAAAGACTTAGACAAACTTGAAAGAAATCCTCTGTGTAAGTAATACTATGTAATAACCTTTTTGGTTAGTCTGTGTAGGTTTCATTTTACGGCTTTTCTGCAGTACTTTCATTTATGGCACATCATTAACATAATTATAATGTCTGTCTGCAGTTTTAAACAATCGGTAAAGCTGAACCCATAGGTGATTAGCACTCAGGTAATTTACTGTCTCAGAGGTCAGCCCTGTTTATCTTAGCTTCACCAGCTCAGCTCTGCAATTCAAATTCTCTGTTCGGCCCCTTGCTCCATCTGTAGATCTGCAGGTGAAAAAAAAACATGATTTATGATCAGCGAATCAGTGTGTCTGTTGAGTGTTTCCAGTGGTGTAAACAACTGATGATGGTCGTGTGGGATTGGAGTTACGTTTAGGCTACAAACTGAGTGATTTAGTGTTTGTTGCACTGAGACTTTGAGATATTTGAGCCATTTTCAGGGTAGTGGTAGACTGACGCATTTATTCATTAATTTTTTTCAAAACATGGTGGCATTAGCAGGTGATCCCATCTTGTCCATGAACTTTGATTACTTCCTTGACATAATTAGTTTGTCTTGTTCGTCGTCATCATCATCCTTGTTGATCAAAGACACATTTTGACTTTTAACTTTTCGACTTTGCTCTTCTTATTACATTCACTGATTAGATAAATGAGAGTAAAAAAAAAAAAGTCAAAAAGTTCAACTTATCTCCTGTAAAGTCATAGAAGCCAGTGGTGTAATCAAGCTTATGTGTTAATATTCTTCCTTCTCCCAGAACTACACAGCGACCTTACAGCATTATTAACAATGGATCATCTGTACCCTCCATGGTAAGGTTTATATGACCACATATATCTGGTTATTCATAGAGAAGAGAGCCATTTTAATTGTAGGAGACAGATCTTTGTGTATTTAAGACTCATGGTCCTCATACTAGCTCTTCAAGAGTTTCTTTAGAGTAAACTCATACAGGTGCAGTTGAAAGCTCCAGCATAAGTATGTATACTGTTATCTAGTTAGCACTGTTCTGTAAAAAAAAGTTCTAAATGTTTTTATGTCTCCTTGAAGCCTCAGAAGCCTTAACTTGTAACAGATTTGAGCTGCTGTCCTGACTGTAGGTGGAGACACTGTAGGTAAAGGTATTGTTTCATTGTTAACAAGCATTAAAGTAACTGAATTTTCTCTCTTATATGATTTAAAGTCTCCAATGTTTTGACATGATGTTCTGCTGGAGGTAAGAGATCTCTGCTAGTAATTATACAGCCAACCTACAATTATTCTTATTATGAGCGGCTCAAAACTTACTGTTAGATGAAGTTTTTTAGTTTTTTGAATCTTGACACTTTTGAACCTTCATATATTTAACTGTCTTTGCGTGTATTTTTTGTTTCAGGTCCGGCTCACTTCTTGGGGGCTTGGGCTTACGACCTTTCCGTGAAGTTGTTATTTGACCCGCCCACCGGAGATGACGTTAAACGTCACCTGCTTTCTTGCAGTTGATTGGACGAGCAGCGGGTGTGCAAGCCAAATGTGGCGGGAGCCAAAAATGAATCAGTGAAGTAAACAAAACTGCTCGTGCTGAGCGCGGAGGATTGAAATAAGTCGCTGCATGTGGTATTTGGTTTTACGACGGTTACTCGCAACGATGCAGAGGGGCAAGACATCTGGATTCGAGATCGTAGAAACAGAGAAACCGAAGCGGAAGAGGTCCAAGTCAGCTGTGAAAGAAGGTAGCTACCATGTTTATGTTACATAACGTAAAAAAGAGAAGTCTTACTGTAAAAGAGTAACATGAACCAGCACTGTGATCATCTGTGCTTATTTAAGCCTGATTAAAGACCCAATAAAAGCAACACTCGCACGGTGCTTAATGCAATCGAATACAAATTAGCAGCCACTTAAGAGCTTAAACATCTTTTGGGTGTTCAAGGTTACATTTCTGCACTTTTGTTTCAGCTGTCAGACATGGTTTCATTTGGCGAATAAACGTCCTCGCGGAAACAACTTATTTCAAATATGGTCGCACATGTCTCCATCCTTTTATTTTATTGTTTATATTTCTGATCAATTCATGAATAGTTTATTGTTTCAGTTTACCTTTTTCTGTTTTTTGTAGAGGATACCATGGATACCTCCTCATCGTCCACATATCACACTTTCAGCGATCCTGCAGATGTTTTGCAGCTGCGTTCTCAGCTCTTCAGCTGGTATGACAGGGAGAAGAGGGAGCTGCCGTGGAGAACTCTGGTTAAGAGAGACATTCCTTTTACTGGCTTTGACTATAAGTATTTGTTTTATTTATACACACATTTATTTGTTAAAGACAAGCTTTGTCCACTTATCGCTCTGGTAGGTCAAGATTGTTGTAGTAGTTTTTTTTAGGAGAAGTGCAACGTTCATGAAACTTTTAATTGATTTCTTTTACACCTAAATACAGTCCAAATATTAATTCTTATTTCCCTAATAATGACATCTGACAGTATTTGACTTTCAGTTGAAATTAAGCTGATTTGATGTCTTATTTACAACTGTAGGTGTCTCCTATTTTTACTCTAGACCTTGTTTAAAACAGTGTTGTTATTTGGCTATAATCACAAAATACTTTTAAGCATGCAATTGAAATTACTGAATAATAAAATGCTTCTGTTTCATTTTAAATGGAATGCTTAAATGCAGATTATTAAATAGGCTGGGTGATAGCCTAGTCTTTGATTCCACATGTTAAACAATGCTAATGTTTAGTGCTGACTTCATGCCTTCAAAAACTATATTCATAATCGATGCTTGATCATCAGTCATGATGAATCTATGAATTGTATTGTTTTTCAAATGTCAAAAAATTGTGTAAAAATGCTCATCATAATTTCCCAGAACCCAAAGTGATTCCCACTATCCTGCTTATTTTGCCAATTATCAACCTAGGACCAAGAAACTCTTATTTATTTTCAGAAATGACCAAGAAAAGCAGCACATTCTTAGCTTTTCTGTGAAATAGTCACAGCTCTGGCTGATTTAAGTTACTGACTACCTCCTTGTGTTTCTCTTACAGGCTGTTACAGAGTCAGACCTGAACATCAGGACATATGCAGGTGAGCAAAATGTTATCTTGTCAAAATGACTTCATTTTTAACTGCAGCTGACACCGTTAACAGGACAGTTTACTCCCTTTTTTTACAGTGTGGGTTTCAGAAATCATGCTGCAGCAGACTCAAGTTGCCACTGTCATAGACTACTACAACAGATGGATGAAGGTATCCACCTTTGATGTGTTCATTACACATATCCTGGCTGTACATTGTTGTATTCATTTATTTCATTTACTTTGACTCTTTCTTTTCTGTGTTCCAGCGGTGGCCCACTGTGCAGGATCTTGCAGCTGCCACGCTAGAGGTGATTACTTAAAAGCAGCGAATAAAGATGATGATGGTGTTAAATTAGCATGATTTTAGATAAATGTGTTGGTGTCATTTATATGCAGGAGGTTAACCAGATGTGGGCGGGCCTTGGCTACTATTCCAGAGGAAAACGGCTGCATGATGGAGCTCAGAAGGTCTGTGCCGGGTTTTGTAACATCTAAAAATTACTCTGAATAATGTACTCCATATGGTTTCAAGTTAAGACTAATTAAACAATCAATTGATCATTGCGATGCAGAGAGTTAATTGTATGTTACTCGTCTGTTTAAGGTGGTTTCACAGCTGAAAGGCCAGATGCCTCGCTCAGCTGACAGCCTACTGAAACAGCTGCCTGGAGTGGGACGCTACACCGCTGCAGCTGTAGGCTCTATTGCTCTGGGTCAGGTTGGTTAATGCACCCACATTCATCTAGAGACATGCACAGCTGTATCACAGCTGTGCACGTTTCTATGGGCCAGATCAAACTTTATGGCCACACTTTAAAGCTCCACTGTCTGGTTTATCGCTGATGATGAAGATTTTTGTTGTGTAGGTTACTGGAGTGGTAGATGGCAATCTGATTCGAGTGCTGTGTCGCCTGAGGGCTATCGGAGCTGACAGCACGAGTCCTGCAGTAACAGAGGCACTTTGGTGAGAATAAACCGCAAACCAACAGCAACAAAGAACATGAATCTTTAACTTTGATACCAGCACTGAATCTAATGTCTGTAAATTTTACTGTGATGAGTTTTTTTAGTTTGAGCAGCTTTTGCACAGGAATTTTGAAATGCAAACATCAGTGACACTCACACATACCTAATTGTAATCACATGGTCAATTGTCACCTCTGAATACAATTTTTTATTAGCTCTTTTAAAATAAATTGTACAGCTTTGTTTTAGTAAACACATGATTATTCCTTTTTTGGAAGGTTGTTCCAGATGATTCATGACAAAAGTTGCTTTGTATATTTTTTAGGTAAGAGTTTTCAAAAAAAAAGTAGAGATTGGTAGAGTTTTAAAAAAAAGGTAGAGATGCTGTAAAACTTAAATGGAACACAATGTGACAGATAGTAACCCTTTTTGACATATATTAAACGGACATCAGTGCAAAGAAAATATTTTTACTATTTCAACTACAATTTCATTAATTTTGCAAATATTTGCTTACCCTAAATTTATATTTAGAGTGAGAAAGAATGTGTTTTCATTGTTTATGTGAACAAAAAAAAGAATATTAATTTTATTTTATTATTAAATATTAATACAAGTGTTTTCTTGATTTTAGGAGTCTAGCCAACACACTCGTGGACCCTGAGAGACCCGGGGACTTTAACCAAGCCATGATGGAACTTGGCGCACGAGTTTGCAGCCCTAAAGCACCACTGTGTCATCAGTGTCCCATACAGTCTCACTGCCGCTCCTACTGCAAGGTGGACAGTGTTTTAAGTACAAAACCAGTTTTAGGAAGTGATGGTTGAAGTTCATGCTTTACTTTGTGTATTAAACGCAGCAGAAGCCAGTTTTAACATGGATAATTAATAACTTGGATCATACTGTACATGACGTGAGCTAAAACACGGGGTGAATGTGCAGGTTCACATCAAACAAGAGAAAAACTCCAGGAAGCTGTTGGGAAAGACGCCAGCTGTGCCTGATATAGAAGAATGTGGTAAGTGTCCCGAGTCCTCCTCACACCTTCATGTAGTCATGATATCACAGTAAAGTACTTCCCCTCTCCCCCAGTGAATGGTGGGATGTGTCCTCTGTGTCCATCCGAGCCCTGGGACAATGATTTGGGCGTACTGAACTTCCCCAGAAAGCCTGCGAAGAAGCCGCCTCGTGTGGAGCGAACCATGACGTGTGTGGTGATCAGACCTGGACGGGAGGGAGAGGACGAGTACCTGCTTACACAGAGACCAAACAAAGGTCAGAGCCTGCAGTTTGTCCCAACTGCTGTAGGATCTGTTTTGCTGGTGCTAGAATATATTCATCTGTAGCCTATTTGTCAGACTAAAATGATGTTTTGTTTTCACTTTTCTCATTTGAAAAAAGTGGGATGTGAGCAGCAACTCGTGTGTGCAGAAGCAGGCTTTGATTCTGGTAGACTTATCCATCGCCCTGCAATACAGACAGAAGTTCCATTAATGTTGATTTATTAGGGATTTAGTTGAAGTTTCACAGTTTAGGGTTAACTTTGAAGAAAAAAAGGCTTGGAAATACAAAAAAATGAAAAACGTGTTGAAGTACATTTATGCGATTGGACTGAGCGAATAAATTGAATGAATGAGAAATGGATAATAATAAAAAAATGACGCAAAGTGTAAATTGATCTATAAACAATGCTGATGTGAATAACAAAGCTCCAACTAAATTAAATATTTTTTTTTTAAATAATTTTTTTTGGTGTGTGTGTGTGTGTATTGACAGGTTTGCTGGCAGGCCTGTGGGAGTTTCCAAGCCTCCTGCAGGAGGAGAAGGACTCTGAGATGAAACAGAAAAGGGCGCTGTGTGCTGAGATTTGCAGGATCCTGGGAATCCATCTGACCGACACCCGCCTCCAGTATGTGGGAGAGGTAGGCTTGATGTTCACCACCTATCTGTCACACACTCTTTAAAATGCATACAGATTCATCCTGTGGTGGTGCAACCACCTTCTGAAGCACTAATGATTGGCTGTTTGCAGGTGGTTCACATCTTCTCCCACATCCATCAGACGTACGTGGTTCACAGTGTGTGTTTGAAGGACGAAAACACAGACGCACACACTGAAAATGCACAGTGGCTCACCGGATCGGCCCTGCAGGAAGCTGCTGTGTCCACAGGAGTTAAAAAGGTTTTTGATTTTTTTTAGCTGTACCTGCAGCACCAATAGTGGACTTGTTTTTAAGATGATGCAGAAATGGAATATAATATTCATAAGTGTGTGTTCATTCATTCTAAAAAATTTTTTAAAATCTTTTCATTATGTCATGTTGCACTGACATGCTTCTACAGTAGCATGAACAAACCAAAAATCTTGTTTTAAAGAGGGGATTTTGCTTTTTTTACAAGTTTTACAGCCACTGTGACATTCAGTCAGATGTGATCTGCAGTTCACCTCTAGTTGCCACTGTTTCCCACACACCTTTAAGTTCGATTTTTTCCTGATATCATGCTGCTGTTTTGTGTTGCAGTTAAATTTTAATTTTTAAGCCTGTAACTCAAAGACATTTCCTTTGGTATGAATGAATCAACATGTTAAACTCTCCTGCAGATTGTGAAGCTTTGTGACGCTGTGCTCAAAAAGAGCAAACCTCCACAGTAAGATATATTTATATAAATTGCAAAATTGTAGCTTATTCTTCAATTCTTTACATGTAATAATAATAATAAAATATGCCTCCATTATTTTTATTACTATCACATTTAGGACGGAAAGAGGAAAAAGCATGCTGGCAAAAAGAACAAGAAGAAACCACAGACCTCTAAAAAACCCAGACTGAGTGCAGAAAACAGCAGCATCAAGCAGCTTTCCCTCAGCTCCTTCTTCAAGACAGTGAAACAAGAAATGTTGATGGGAATGTTTTGTGTGGAATCTTCACCCATTTTTATTACTATATTACAATAACTGTTAAAGTTACATTTTTTGTGTCCTAAAATTTATTGTAAGGTGAAAGAGATTCCATGTCAGCTTAGGACATGTTTTTACAATCAGTATGTGAGATAATTGTCATGTTTATTGCCACAATAAAAATTCAAGGTTATTTGTGCGGTGTGTGTGTTTCTTTGGATAATAAAGCCAAGACATGAGATGAAAAACTGGTTTCATGTCAGTATTTGTTCAAGGTCAACTGCTGTTCATCATCTAATCATGATCTATATGTTTATTCTGGAGAAGGTGAATAAAAAAATTGCTTTTTTATTATAGACACCAAGAAGCTCCAATATATGATGAGAGGAAGATACAGTAAAAATCTAAATAGAGTATGGTCAAGTATTATCAGTGTTCAGGTAAAAAAAAGGGCAGCTGTTTGGTATGTACATCATTGCAGGCAGCTTAAGAAAAGAACCAGTTTGTCTGCTTGCAACTACAGTTTGAATGCAAGAATTTGAAAACCTGCATCAATACAAGACCCAGCCCCAGACTTAAGTTTGGTGTCAGTGAATTTTCTACACTGTGGATCATTTTCACCCTCTGAAGTAAGTTGAAGAAAGAACACAAAAATTACTAAAAATACTACTGTGCCACTACCTAAATACCACATAGGCCCACTGTTTATTCATAGCTTTAAAACTAATCTGCAAGATCAGACCAAGTTTACATAACAAATATATATTTTAAATATCTATTTATTTCGATACATAGTGCTTTAATCAACGGTACAGTAATAAAACACAGAAACTTACGAAAAAGAGAAACAAATTGAGGGTAAAACAGCTAGAGTATGGAGTATTTATGGCAGGAAACAGCGCCCTCTGCTGAGTTGAATCTGGAACAACCACCAGATGTGGCCGACAGAGGAAAAAAAAAAGGGGTCTCAACAAGGCGAAAAGAAGGAAGTGAGACAAAACTTTTTTTTCCGTTTTCTCCAACGACTTTCAGCAAGTGAGTTCACAAGGCGGAAGTTATACCCTAAATTACCTGTGTCAGAATCTGTGTATGTATTTTTGCAGTTTCTGTTGTTGTTGTAATGAGTTGCAGTTAAATCTGCCGCTCCTGATGAAGACAGACGCTCAAGTCCGTCCTTGTTTAATTATCTCAAGACGAGTGTTTGGATTTGGCTACAGGGCGTGTTGCAAGTTGAACTTTGGTAATAATTATTTACCAAGCGGTGTCCAAAGGTTCTCCAGCGTGAAGTTTACTGTTGAACCATCGTCTGCCTGCTGAACGTTCGTGAGTTGACTTTGTCTTAATGCTGCAGATGTAAGTGTTTTACTTCATTGAGTCGTTCACTTTCTGGTCTCCAGATGGCTTCCGCATGGCAAAGTGTCCTGTCTGTGCATCAGTGGATTGTGGAAAATGGAGGTATGATCATGATTATTTTTTTCCCACAAAAACAGTTCAATTTTTCGTTGTTATAAACTCGTATCTGTTATTGCAGTTAACTTGTAAAGAGACATTCCCAGTCTATAAAACAGACTGTAAGTGTGTGGGAGTTGGGAGCTGCAGATGTGCTCTCCAGCTTGCATTTACAATGACTGGATTGTGGCCTGTCACATATTGCACCATAATGCCACTCTTTAAATACTTTCTAGAAAGTGTGGACATATGTGAGTGGAAGGAGTGTGGACAGAGAACAAGGAACTCAAGGACTCTTTTCATTAACATAAAAAATCTAAATTTGTTAAATGTTTTATGCTTTTTGAATGAGGATTTGATTTGCATTCACAAGACTTGTTCTGCATCACAAGTTTTGCATTCATAAAACTTGGGAGTGTAAAAAGTGTAAAAACTGGGCAAATATCGCTCAGTGAATGATGAAAGTTTGTTTAAATTAAGGCAGTTCTAGCTGGAACTGTGTCCTGTATTACACTCATTTCTAACTGGTTATGTTTCAGACAAGCGGACAGACCCATGGCTGCTGATGTACTCCCCCATCCCAGTGGCTCTCATCTTCCTGGTTTACCTATGTGGGGTCTTTGTTGGCCCCCGTCTGATGAAACACAGACAGCCAGTTGACCTCAAAACTGTTCTCATTGTTTACAACTTCACCATGGTCGGCATGTCCGCCTACATGTGCTATGAGGTGTGTTTGTGCTGCTTTTTAACATGGGAACAAAGTCAATCACAAGCAGAACAATGATGGAAATATGTCGCTTTACTAGCTGCACTTGTTGTTGCGGCAGCTCCCTTCTTATACATGGTGGAAGTGGTTGTATTGCTAGTGTATCATTTTATTAAGTAATTATATAATATTTGACAGTTCCTGGTCACATCCTGGCTCTCAAACTACAGCTTCCTTTGTCAGCCTGTAGATTACAGCACCAACCCACTGGCAATGAGGGTAAGCATGTCTCTCAGTCTGTCACAAGCTTCATTTGGAACATAAATCACAGTTAAATAATCCCAGCAGACAGCTTAAAATAAAGATTAAAAGACTAAAATATACAACTATAAAGCAAAGAATATAAAAGACTCACCTTTGTTTATTGTTTCCCTCCTCCAGATGGCCAGAGTCTGCTGGTGGTTTTTCTTCTCAAAGATCATAGAGCTCAGTGACACAGTGAGTCTCTGTCAAAATATTTGCAGTGAGATTCAAGGAACACAGATCTGAAAGTGTAACTGTCTCCTCTGCTTTTCTGTATGAGCAGCTCTTCTTCATCCTGAGGAAGAAGAACAATCAGGTGACTTTCCTTCATGTCTACCACCATGCCACCATGATCTTCAACTGGTGGTTGGGAGTCAAGTTTGTGGCCGGCGGACAGTGTAAGTCAGCTGGAATGTTACAGTCAAAACATAAATCCCATAAAAAGACTCAAAGTAACTGTGTAATGATCCTCTAATGAGTCTTTTCTGTGTTTAATCTGGTTCCTCTGTGCAACTGACTTTTCAAAAATTAGTGAAAAACACATAAATGAGCCACTCTTTTCACATTTGGGGAAGTACTCCTACAGAGGCTTTTTTATTTAACATCAATCACCAGGGCCGGCCTTTCCAATAGGCAGTATAGGCAGATACAATCTCGCCTAGGGTAGGGCTGGTTCTGTCAATCACACATTGTCACAGAACTGCTGCAGTAAATACACATTAATTAGGTCATTAGTTGTGTATTAATCCACAGGTGGAACTAGTCCCCAACAAACGTTAACTCCTGTTAGAGCAGCATTTTGTCAAAACTCCCACATGCCCTGCTGTGTTTAATCTATCAGTCCCTTTGTTTAAAAGTATTAAACCATATTTTTATAGGTTTTAAACAGTTTTGCCTATAGCACAGATGAATGGAGAGACAAAATAACAAAATACTGAAAAGAACACCAGCTTTAGGATTGAACGTTAAGTTTTGAATGAATGGAGTCAAGTTCTTATGAAAACACTCTTCAGTAAGACACTAACAAGGGTTATAAATTGAGACTGTAGAGTCTGTGCTTTGTGCTGGTGTTTATTTATGTTGAAGCACAACTAAACACACAACCTAGACCAACTGATGTGGCTAAACAGCTTGTTTGGAATTTGTGCTGCTTTTAAAAAGCTGATAAAATAAAGATAGTGTTCAGAAAGCTTTTCATTCCAAGAACAAAGTTATTTAAATGCCTTTTTTTTAAGCTGATTAATTCAGATTCCTCTTCATGTCAGTGGTTAAATACTACCTGGCCTTTTGCATGGATGTGGTTTCATAAATGATTGAAATGCTCTAAAATTGAACTGAAATTTAACAGTGTCATTCTTAAAAGCTGAAACTTGTACCAGTCATGACACTTAAATCTGCTCACTGTCAGTTTATGACATATCATTTTCCCTCTTCATTTCTTATCTCCTGGTTGTTTTTGTGTTCTTGTTTGTGCCACATCCTGCAGCGTTTTTCATCGGTCTGGTCAACACCTTCGTTCACATAGTGATGTATTCTTACTATGGCCTGGCTGCCATCGGCCCTCACATGCATAAGTACCTGTGGTGGAAAAAATACCTCACATCTCTGCAGCTGGTGGGTCTCCTGCTCTGTGTGAAACAATCTGTGTATGTTCAAATGTACCATATATGTGTGTTTGTGAAGAGAGCTGATTTGAACTTTTCTTGACTCAACTGCAGGTGCAGTTTCTGCTCTTCCTCCTGCACACCGGCTACAACCTGTTCACAGAGTGTGACTTCCCCGACGCCATGAACATGTTTGTGTTTGGCTACTGTGTCACCCTCATCATCCTCTTCAGTAACTTCTACTATCAGAGCTACCTCAAGAAGAAGAAGGAGAAATAAGATGCAGAAATTTCCTGTTCATGCAGTACTCATCAGTGTCCACTAAAGGGAACAACATGCCCACAGTTTGGAGGTTTTCTCACAGAGCTCATCCTCAGCTGTCAGTTCAACTTGAACTTTGCAGGATTTCTTGGTTGTTGAAAACAAACCACTCAAAGTTGGCCCCCTCCACCCTGGATCAGCTACACTGAGAGAGTGGCAGGGGTCAACGACCTCTGAGGAGACAGAGTGGCATCACTGAGAATAAAACAGTGAATCAGAGAGAGAAAAAACTATTTTTTCACAGTGGTTACATGCTAAAGGAAAAATAAAAACACACCCAAATCTCTGCAAAACCCTGCAGGAAGCTACAATAAATCCATTCTGTATGTGAATTAAGCATTTGCCCGACTAATATATATTTACGTGTGTATGGGTGTATGGGTATCAAACCTCTGTCAAACATACACACACCCACAGCTCATAACAGACAGAGCATATGAGAGAGACACGGCCCTATGCTCTTATCGGGTAGAGGCTTTACACTGCTGCCCAAAGGCAGATGCCCAGAAACATCCCAAATACAGAATAATGATAAGAAAATAGGAAAATGTAGCAATTACCACAAACTACTGGTGGGCTGTATTTTTGATGAGTCTGCACATTGTTTTGAGGTACATATCTTCATATGTACCGTTAAGCTCTGCAGTCAAACAAAACATTCAATGTGAACAATTTATGTATTTTCTGTGTTTGTTTAAATAAATTGTAAAATACATGCAAAAAAACCCCCACCATGTGATCATTCAATATTTATTTCTTAAATTGAGAAATGACAAACATTCAAATGATTGCTGTAAACAAACTGTACATTTATACATTTAATTATAATAATAAAGTAGGTTTTTTTTTCCTGCTTTATCACAGAATTAATGAGTTCAAACCCTACAGATATAAATCAGACAAAGCAAAATAACAAACAAATAACAATGTAACAACAAAATACAGAAATGCAATGCAAATGCTATCCACTGTTAAAACAAACACAGCAAATGATATATTCTTTTCTACACTCCAGTCTAAAATAGATTGAAAGATGTAGATTAGAGAGAAAAACACAAAGAGGAGGGTGAAGACGTTTCCTGTCCACTCGGGCATTTTGTAGTGTTTGAAGTTTATATGTTAAAACTGGAAAACAGCATGTGTACGATGATCTGATGTACTGTAAGTGTCTTAGCACCAGTGTGAGTCAGATTCTCTGTACATGATGAGTCATTGGCTGATAAATGTCATTCTGAATCTGATGTATGGATCTTTAAACGACTGAAGGGCATGAGTTTTAAATAATCACAATTCTTAAGCTTTCTTTCACCTTTTTTAAAAGTAAAGAGGACTTATTTGCAACTTTTCTGACTTATTTCATTCCCTCATTTAAAAGTGAGCTAAAATCAATCATTATTAAATTTTGACTTTTCAATGCTCTTGAGTATTCAGCACTTCTTCAACTCTGTGGTTCCCAACCTAGGGTTCGCAGGCCTGCATAAGGCCAGACAAATCTGGCGGGTTACAATGAAAATTAATGACAATGACGGTGAAATGACAATGAAAGGAGCCTTCAAATGATTAGGCATTGCTTTCTAATTAGGTTGGAGGAATTGAGGAATTGTAAGAGGCAAATTTAAAACATAATGGCCAAAATCAAGGGAGCAGTAATTGAAATCTCTTGAATTTGATCTCTTGACATTGGATCCTACAATTCCCGTAATACATCTGGATGTGTTTCATTAGGCCCTCTTTGCCTGGTAAATGCCCACATTTTTCAAACTCTTTTACTCCAAATAGAGTGTAGCAGGCATGAGTCCTGTAACACAGGAATGAGATAGTTTCTTTTCTGCACTTTACAATATAAAATATGTTAGCAAGTACCTCACTCGTAATTTTTGAAGAATTAACATGGCTTAACGAAGTTAGCTCATTAGCCACTGAATGCTACCAAGTGGCTTACATAAGACAAAAAGGGAAAAAAAACCCTTTTGTCTGTTAAAAGGAACTGGGTGATGCATACTTTTGGGCTGTGGAAACATATGTAAGATAACCCTGATGATGTCACCATGATACCTATTGGGTTATTTTCTCAGACGTAAGCTAGCTCTCTTGACTTCCACAGAGGGTGTTATACAAGTGTTCTTACAGACTGATTAGTACAATACTCATCATAACAGTTAAACTTCATGTGTAAAATGTGCCTGTGATGCAGCTGAATTTACAAGGTCACACAAGATTGAAGTGAGAATACATTTTGTCAGGCTTCAAGTTGTGGGCTTTTGGCCAAACCACTGTGGTTCGGACCAATCAGTGTCCTATGAGGAGCGACTGACAGTTGTGGGCAGATGTGGTTTCTCATTTAACGGCACTGGTTGTGATGACAGCAGGACTCTTTGTTCAAAAACAACAATGGGGAGGAGGATAGCATAGATGCTGCTATAGAATCAATTACATCTGAGCCGGAGAATGTTTTTTCTTCATTCAAAGCAAATAAGGCAAAGAAAACACTTTAGATGTTTTCACTCGTCTCTTGACTGTTTTTGGAAAGAGTATCCCAACAACTTTGTTCATATGGTTTGTCGATGTGATTGGTTGAAGTTAGCTTGAAACTGGTGATACACAGATAGTTTGTTCTAGGCAGTTTTTGAAAGTGCCTGCCCTTTTCAAACTCCCCACTGAAGACTTTCCAGATGGTTCTGATTGTTCATCAGGCACATCCAAATTCTTGATAATTTTCTCAAGAATTACTTGTAAATTTTTTCAGTGAAAATGATTCACATAAATTACAAACAATTCTGGTTATTAACTGGTCACATCTGTAAGACATGCAGCGAGTGATGAGACAACCTTGTTTAAAGGGATCAACATCTAAAACCCATGTTATTAGCAACAGGTAAGAACAGGTAGTGTCCAGTAAGAAGTTTATCACATTGCAGTATAGTGACTTCACTTTACACTGCATACTTTTAAAAATCTGTTTTTACTTGGCTGGTTTCTCGTCCATCTTAAAGCTGGGTAAGCTCTTAAGTATTGTGATTGCTATGTGATCCACATCTTGTATAAAGAAAAAGGAAATTGGAGGAAAGGAAGTAGAGATGATGTGATCCAAGTGTGATAAGATGGCTGTGGAAGGAGCTGGTCTGCAGAGGAGTAGAGTGGGCGTGTTGAAGTGTGCCCTGCTCCAGTGTTGTTCTAAGTCTCTGTGTAGATAGACGACATGTGGCTCAGGCTGCGGTCAAAATTGCCCACCTGGAAGAAAATGCTCTCCTCTGGGCTGGAAGAGAACTGGCACCCTGCACTGCCTTGCAGCTCGTGGGTCAAGCTGAAGCCTAAAACAGACATTTTTAACATTTTGATTAAATCAATCAGGTGACCTTTTGTTATCCTGGCATATGGGATTAAGGCAAATTGTCCTCACCTGCAGTGCCAGTGTTACTAGCTGACATGTGGAAGCAATTGTGTTGGTGGGAAGAGTAGGTGTGAGAATCTTCTGGGACATGGACACCACCGACTATCTGCTCCATCCTGTAGGAGTCTCCGAAATGGAAGCAGCTCTGAAAACTTCCTTGGTAATCTAGGGATAGGAAAGCAGGGAGAAGCCAGACTTGATCGACTGCCATCAGCTTCTATGGCTGATTGTTTCTGAGGTCGTTGTCGTTGTATCTGGCTGAAACTTGATGTGGATCTCAAATTATGACAATGCTATATTTGTGCCTGTGCTAAATGCGCCAGCCCCATAGTAAGTAACATTTGTCCTTATCGTCTCAGTTTGTACTCGGAATTGACCGCAGGAGTCACGATAATGGGAAAGCAGCCTTTTTTGGAGCGCTTTTATGCAACTCCCCGACCACAACGTGGTTAGAGAGACGTCCATGTGTAGATCTTTACAGGGAAAACAGTGTTTAAGGCATCAGGAAAAAGGCTCTGGAGTGACAGCTGAGCCTGCCATGCAAGGCCGCTGAGAGACAGCTGTATACATGAGCCAGCATTTTGTTGGCTAATTCAGCACAGGGAAAAGGCTTCCGGCATGTGGTTTCCCCAACTCTGTGTCTATGACTCTAATCTCTCTATGTCCTAAAAAATGCTTGGACAGAGCCACAGGGCAGTATCTCTGCTTTAAGAGACAACTTCCTCTCTTTAAGGCCTTTCATGTGGGTTTGCTGCTACAGTGAGCATTTGAAAAAAGGACACAAGGGTGCTCTTGTGTATACTCGAGTGATCTGACACTGTAAATTCTTCTGTAGGAAGTTATATAAAAGTAATACTGTTGGATACATGTTACTGAATCACCTGCAACAGGATAAATTTCAGGATATTAAATTGAAACGCCAATAAAACATTTTCAAATTCTAGTCAAAACAGATTTCCTGAGACAGGTTAAATTCAGCTAGATGTCTTTGGGTAATCTTACCGTCATTGGCAGACTGATGGTGGTGATAGTGAGAGTAGGGCTTGTTGTGAGGGTGGACATGCTGTTTCTCCAGAGCAGGAGGTGGCGTCCCTGTTCCCTTCATGCCTGGGGAGAGGAGGGGACCTGACACCCTGGAGGAGACACATAAACATTGGGTAAAATAAACCCCTCAATTCATCTCTTAATAGACAGTTTTATGCATGGTGACATCCCGATCTAAGCTGGAGCTACATGCCAACCTGCTAACCACATGATCTGACAAACCCAGCAGTGCAGTTGGTGATCCTAAACACACAGAAGAAGAAACATTCCAGGCGTGTGGAAACTTGGGCTCCCCACACGTAATCGCCCTCCTACCACATATTATGATCTTAAGTCAACAAACAGCAGAGTGTGCATTCAAGTGAAACCACCCCCCTGATATCCACACATCGCACACACAAACACAGATACACACTGCCCACTATTGCAGTAACCCAAGGTTTTGTGGCCTAGAGAGAAGAAAGCACAATAGTGTTTACATTCATGACTTTTGAGAAAGACAAATATTGAGATGACATGTTTGTGACTCTGTGGACTGTAAAAGCCAGGAGAACAACTGAGGGTTTCACATCTGCTTATTTTTGTGGATATTGATCATTTAAATAATAGGTCTGTTTTTTTGATCTCTAAATGTTAACTAGAGACATCATCTCAGACTCTTTAAATGGAGCGTACTGGCCAGTTTTTCCTCAATATCAGCATCTAAAAATCAAGAACTGGGCGCTGGGAAAACCACAATCTCGAGATCAAAATCAAAGTAATTGGTAAAATATTATGATCCTACTAGCTGATGTCCACCACTTAGTGTTGAAGTTGAACTTGTTTACCCACAAAAAACTCACGGAATGAAATAAACACTCTGCAGCATGCTTCAGTGATTTTGTGCAGAGGCTGTCAGCAGCGTTTGAGATCAAGCTCTGTATATCGTCTAATGTAAAAGTTAAGCTGTTATGGTGGTTGTTGTTTATTTTTAATTTAGTCTTTCCTGTAGAGTGCACATGGATGTCTAAGTATTTGGAGAATAACATCATGCATTTTAGGGGCAGTTCCACCTCAAATCCATCCCTGTAGAAACATTAGCAGAAATGGAAAACCTCTTTCAGTCATGACTCATGCCATTTAATTGTGAAGTTTTACATGTTTGTCTCAAGTGTAAATACTGCAAGCACCTGAGTCATTTTTACATAGAATACAGAACTGCACTCTTACTGTATTGTAAAAAATGAAATTTTCTCGAAAACATATCTCAAGTTTGAATTGAATTACTACTTGTTCAGGCACCAAAATGATTTGTCAGTGTTAAAACAACATTTAAAGACTCTGATGATAACACCATAGTGTTAAAATATTAGCTGTAAAGTGATCAGTACATTCCAGTCACTTTTTTTGTCGTAAAGTATAATTTTTAATTTGCCGTTTGCCTTATACCTCCCTCACTCTCTGATCTGGGTTACCCCAGGTGACAATGAGAAATGCAGTGTGGAAATATTACATATTATGCATTTAATAATGATGAATGACATACATCTGCATTAAGGTTTAAAGGTGCATGTGATGAATTAATGGTGCTGGTCCTATAAATAGCGAGAGCATGAGTGCATGATGGTCCTGTGCAATAACAGCTGCTATGATGCTATCAGAGAACCTCACTAATGCAATACAATCTGTTAAAGTCCCCGTTTCTTTTTTGCTGCGCTTTTCATTGACAGGTTTAATGAGAGGCGGAGGGGCGCAAGTATTGAAATGTAACCACATGTTTGGATGCCTTTCTACATTTATTTATGGACACTTGTGAGAGTTGAAATAAAGCTCGTCCACATGTGCCCTTTCGCACCATGATTAAGATTTCTAAAACAGAATCAGGCATACATGTGACTATATAAATCTGATGAAAGAACATGTGAGCGTATTTTTATCTTTTTATATAAATTAACACACGATTTAGTCCTGAATCTCCAAAAAGCCTTATGCATCTGGCTTAAGAATCTGCGTAGCTGTTTCCCTGTTTCCAGTCTTTATGCTAAGTGAGAGAATTTAATATGCGTCTTGTTCATTCATAGAATCAGTTTAATACATTTGCCCAGGAGCAGTAAGTCTGGTGTTTCTTGAGACACTTAAATGTTAAATGTGAAAGTTAACAAGAAACTATAATGAACACAAATTAAATAGCTAAATGTTGTACACTTGACATTAACTTAATGAAATGGCAGTCTTGTTCAAATCTAGACTGACAGCCAACGAACCTGCTTTTAAAAATGGAACTGGCTAATCACCCCCCACCCACTACTTAGTACCTGCTCATGACTGCGTAACAGGAATGCCAACACATAAACTGTTGCTGTGTTATATGTGCTTCTGTGCTGTGGATGCATATGGTTTGCACTAAGCACTACATGAATGTGATGACAGAGTGTTGCTGGAGGCAGCCAAGCCCTCACATGAGTGCTCACTGCTGGCCTGACTGTGCTATGACCTACTGCTCCACACACAAGGGATATCCCACCCAGCACTCACGAGCTGGCAGCAGCTCTGTGCAGGGCATTAAAGAGAAGTTGATGAAGGCAGATGTTAAACAATGTCAAATGAGAGTGCAAGAAGCTGTGAAAAAGTTCTTGCCAGTGCTGATCTTGTTTTATATTTTACTTAGCTCTTGGTTAAAGCTCCAGGCTTCCTTTGCTACTGTGATGATCATAAAACTGTGAATAATATAAATATATAAATAATAAATACTTACTCCTGTGTACTCTTTTATAGCGTCTATAAGGCTGGCCATGCTTTTGCTCCTGTATGTTCTACTTCATCTGATTGGCTAATTAACATGTGAAAGGTTCCAATGAATTTCAAAAAAGTATGATTAAAATTCTGTTCTCATTGTAATGTGGGATTTTCATTATACTACTGACCAGTGGTGGAAGGTAACTAAGCACGGTTACTAAAGTGCTGCACCTTATTACAGTTTCAAGGTAGTTGTACTTCCATTTTATGCACCTTGATGGTTTTTCTTTTATTCCATTAAAGTATATTCCAGAGGGAAGCTTTGTGCTTTTCACTTTATTAAATTATCTGACATTCTATTAAAAAGACCTAAGTACTCCCTACGTTACTGCTAATAACTTTGAGATGAACACACAGTAGAACTTGTTAAAGCTTTTCATTCCGAGAGATTTGCAAATCTATACAAATGAGATTTAGGTGACAGAACTACTGCCTTTGCGAGTAACAGCTAGTTGGAGAATAATTCTAAATTGAATATTTTTGCTCTAAGAGCCTTTTACTTATCAAAAAGTTTATCTGGATATCAAATTTAAGTACATAGCTGTATATGGACTGCACTTGACCTCCATGTGTACCTCTCTAAAATTGAGGAGGCCTGTGTGGCACCTTGTGTTAGTCCAGCTCTGGAGAAGCTAACTGCTAGCAAGCGTGGCTAATCCATGGGTTGGCAAAGGCCCAGGCTAGGCCATGAGTTCCTGTAGAGAGCAGCATTCCCCCAGGAGCTGCTGTCAGCACAAACCCAGGAAACAGTTATACTGTTCATATTTTTACAAGCTGCCTCTATGTGCAGCTAAAGTGAACCATAAGCTAATCACTGCCAGCTGCCCCTGGCCCTGTTTTCACTAGTCTCTGGCTTGCTAGCTACTCAAGCTAGAGGTATGAGGGGAATCTTTCATATGCCACATTAATCTGTCCTCTGACATTCATCTCCACTGACCATCCTGCACTAGGCCACTTTTTCCAACCAGCCCACCCACTCCTGTCCCACAGCAATGAGAGAGTGATTTGACCGTTGACCTGTTGATTCCTTAAGGTAGTGTTGAAGGGGATTTTAAGGTGAGACTGTTAGATTTATGGTCTAAATTACATAAATATAAAGAAGGTTGAGAGGTTATGAAAAGTGTGGACAGATATGTAAAGTACCCTTGTGTGCCGTCTTCTATAGCAGAGTGATGTGACCCCTTCTCCATAAAGGTGGTGTTCAGAGGTGTTGTTAATATGAACCTCTTTTTTTTTCAAAGAAATGAGCCAGGTGGTTTATGAGGACTCATTCTTAGCTCACTGAGAAACCAGCCACTTAAGTGGTTTCGTGAATTTTTGTAATACGGGAAAGCTGATGTCATTGTGGGAATTAGATTTGTTTCAGCACTTAAGTTTTATGACTAAACTCTAATCTTAGAAATGCTTCAACAAAAAGATGAAAAGGGCTTCCAACCTTGACTGGACCCTGAAGTCCCATAAGTCCAGTCAAAATGTCTCCAGGTATGCGTGTATGTACTTTGACTGCAACTATAGTCCAGAAACATAACTATAAGTTGATACACTCTTGTGTTAAAGTCAGGTTTCCTTTCGAGTCTTGGCTTTTTGTGCTGATGCATGATGGGATACAAAGAACATTCATGAGCAGTTCTGCTCTGCTCCTCATTCGTCTTCCTTCACCTGGAGCTAAACTGTCCCACAAGGGAGAGGAGATCAGACCCTGTCCTTCATAGACCTGCATTCTCCAAAAACACCCTCTGCCTCCTTTCTCATCTCCCCCTTTGTAGACGACCATTAAGCCCCTCTGATGGATGACAGGGGGTTCCTTGGCGCACACTGGTGGGAACACTTATGGTTCTGGTTAGCAAACTAAGCTGTGCTCGTGAGACAGACTTCAGCATCTTGGCTAAAGCTAAAGCTAAGCCAGCCCCGCAGGCCAAAGTGTAGAGAGTCCAGCCAGGACTTGGGATATTTTTAAGGTCCTGAAAGCTCTCTGTTAGTCCCAGAAAGATAAGTACTAAAACACAAAGGATCTGTCTGTGCTTACCATTGATTGTAGAGAAATACTGACAGTAAATCATCTGACTGAGTTGACTGCCATGTAAATTGACTAATTGAAGACTCCACAATAATAACTAAGCGCCACAAAATGATTGATGATTGACCACATGCTGCCATGAGTGACTCCCTTAAAAAATGTTTTTGACTTGGCTATGAGATTGACACTCATTATCCGAATTACTGTAGAATGATAGTGGCTGGAAGACAGATGGTGTAGAGTTACGAGCCGTGAACATCCCCCTTCAGAGCAGGAACTCTTAATGTAACTCAGTGCTGTCTCTGCCGCCACTCTAATTCAATTAGCCACTGTCAATCACTGCTGAGGTATCAAACCACCTCAAACTAATATTTGCAGAGGGGCTCTAATATCAATACTCAGGTAAAAGCAGTAGACTCTCCCCTCTGCAATTATATAACCACATACAGCTGAAGCAGTGAATGACAACATTTACCACCCATCTCTCCGTGAGCACAGTCTGCCATGGTGAAACAGCCATCTCTATGAGAGGGTCCCTACATACACCCTCACTTGCATGCACACACACACACACACACACACACACACACACACACGCACACACACACACACACACACACTCGTAGCATGCTGATAGCAAAATGTATTTTAACTGGCATATTTTAATATTAGCTTCAGAAAAATGACACTGGTATTTACAAAGTAAAAGGAGTTTAAATGGCCTATTTGAGCCAGAGTAAACACATTTAGCTATGAGGTCAGAGGCTGCCACACTAGAGGCAGGTTAGTTTGATAATTTTGTCAAAATGTTTAATGTCCTGCTAAACCGTTTGGGAAAAACAAGTGCGGCGCTGATATTGACTTTGGCAGCAGCCTGTATACTCAGGGCTTTAAACATGTAAATCAAATGCTCCATCTTCAGGAAAATGTGAGTGGATGTTTCATCCCTTGCTAGTCGCACTGTAGGTCCTTGCCATAATTCCCTTTTTGACTCCTCACCCCACCCTCCGTCCATACTGTAAAATGAACAGATATGGCACTACAGTATGGGTGTGTGTGTGCATTTATGAGTGCTTTTAGGTCACACATCTTGATTTCATGAAATCTATAAATTTGGAAATTGCAGCGATTTTAATGCAGCATTGTCATCACCTCGCAAATATGTAGGAGCTTAAGGTGGGGAGGATATAAATGAACACGGGAGATTACTTACATGGCATGATAGACACTTATGTTACATATGTAAGCTAACCACTCACATACATCCACACACACGCACATGCACACAATCTTCAGATGTTCTTCATCAAGCACCCAAAGGAACAAGCCCACATCTCACATCTAATATGTCACCCTGCCTGTATATACAGCATCCCTTTACCCAGGTCCTTTTCACTTTCCATTCCTCTCCTTGCGCTGGTAATTGTGCATGCCGCAGAGAGAGAGGCACTAAAACTGCAAGGTAATTTTGACAGCGTTCTCCTCCTGCTTTCAAGCCCTGAAACAACACATCACCTTCCAGATGCTTCCAGGACGACCTGACGTCTCTGAGTGGCGCTTGGTCATTTACATCCAGGCGGTTTTGCCGTACCGGCCCGCTGCACTGTTTGTGCTGGAATTCTGCTGTGCCTCACACACCAATCACATGCAATCATATGTGTTTCCTGAATTACTATATGTAAACTCCTCTCACTCACACACACTCCCACACACAGAGATACATATACACGACCCTTAAAGTTAGAAAGCCATCAAACCTCATTCTATCATAGCCCTATGCTGTATATACTCCCATAAAAGCATATATACACACAGACACCCAAAGAGCGGACCACACAGTTAAAAGAAAGCATGTTTACGTAACACGATCACTTTTGTTACACAGGGTTTATGATGCTTGATTCCATCCACTCTTTCTCAGTGTTATTAAACTGTAAAAGACTGTTTTCCTTTTCTACCTCCCTGGTTTTCGGCACACTGTTTAGTACAGTACACACTGTGCCTCCTGACGACACTCGGCCTCTGTAACTCTGCCTTGCTGGCTCTCTGGGGAAATCATCGGCACTAATAGGAAACATGCTGTGCCTTAAACACACATACACACACTCACATACACAATCACACAAAGAACAACGCAGATACATAAAAAGAGTTGTCTGTTTCTGCATAAGCGTCCTTAAGCAGGGTGGCTGCACTTCTTAGAACAGCAGGTTTTCGCGTTCTGAAATACTCTCTGGTACCTAATGTAAGAGGAAGCCTCTCTAAAATGTGTTTTAGAACAGTGATTAATGTATTTGTGTTTCAGTCAATTGATTTTTTTCATGTAATTTAAAACAGGACTGAACAGAAACTAATTTTCTTCATTGCCAAAGATGTGGCAATACCGACACACTTAGTAAAAAATACTTAACGATCCATCGTTTTATTGCTTTCTCTTTGAGTTTTCCCAGTTGTACTTATTTTTACAGTTTTCAAAAAGATGTATCCTCTTTTCAGATGGTATAATGTAATGCAGTTCTTTGTCAGTATTTTTCATGTAATCCCTTACCAAAGGAAACTTTAACACAGCATATAATGGTAAGATAATAAGATTTGTAAACATTGTTTGGTAATGTTTTATGCTTACAGTGTGAATTTGTTGAATTGTAACATTGGAGACGTTGGAGGATAAAACGTTTCCTTTCCCTTTGCTTTGATAGTTTACTCTCATTAAGGTTGGAATCATGTCCAACTAAACTGTTTGGTGCTGATGCTATCATATCCAGTGGAGATATGGGACCTTATGAACACTGTGTCCAGTGCCAGAAATAGAGCTGCTGATGACCCTGTGGTGACCAGCACAGTCCCTCTCCCCATGAGGGATGTCTTAGGGGTTCTGGAGTTTAGTTTGTTTCCAGTAAGAAAGCCAGATAGGTTCGTCAGCAGGACTAAGAGGCTTAACTCAACATGATCTAAGTGGGTTCATCTTGCGGTTCTGCCTTGATTCAGGATGAGAAATAGGTGAAAAACAATGCAAAATACCATAGGTGAATATCTGTGTAAGGATCACAATGCTTTGAGTGTGACTGATAGAAGAAAAAAGTTCAACCGACCTTTGTGTATTTGTAGTCTAAGGATACTTAGATGCTATTGTGTTTAAACATTAAATTTCTTGTCATATGTATTTACTCTGTTTCGTCTTCATTCTTAGTTTTTGACAAAGTTGACAATTTCTCTCAGTACAGATGTTGATCTCCATGTTCTCTATTTGTATTCTGATCCACCAAGAGTTTTCTGGTGAAGTGTACAAAAAAACGTTTATCCTGATCAGTTTGTGGTGTCACATGTTGTTACCTCACATATTTGAGATTTGTACAGGGGCCAGTTAAAATGAGTTGTGTTCATTTAACAGGATTGTGACAAAGCCTTACAGGACTGTTTGTAGAATTTTCCATTCATTAATCAGGAACTGTGCACTTTTACCAGATTTAATGTTTACATTCCGCACCCTTTTGACACATTTGTGATTTTGCCTCCCTAAACAGTGACCTACAGTGTCAGGTTAAGTATGACACATCACTACAGTTGAAAACATCCATGTGACGCATCCACAGAGGACTCACCCGTCTCTCGTGCCGTCTATGGCAGCAAGTGGGGACAGGTGGTGAGGGCTGCCGAGGTCCCTGTCCAGTCTGTGCTGTCGAGAGGGCAGGTCAGAGGCGGAGGCGGGGTTGGGGGTGAGGGAGAGGAGCTCCACTGAGGTGCTGTGATGTGGGGTGCTAGAGCCAGTGTACAGGCCTGAAAGACAAACAAAGCTAATTAAGTAAACATGACAAATAAACTCAAGGGCCCTGTGCTCAATATTTCCTTTGAGCAAATTAAAGCAATTTCATGGCAACAAGATTTTGTTTTGACAACCATCATCTAATCAGAGTGCTTTGCAAAATAAAATGGTCTGTGTTTTGCTGGATGTAAGTTTCTGTGCATTGTTTGCGCTGCTGGGATTGGCCAAGTCTGTCCTTTTAGCTTCTTTTACATGATAGAAAATAAAAAATAAAAAGTGATATACATCCCAGCAGTGACTTTAAAGTGTCTTTTAGTGTGTACTTTTGTACATGCTGATGCACACGGTCATGGTCACATAAGTACAGGCGCATGTATATGGGGATAAATTTCTGGATGTGCAGGTCTGCGTGTACATATTTTGTGCTGTATCAGACATTTTTTAAAAAGTCTTACAGACAGATGGAATTATGCAGGGAAAAAAGAGTTTTTTTCAGCGATTTCCTGACTCTGTTTCAAAACTCCCCATATGTCTTTTACTAATCAATCATATTTCCAGATCATATCTGATCAACATTTTGTTGACACAGCGTTCTGAAGCCAGATACATGTTGCCAATTGTTCCTGCTTTGTCAAGCTTTGGACTAAGCCCATTAAATGCACAGCGAAGGAAGGCTGCAACTAATAATTATTGTATATAC